>JAMPIV010007702.1:0-77117 GCA_024509875.1 Oreohelix idahoensis | reverse complement strand
TAATGATCTTTTTCTTCTTTTTCTAACTTTTTTTTGGTTTATATAAAAATTAAATATTAATTTTTAATTCATATTTCACATCAATACCAAAATCGCTATTATTTTTCTATTTCAATTATCTAATTCAAATTATACTCTCATGCCTTCCATTCCAATATTTATTTAAAATAATTATCAATTTTACAATGCCCCTTTTTATTGCCCTTTTAATGCCTAATATTTTAGCCGCCTATTTCTCTCATATTCATGCCTTTTTCTTTTCTTGCCTTTTTTTCCAGAGATGCCCCATAACCAATATTTACCTTAAAAACCTAATTATTTACAACCTTTGTGTCAGTGGGTGTCAATTCTCAATTAATTTTCCAGTAGAATTAAGAATAGATGGACTATAATTATATTAATGACCTCTGCCCGAACCTAGGATCGACCTGTTCAAAAAGAGCCTAACCTACTCTGAGGCTTTCATATGGAAAAAGCCTCCTACGCCACATAATAAGCCTGCATACACAATACTCATTCAACAAAGCACTTTACAAACAAATCATCAAAACCAACTATCTACCCCCATAGAAGCAGCCTTTACCTGTGCACGTCTCACCCACATGTCGACCTTTCTTTTCTTATCCAACTTGTTTCCGCGTCCAAGTTTTTTAAAATTTTTATTCGAATATATTTTTTTAAATCATAGCTATATTGTATTGATTTGCCGTTGCCCTAAAGACGCCATTAGGCGTGGTGGGAAAAAATGGTAAAGAAAACCTATCTGCTGTTGCCCTAAGACGCCACTAGGCGTAATGGCCACTGACTGCTTTGACGGTCGGTGGCTAAGGACGGAAGAAGAAGATATTGTATTGTTACATGATGTTATGTATGTGAGAAAGTAGTGCTACTACAATTACTATGTTTGTGAGAACGTATCTGTATACTACCGTACTTTTGACATAAGTTATGTTTTAGTTTGTCTAAAATATGAAGATGGATCTGAGAATGAGCACATATACCTTTTTTTAAATTTTTTTTAAACTGCTGGAAAATTTCCCCCCCCCCTTCCCCCCACACACACATTTTTTCTGTTACAGAAGTGTGAAAAACGTTTTTTTCCCCATACTGTGCGGATATGAGCGAGAATGTGTTTATATATGTTTCACATTGATGATTGACGATACATGTAAAATAGCAGATAAATTGTTAACAGTTTGACCGCATAAGTATGTCAGGACTATAAGTGTGTGCAGTTACATTACCTGTATTATTTTGCGCGCCTTTAAAATAAATGGTTAAAGTTCGTGTGGTGATGAAAGGATTCAATAACCAAGATGAGAAAGAGGAAGAACAGAATGTTAGACGGGCCTGCCTGCCCAATTCTTAACCCTTGGAAAATAAACTTCGTTCGTTTGTTCGTTCATTCATTTTCCTTAAAATATTATGTCTCCAGTTTTATGTATCAATTCTGTTTTTGACTTCTTTCTATGCCATGATGTAGTGAAATGGACAGAGATACAACGGTAAAATATCTCCAAGGATAACATTTAAGGATAAAAACATAATGCGTAGGCTGCGAATAGTACATGATCGCCTAGACCGCGGGTCATCATCCTCCATAATAATTGACTTGCTAGACAGGAGGGGAACGGCGGATCAAAAAGGAAAAAAATATGACTGGAAAGATTGCGTGAGACTAGAAACGCTAAGGAGACGCAATTGGGGGGGGGGGGGGGGAGGGGGGTGTGGGGGGGGGGGGGGGGGGGGAAGGGGGGAAAAAAAAAGGGGGGGTGAGGAAGAGCGTTTGTGGGGGGTGGGGGGGGGGGGGGGGGGGGGGGGGGGGAGGGGGTGGGGGGGGGGGGGGGGGGGTAGGGGGGGGGAGGGGGGAGGGGGGGGGGGGGGGGGGGGGGGGGGGGGGGGGGGGGGGGGGGGGGGGGGGGGGGGGGGGGGGGAACGGAGAAAAGTCACGTTTCCCAAGTTGACATAAAAAGTAAGCAACTCGACAGAAGGGACCTTAGATATAATACGCCACAGTCATTTATTGGACGCTTTTGCAATACCAAGCCCTTGATTTGAATTCAGCGGCTAAAACGCAGATGTTTGGAATATTACAAAATTTAAAAAGTACTTTTTTCTTAATATTAATGTTAGGAATATAAAAATTAGCTGGCCGGATGGCCCATTCTGAGCAGTGAACTAATATGTTCTTAATTTTACAGACGGATAGATAATATTGAAGATAATGACAAAAGACAGTGTTGATCACATCATCGACAGACTGTATTGAATCTAAAAGTGTAACTAATAGCACAAAAAAACACGACCACGAAACGCAGGTGTTTCAAAATTTACTTAGTATGGAGGAGAGGGTTTTTTGGGTGGTAGCTGTGTCTAAATATAACTTTTAACGACAAATTTTTGGAGGGGAGAGAAAGGTTGGTTCAAAAATCAAGTACATTTTGTAGAAACACAAGTAGAGACGGACAGACTAACAGATAACCATCCATACTTGACTGAAGCATGACTGAAATGACTTTATGGTAGGAAATTTGAAATTCAAATAAACCTAGGCAGTGATTGGCCACAGACAATCATATCATTAGCGCTCAGACGCGAAAGTGGGGCCATTCTTCAATAGTTGTTCAGTGATAGACACAGAATTTAAAGTGTGGTGATTTCCATATGAAAGAAAGTGTAATAAATTTAGGGACGCCATACTATAGCCAGCAGCTCAGCTGAGTTTTGCTAGCAATTCTGTGTTATTTATTCATAATCTGGTAAGATTGAAATTATTTCTTTATATATTTTGAATATTGTTTCATGTTCGAGTGATTTGATACTGTCATATCGAAATCTAGCCTTACAAACAAGTAGGGATTTGCTCTAGACCCCCCGCCCTAGTCAGGGTCTAGGGACCAACAATGTACATAAACTCCAGCAAGGGTTAGGCAAGACAGATCAAGTGTTGAGAATAATGAAACATATTACCTATCCTCCTTTAGGACAGACAACTAATAAAAATTTTACAGAATCTATAGTCTGGGAGGATCTATCTGATGTAAAACCACCATGGTAAATGTGCTGTTTGGTCAGAGAGATCTGACCTGTCTGTATGATGTGGTTGTTGTGTCAGTGTTGTGTCCAGACGTGGGTAGAGAATAGATTTTGACACATGGCCCATACTTTGATTGCAGAGCTGCGAGGTTCTGTTGTCAACCAAGCAGTGTCTATTCAGTTGGTGACTTTACTCGAGTGTATCTGTGCAGTACTTGTGACAGAGACCACCATTATTGCCCGCCAGCACGGAGAGGTGGGACCACCTGATTTCAGCACCAGAGCTACAACGACAAGATGAGTGAGCCTCTGGTCTGCTGGACATTCACCAAAGCCCTTTAGTTACTAATACCCCATAAAAATTCCCACCATTTTCTGGACACTGTGTAGTCAATATAGACAGGTGTGATGAGGCCATCCCAACAGCACAAACATTAATTATCCTCCCAAGTAGATGACTACTAGAACATTTTAATAAAACTAACTAGTATAGTACATATATATGTACACTACTGCATTTATGATATAATATTCCATGCATTTCTTTCATAATCTCTAAATCCTTTTAAGTTCTGGTCAACCTAAAAAATTGATCCAGAACAAAATAAATGTAATTTTATCAAAAATTTTTACACACGTGAGTTAGTTCAGTGTATTTTAACATTTATTAATATTATTAGTCTTGTTAAATATCTGTGGGTATATCTATAACCTATTACACCACACTACATATCATAACCCTAGACACTTTACGTAGCCACATTCATTAAAAAAAATTAAGTGTGAGGTCGTAGTGGTAGCAAGAAAGGCCTTCTGACAATTCTCAACTACATTTTATCTCAGGAGCCTTCACAGCTGGCCTCATACAATTACATTTAGTAATATCACCATCATACAATACCATCAAACACCACTACATAAATTGGGGTCTTGTCCAGGGATAATTAGCCCAACAGTAATATTAGGATCTCCTGGTGGGAGAAATAAAAGTAGGGAAATAAATTGTAAAATTCCCTTTAACATTAAAAGTGTCCCTGCAGATAAAAGTTGGTGAATCTTCACAGCCAGTAATAATTAATTAGTTAACTGGTTAGTTAGAATTAGTTAGACTAAAGTCATAAGAAGTACTTAGTGTATTTACTGGTTAGAGATTTAGCTTGTATATTATTATATTGTCTAAAAAGTATGGCGGAGCTGGCAAAATTTAGATCAGCTGCTGTGCTCACCGCGAAGGAGATGGGAATGGATGGTCAAATTTTAATTCAATACGTAACGGCTGAATGTGATAAATTTATTGAACGGGAAGAAAGGAGATTAGAAAAAGAGGCTGAAAGAAAATTGGAGTCTGACAGGTTGGTTGAAGAGAAGAAGTTAGAGGCTGAGACTAAGAGGCTGCAGATTGAGGCAGAAGAAAAACGACAGCAAAGGGAGGCAGAAGAAAAACGACAGCAAAGGGAGGCAGAAGATAGAAGGTTGCAGAGGGAGCACGAATTACGACTAAGGGAGCTGGAATTACAAGGCCAGGCTCCTGAAAATGGTGCCAGCCCTTTGCCTCAGATGCTACGCCCAGTCTGGGAGCCTCAAACTCAGCTATGGGGTTTCATTTAGACCATTTTGTTGAAAAAGACGATGACATAGAGGGGTACCTAGGACGTTTTGAGTTATTAGCTACTACATATGGGTTAGAGAGAGAGAGGTGGAGCTTAAAGCTATCACAGGGATTGAGAGGTACTTCTTATGAAGTATTTGCTAAAATGAACAGGGAAGACCAAGACAATTATGACATGTTAAAGCAGGCTTTGTTATTAAGGTACGAGAAGAATGGTGAATTTTATCGTAAGAAATTTAGAAATGCCAAACTGTTGTCTGGGGAGACATACCACCAATTCTCTGCTAGACTAGAAACCTATTTGGAGAAATGGACGGCTCTGGGGAAGACCCAAGATCTTAAAGAATTGATCATGATTGAGCAATTGAGAGAGTCCATGGCTCCAGACATGAGAAAATTTCTCATGGAACAAGGTGCAGAGAAGTTGGGGGAAATTTTAAATGTTGCTGAGAGGTATCAGGCAGCTCAGGCAGAGGTAAGTGGTGCTAAAAAGAAGCACATAGACAATTTTAAAGCTCCACAGCAATTTAATAAATTTGATAATAGAGAGCAGGGAAATAAAAGTAGGACAAACTTTGAGCGGCCAAGAAATGACTATCGCGACAGAAACTCACAGTTCAATGACCAAAAGTTCAATGAAAGAAAACCGTTGAACCAAGGAAAAAGATGGTGTAAATGGTGCAAGAAGGATAACCATAACACCGAATTTTGTAGAAGGAAACCTTCAAACATTGCTGCAATGAAGTCGGGGACGCAAAGATTAAAGGTTAATCCTAAGGGACAACATGAACCTTATCACCCCCCAGTTTGTGAGGATGTTATTTGTAATGGGGTCACCATAAGGTGCCTTTATGATACAGGTTTGGATTATGATTCAGTTGTGAAGTCTAGCCTAGTGGACCCAAGTCAGTATACCACAGAAACAGGGGAAATACAAGGGGCGACTAAGGACATACCACTCATGACACTTCCCATCGCAAGGATAACGGTGAAAACTCGCTATGTGGAAGGAGAAATCAGAGCAGCAGTGATAGATGAACCAATCTACCCTCTGATATTGGGGTGTAGATACGTCTTCTTGGGGAATCCCGAGAAACCTGTGATCATGCGACAGTGCAGACCAGGTCACAGAAGAAGGAGGAAGAAGGTGAACCTATAAATGCTCATCCAGAGGAGATGAGGAAGGCGCAGGCTGAGGATAGGACACTCAAGCCATGTTTTAAAAAATTGCCCAAATGCCACACACCTCCGAGCAAGGGGGAATATTTCATGAAGAACAAACTATTATACAGGAAGACAGGAACTAGATCCACTGGTCACGGACAGTTAGTTCTTCCCAAGATATATAGGGCAAACTTAATAAGGAGCTTACATGTTGGAAAAGATGGTGACCATGAGAAAGTCGGTACCATCTGCCAAAAGATTGCTCGAAAATACTATTGGCCCGACGTAAATGTCGATGTTGAAAACTTTGTAGAAGCATGTGGCGTATTTCATGAGGGAACACCCACAAAGGGAAAATATGTGCAGGACCTAGAAACGCCACGGGGCAACTTTAGGCCTGAAAGGAAAACTAATTATACTCGGGTAGACAAAGTGGAATGGGAGCCCCCTTTTCACACCCAGCCTTCACTTGAATGGATTAACATGGCCACTATGCGAAGAGTACAAAGAAGAAATTTTACCCAGGATAGGATGACAATCCCTCGGTCAGACTTATATAAACTGGAAGAACAGACAAGAGAGCGAAGATCTCTCATAAGCAATCTAAAGTGGGGAGACAAACCCCAGAAAAAAATTGGTAGTGGTCGATTTGTGAGTGATGATTCTAGGAAGAAAAGTCCTCATTATAAAGCTTCTAAGGGACGGGACCAGACGGGTTCCATGAAAAATACGTATGATAAATTAAAGATCCAGATGTAGCTTTATTAAGGACCTGGACAGATGAGAAGGCGGAAGAGACTGTTACCTCATCGTATCAATATGTGAACGAACTGACCACTCGTTTGAAAGCTGGATGGAAACTGGCAAATGATAATTTGAAACAAGCCAGGAAGAAACATGCAGCATATTTTAATAGGAAGGCAAAGGACAGGGAACTGGCAGTCGGAGAGAAGGTGCTGCTTCTACTACCCGGAAGCCAGAATAAATTACAAATTGGTTGGCAAGGTCCATATACGGTTCTAGAGAAGGTGTCTAGAACAAACTATAAAATTGACAAAAAGGGGAAGAAAAAAGTTTATCATGTAAACCTGTTAAAGAAGTATCTGGACAGACCACTCCAGGAAAGCACCCCCTTATTGACCTTGGCTATTGCAACCCAGATGCAAAAAGAACCACTCACCTCACATGAATATCCATTACATCCTTGTGAAACAGCAGCACAGGTAAAAGTCAATAAGCACCTGACTAAAAACCAGAGGGAGAGAGTTCAAAAGGTTCTGGAGGAACATACAGATGTATTAACAGATAAACCAGGCCATACAAATTTGCTACAGTATGACATGAAACTGGTAGACTCAAACCCAATCTGTATGAGAGCCTATTCTATTCCGTTCGCGAAGGAGAAGGCATTGAAGGAAGAAATAGAGTATTTGTTGAAGGAGGGGATTATTTCGCACAGTGAATCATCTTTTAGTTCTAGTGTCGTTTTGTTGAGAAAACCGTCTGGGTAACACAGACTGTGCATAGATTACAGGAAACTGAATGCTGTCACAGAAGGACAAGTGGATCCATTACCAGACACAAAACAGTTATTTGCCAGACTGAACAAGGCAAAATACTTTTCAAAGGTGGATCTTAGTAAAGGCTATTACCAGATCCCAGTGAAACCTGAAGTGAGACCTTATTTGGCTTTTAGCACTTCGGATGGACATTATGAATTCAATATGCTACCATTCGGACTGAAAAATGCTCCGAGTGTGTTTTCAAGGATGATGCGCAAATTGTTGGATCCCCTGAATAACCCATGTATCACAAATTTCATGGATGATATTCTCGTCGCCACCGAGACATTTGAAGAACACATGAAGCTCTGGAGATGTTGTTTGATAGACTTCGGGAGGCGAACTTAACTGCTAGGCCAACAAAATGTTGTATTGGATGCAAAGAGTTGGAATTCTTGGGACACACTGTATATCAGGGTAATATGACCCCTGATCCTAAGAACTTGGAAAAACTGCAGAGAGCACCTAGGCCACAAACAAAAAAGGACGTGCGATCATTTGTGTCGTTATGCGGATTTTATCAGAAATACATCAAAAAATTTTAACGCTATTTGTGCTCCTCTGACTGATCTGACTCGCAAGGGACTTCCAGATAAAATTATTTGGACTGCACAATGTGAACTAGCGTTCCAAGAGTTAAAGGAAAAAACTCACTAGCAAGCCTATTCTCAAACTGCCTGACTTGACACAGGACTTTGTCTTAAGAACAGATGCAAGTAATGTGGGACTCGGAGGGGCTTTGTTGCAAAGATCATCTTCACCTGATGGGGAACTTAAACCAGTCGCTTATGCAAGCCGCAAATTGAATAAGGCGGAACAAGGATACTCCACAAGCGAAAAAGAATGTTTAGCGTTAATATGGGCAATAAAGAAGTTTCAAATCTATCTGTATGGTAGGACATTTGTGGTGGAGACGGACCATCAGCCTCTCGTGTTCTTGTCTCAGGCTAAGCATGAAAACGCAAGATTGCTGAGGTGGTCTTTGTTGCTTCAACCTTATCAGTTTAGTATCCAATATATCCCAGGCAAATTGAATGTCGGTGCAGATTTCCTCAGTCGGCACCCCTGTGATCAAAATTAGAGTAGTGGCAGACGTGAGGAGCAATTTTACCTATGTGTATCGCTGGTGTTGGAACTTGCCATAGGCATGTTTTCAAGTGGGGAGATGTGTAGTGAAATGGACAGAGATACAACGGTAAAATATCTCCAAGGATAACATTTAAGGATAAAAACATAATGCGTAGGCTGCGAATAGTACATGATCGCCTAGACCGCGGGTCATCATCCTCCATAATAATTGACTTGCTAGACAGGAGGGGAACGGCGGATCAAAAAGGAAAAAAATATGACTGGAAAGATTGCGTGAGACTAGAAAGGCTAAGGAGACGCAATTGGGGGGGTGGGGGGGGGGGAACGGAGAAAAGTCACGTTTCCCAAGTTGACATAAAAAGTAAGCAACTCGACAGAAGGGACCTTAGATATAATACGCCACAGTCATTTATTGGACGCTTTTGCAATACCAAGCCCTTGATTTGAATTCAGCGGCTAAAACGCAGATGTTCGAAATATTACAAAATTTAAAAAGTACTTTTTTCTTAATATTAATGTTAGGAATATAAAAATTAGCTGGCCGGATGGCCCATTCTGAGCAGTGAACTAATATGGTCTTAATTTTACAGACGGATAGATAATATTGAAGATAATGACAAAAGACAGTGTTGTTCACATCATCGACAGACTGTATTGAATCTAAAAGTGTCGCTAATTGCACAAAAAAACACGACCTCGAAACGCAGGTGTTCAAATTTACTTAGTATGGAGGAGAGGGTTTTTTGGGTGGTAGCTGTGTCTAAATATAACTTTTAACGACAAAATTTTGGAGGGGAGAGAAAGGTTGGTTCAAAAATCAAGTACATTTTGTAGAAACACAAGTAGAGACGGACAGACTAACAGATAACCATCCATACTTGACTGAAGCATGACTGAAATGACTTTATGGTAGGAAATTTGAATTTAAAATAAACCTAGGCAGTGATTGGCCACAGACAATCATATCATTAGCGCTCAGACGCGAAAGTGGGGCCATTCTTCAATAGTTGTTCAGTGATAGACACAGATTTTAAAGTGTGGTGATTTCCATATGAAAGAAAGTGTAATAAATTTAGGGACGCCATACTATAGCCAGCAGCTCAGCTGAGTTTTGCTAGCAATTCTGTGTTATTTATTCATAATCTGGTAAGATTGAAATTATTTCCTTATATATTTTGAATATTGTTTCATGTTCGAGTGATTTGATACTGCCATATCGAAATCTAGCCTTACAAACAAGTAGGGATTTGCTCTAGACCCCCCGCCCTAGTCAGGGTCTAGGGACCAACAATGTACATAAACTCCAGCAAGGATTATGCAAGACAGATCAAGTGTTGAGAATAATGAAACATATTACCTATCCTCTTTTAGGGCAGACAACTAATAAATATTTTTCAGAATCTATAGTCTGGGAGGATCTATCTGATGTAAAACCACCATGGGAAATGTGCTGTTTGGTCAGAGAGATCTGACCTGTCTGTATGATGTGGTTGTTGTGTCAGTGTTGTGTCCAGACGTGGGTAGAGAATAGATTTTGACACATGGCCCATACTTTGATTGCAGAGCTGCGAGTTTCTGTTGTCCACAAAGCAGTGACTATTCAGTTGGTGACTTTACTCGAGTGTATCTGTGCAGTACTTGTGACAGAGACCACCATTTTTGCCCGCCAGCACGGAGAGGTGGGACCACCTGATTTCAGCACCAGAGCTACAACGACAAGATGAGTGAGCCTCTGGTCTGCTGGACATTCACCAAAGCCCTTTAGTTACTAATACCCCATAAAAATTCCCACCATTTTCTGGACACTGTGTAGTCAATATAGACAGGTGTGATGAGGCCATCCCAACAGCACAAACATTAATTATCCTCCCAAGTAGATGACTACTAGAACATTTTAATAAAACTAACTAGTATAGTACATATATATGTACACTATTGCATTTATGATATAATATTCCATGCATTTCTTTCATAATCTCTAAATCCTTTTAAGTTCTGGTCAACCTAAAAAATTGATCCAGAACAAAATAAATGTAATATAATTTTATCAAAAATTTTACACACGTGAGTTAGTTCAGTGTATTTTAACATTTATTAATATTATTAGTCTTGTTAAATATCTGTGGGTATATCTATAACCTATTACACCACACTACATATCATAACCCTAGACACTTTACGTAGCCACATTCATTAAAAAAAATTAAGTGTGAGGTCGTAGTGGTAGCAAGAAAGGCCTTCCTTTCATCTTCTCATAACATGCCCAAAGAAAGTGCATTGCTTGTCTAACTTGTGAAATAAGTTTCCTTTGTGCATTGGCCTCTCTCAGGACATCCACATTACTCTTTCTGGCTTTCCGTGGTATTGTTAACATTCTTCTGTAAAACCACATCTCTGTGGCCTCTAATGTTTTCCCTACTTGTTTATTAACTGTCCATGAGTCACTCCCTTATGTCAGAATTGGCTCAACGTAACACTGAAGAACTCTCTTACTTAAACTGACAAAGAACCGTTGCATAAAACACTCTTCATTTTACAGAATGCTGTTTTTGCCTGGGATAGTTTGCTCTTCACTTCTGTCAGAACGATAGACAAGGGATAGACACTTTCCCTTGACTATGGTGCTCTGATTTGTTTTAGTTAAACATTTTGAAGATTATGTTTAAGTTGTTTAAAATCAAGACTTTAAAACTCTGCAAATTTACAACAATCTTGTGTTAACATGATTATGTGCAACAGTAGTAGGACGCCTATATTTTCCGCTAGTTGAAAAAAATCCTGACTTCTACACATCTACAGGGTAAATGATAAGTCATTTCATTGACTTCTACACATCTACAGGGTAAATGATAAGTCATTTCATATTTTTAAATGGTTATATTTTCCTTTATGTAACAAGAAGAGACATGGTACGCAACCAGACGATGCGTCAAGGCCTTAAATCCTACCCCTGCAGACGCAAGTAGAACAGTCCCAATTAAGATGGTTTCGCTATGTCTGCAGAATGGGAGAAGATCGGCTACCACGACAAGCATGGGAAACAAAGAGCCAAGGATCCAGACCCCCAGGACGACCCAGAGTCCGCTGGGAGGACAACATTAGACAATCTTTGAAGGACCGAGGACTAGAATGGAACCAGGCCAGGAGGAAGACAGCCGATAGGATAGCCTGGCGCTCTCTCTTCCAAACCTCTACACCTCACGGTAGAAGGGGAACGACTAAGTAAGTAAGTAAGTATATTCTCCTTTATATCCAATGGATGTACACCAAGCAGATATTAAGTCAAGCAGCAATAACTGTCATGTGAAACATTACTTTTATTTTGTTATTTTTTATTCCCAGAAACGAAATAAAACACACACAAATCTAAAATACCAATAAACTGACTTTGCAAGAAAAATTCGAAATTGCTGTCCGTTATGAAATCATGTATTGGATACACCGGATCTCATGCTTAATTATATATTAGTGTAACATAACATTTTATATACAAAAATGACAATTAATTGTCTTTACTTTAGTATTTATTCATTTAAATTTGTTTGACAGGAGTGAAGAAATAATAAGTCAAAAATAGGAAGTGAGTTTTTTAGCACCCTGTATTAAGAGCGCTTCAAATGTTCTATTTAGCCTGCTTTAACCTAAAGTAAACTTCATCTTGTGAGTGATTCACGAAAAATAACGGTATATGAATTACGTTAACATAGAAGAGCTTACGTAAACGTAAAATTAATATTTAAAAAAAAAAGAATGTACCGGTACCAGTTATGTGTAATTCCGCTTCCTCTAATAAAGAGATTTCTAAAGACGTCGCCAACCATTCTTGTGGTACAGCTTTCTTATTTACAAACATAATAAGAAAAGTAGCCCACATACCAGTTTAATTGTCGTTCCGCTATATGTGGAAACATAATAATGACATATACACACCTTTTATGTGGTGTTGCTGATTTATTCACAAGCTTGCAACTGTCAAAACCTGTCCGCTCACTGGCTTGTAATGTTGTCGTCATTCAGCCCAAATACATTTTCCCGGTAACGTATTTAGTTACGTTTGTTGTAGACCGGGTGCACATCTATACGACGCTGTGTGTGTAATAAACACTTCCTGAACGTGTCGCTAGAGTGTTAACGGGGTCTGAAAGGGAAACTAAGAATAGTTACACTGTAACCTACTACACAACTCTAAGAAACGACAACAGGGGGTTCAACATGGGACCGACGACCTCATACTTGTTGAGAGCGCATCATGGGGCGAAGCGATCTTGAAAAAGGTATATTTAGAGAGATGGCTGAGCACCATGATGTACCTCACCAAAACACTAAATCTATGGTCATTGAGTATGACTAAGTGTAGGGGTGTCATCGACCGGGAATTTGACTGAATAACCTGAACGGCTCCTAAAGATAAACCCTCTGTGGTTAGAAGGAAAGTCCACTGTCTCCCCAACCTCGCAATGACATGTCATTGGGCCAAAAGGGCTGGAAAGCTCGAGTGGCGCTGGTTAGAAAAAAAAAAGTGTGTAAAATTACAATGTGTCAAGAATGACTGGGAAAGAATAAAGTAAACGGACAAGATTATAAATGTGCTAGAAAAGCACAGGCGTATTATTATGAATAGTATCTTAAAGCCCTTACAACTATATCTCCTATTAGGGTTTAAATGTGTCTCTTGAAGAGCATATATAGTGTTAGTTCCTACTGTCTCTGCTAGTTGTGGTGCAAAATTCTTTTTGATACCCCTACAATTCCACTGAACAATTCTACTTCCTTTCTTATCCATTGTTTATATTAACTAGTATCCCTTTTATTTTGTGTTAGAACGATTAGTTTGCTCTTAGTTTGTATTGGCCCTATCAGTTGCTTGAGGCATAAGGCCTACTCTTCGTGGTGACTCTTTTATGTAATTAAAGACTTTTTTTCAATACTTGGGTTTGTGACGATTCTTCTGTTCTTTCTTCTATCAAAACTCTCTCTATCTATATGCTTGATGGTTTTTGTTACCCATTCTTTCCATTTGGCTTCTTGCTTTTGTTTGCCACTTTCCTTTTCTATTGCTTCTCTGTCTGTGTTAATCTCCTGTCTCTGATTTTCTATCCTTTTTAGTGTAATTTCATTATCCTCTTTCAGTTCAGATAATTTAACTAGTATCATTTCATTTTCTTCTTTCGGTGCTGACAATTTAACTACATCCTGGGCAATTTGGTGCTGTATGGCTTTCATTTTTTGAAGCATTACCTCTGCACTTTTCAGTGCATTCGTACCTTCCAAGGATGTAGTTGAACCATCCGATTGGTTTTTTTTTTTTTTGGTACTGTTTTGTTATTATCTACCTGGTTTTTACTTTATTTAGCTGTGGCGTGAGGTTTTTATTGACTCTTGGATCAGTATAGTACTGACAATTACAGAAATAGAATTTCTGCAGAAAATGGTGAAGTCCCAGTGTCTGAGAGAACTACTGGTATCACAAATTAGTTACGGCTGTTAATGATCTGATCTCGAAAAATTAGTAGAGAGGAGACCGACATAAATTGCCACCTCCGCTGTGTAACTAACTGTGATATTAAGACAAGGAAACAGATTTTACTTAACAATGATAAAATTGAAAAGTCTTCAAATACAATTTCCTTATTATTTATTTAGTATATACACTATCTACTCTTGTGCTGAAGGGTGGATGTTGAAACAATGGAATGTAATGGATTTGTAAGTTTACAAATGATTCACATATATTTATATATATATTACAAGTCTTCCAATTATAGGAAACAAATTTATATCAGCTGGGCTGTTAATCACTTATAGTATATGTATCAGCTGTGCTGTTAATTAAGTATATAAAATTTATCAGCTATGCTGTTATTTTTGTTACTTGCTATGCTAACTCGCTTTCTCGTCACTGACAGTTACTTTGCTCACAATGCTGACAGAAATGGTACTAATGTGTACTCATCTCTCAAAAGTTATGTCCTTCTTAGTTTCTTGCACACAGCACCCGCTGATGGTCGTTTCGTTAGCCCACCCAAGACTGAGGGGGACTAAAGAGGTAGATCCTGCGCAATCACTGTGCTCCTGCTACGTTCCAGGCAGCTGGATTGACACGACATACGACCTTAGGTTTGATGACACGAATAAAACCTGTAACAAGTAAAAATAGGGGCTAATTTCTGTCATCAAGCCCACCTATTTCCATTGTGTATGAAATGAGCGTGTGTCTCAGGTGTCTGCATGTAGGATGAATGACAACATGGCTCAGTATGAGTTAGCAATAGCGAGACAAGACAGGTGTCTACTTGCAAAACATTCTTTCTGATAAATTAATACATGGATACATTCAATAATATAAATTCAATACATGAATACATCCAATAATATAAATTCAATACATGAATACATCCAATAATATAAATTCAATACATGAATACATCCCATAATATAAATTCAATACATGAATACATCCAATAATATGTACACCTTGGTGGGATACAACCGTTTCCTTCCCCCTATAATATACCAGACCCTCTCTATGAGACGAGGACTGTTTGGTTATATTTCAGGTTGGAGTTAGATGAGACAATAGATTGATGAGTCCTAACAAGGACTGTTTTGGTTATATTTCAGGTTGGAGTTATCTGAGACAATAGACTGAAGTTATGTGAGACAATAGATTGAGTCATAACAAGGACTGTTTTGGTTATATTTCAGTTGGTCCGAGATAATAGATTGAAGTTATAGGAGAGAATAGGTTGAGTCCTAACAAGGACTGTTTTGGTTATATTTCAGTTTAGAGTTATCTGAGACAATAGACTGAAGTCATGTGAGACAATAGATTGAGTTATATGAGACAATAGATTGAAGCATGAGTCCTATTAATCTTCGTCTTCATCAATCATATCAGGAAATACAATCATTATACGTAATGCGCCAAGATACAATCAGTAACCTGATACGTTCATATAGAAACAATTTATATAAAATATATACAGGTGTAGGTACTCGTATAACTGACACACAACCAAATACAAACATTATATATCTGCTGTAGGCCTATTTGCCTACAAATAGTAAATTATATTTACCCTCCAAGATTTAAACAGGCCAGTGACTCGACTAGGGAAGCAGTCTACCAGGTCAATGCACGCAGGTAAGCAATAAATCAAGGTTGAAAGCTCCTCTTCTTCAGTCGGTCTATCTGGCTTCGTGTTGGTGTTGCGTGTTTTTGCATAAAATCTCGCCCGATTATATAAGCAGGTGAGGTAACTTCTACTGCTTAAGGAAAGCGTTTGGTTGGTTCCTGGTGGGGCAAGCTGATTGGTTGTCTTCAGTTTTGTACCATGCCTCGTACCGTCCTTGACCTAGACGAGTCCTGAACAAAACAGGGCTTATGGCTAATTTTATTCTGTTTTTCCGCCATATTGGGTGACAAGATGGCCGCCACCGACATCCGAAAAACAGGGCTTAAGTTTAATTGTATTCTGTCTCAGAGACTGGTGAACGGTGCTCGTTGATTGGCCGGGTGATTAACAAAGAAGTGTGTTTACACTTTACGACATAGCCCCATCCTTTCCTAGCTGTGACCTGTCATAGCTGACGTGTAAACACCTGCTGTAGTTAATCATTCTGCGTCTGTATTTCCAGAATAATAGGGTGTCGACTTAAAAAATCAGATCCTACATTATCTCTTCCCGGAATGTAATTCACGGTAAAGGAATAAGGCTCCAGAAACAGACTCCACCTTAACAATCTCGAATTTAACTTTCTAGATGCAGCCAAGAAAGTTAAAGGTTGGTGATCGCTTTGGACAATGAAGTGTGTCCCATACAGGTAAGGAGAGTTGCACCAATACCTATACTGCTAGCGTCCGTCCTTAATACAAATTCCTGTGTGATATCGGGTAGCGTAAGGATTGGTTTGCTAGTGAGTTTTGCTTTTAGCTCTGTGAAGGCTTTTTCACAATCAGCATTCCATAGGATTTTGTCCGGCTGTCCTTTCTTCGTTAAGTTAGTTAATGGTACACACAGAGAGTTAAAGTGGGGTATGCACTTCTGATAGAACCCACATAATGACACGAATGATCTCACATCTTTCTTCGTTTGAGGTCTGTGTGCCTTCTTTAACTTCTCTATATTCTTTGGGTCAGGAGACATATGACCTGTAGAAATAGTGTGACCTAGGAATTCCAACTCCTTACAACCGATATAGCACTTGGTTGGACGTGCAGTCAATCCAGTGGCTCTCAGTCTGTCAAACAACACGGAGAGCGCTACTATATGCTCTTCAAATGTGTTTGTAGCAACAAGAGTGTCATCCATAAAGTTAGTGATATGGGGATTTTGTAGAGGTTCGAACAATTTCCTCATCATTCTCGAAAAGATACTTGGAGCGTTTTTCAGTCAAAAGGGTAGTACATTAAACTCGTAGTGTCCGTCTGATGTACTAAATGCCAGCATTTTCCGAACTTCTGGTTTCACTGGTATTTGGTAGTATCCCTTGCTTAGATCTACCTTCGAAAAATACCTAGCTTTACTCAGTGTAGAGAACAGCTGGTTGGTGTCAGGTAATGGGTCCACCTGAGATTCTGTGATCGCATTTAGCTTCCTGTAGTCAATACATAACCTGTGTTCCCCACTCGGTTTTCTTAATAGCACCACACTTGAGCTATAGGGAGAGTCTGACTTCGAGATAATTTTTTCCTTCATCAGATAATCAACTTCCTTCCTTAGTGCTTGGGCTTTCGCATAGGGTATAGGGTATGTTCTCATGCATACTGGGGTAGGGTCTGTAACCTTCATGTTGTACTCTGTAGCAAGTTTAATTTGCTGGGGAGGTTATGATGTTATACCTAAAAGGACAGAAATATGTGTCTGTGTTAACCGGGTGAGGTCAAGCACATGTAGGCCCCTGACTCTAATAGATGATGATGAAGTATTTTCAGGGAACCTAACGCTACCTCCCTAGATCTCACACGGTCACTATTTTGGCTCTAGTGTCTGGTGTATGATGTACCTAATGTCTAGGGGAGAAATGAAAATGATGGTACATAAACACAAAACACTTTAACTCACTATAAGGAATTGAATAAAACAGTGGTTAAGGTTTTTCTTTAAAATTGAATATTTTCTTTTTACAATTTAATCTGCCTGTCCCGCCATCTCTTTTGGACAGGTCTTTGAAAATGAGGAAAAGATAGTTTACATAAAAAGATTAACTAAAATGTGTGGACACTTTGTCCAATAAGTATAATGTCACTCTATCTCTCCTGTTGGTGTATTCACAGATTACAACTTTATTATCTAATAGTGTTTGTCATTTGTTAGGAGGGGCTGTAGTTTCATCACGCCCCATAAAATCCTGGGTATGATTGGAAATACCAAAGTTTATTGTAACTGAAGTGTCAGATATACCCAGATGCTAACACATCACCTGGGATTCTTTGTAGAAGGATAATTCAGTATGTCGTTGCAGACAATATAGATATATCAGCACACACAAGCTCCTCCAGCTATCTGCTGGCAGCATAAATGTTTTACCGGAGACTTGTTGGCGTTACACTCACTCATCAGGTTTCCTGTCACCGGCTGGTAACAGGAAATAAAACCTCTGCAATAAAAGGACACCCTGGCCTTTTTATATCTGATCACACTTTATTATTATTATTTACATATGGTGGTATGGGGTCAGCCTCGCGTGCATACAGGTGCACTCGCCCCTAATTTTATATGACTCACACCTTGCTGTGACCACACCTCAGGTCTCTATGGCAGATACGCCACTGTACTTTTACATAGTTTTCCTCAATACAATAACGTGGAGTAACCACATTTCCTTTTGTATGATTTGCTCTTCTTTTTTTTTAAATTATAAACGCTCCAGGCATGTTGAACAGTGTTCATGGAACACGGAGGCTTACTAACATATTCTAATACAATAATATTAAAACAAAATCATGACAATATACAACAGTTAGATACAGTTCAATGTGAGGACTCAACAATGTCTGCTCCCGGCATGTCCTTCACTTTTCCCAATAGCAGTATCTAACTTTGGCAGTTGTAATAAACATATTAATACATAAAGCATTCTTACCACAATTTCAAGAAATATATAACAAATAACGCTGACTTGCAAAGAATGGCCTCAGTTTTTCTCTGCCCTGCCCAGACTGCGAATTAATTCTTTATTTTATAAATTAACACAGCTGATCTCAGCGTATTTGATAGAAAAAGTTTTTGTCAACTGGCGATGAGCATTGAAAGCTTTTTGCTAATATCTATTAGTACTGGCCAATGGAAAACTTGCGACTACCAGAATTCAAATGTAGTTTTAGAAAAACAAAAAAAATTCCAAACAAACTCTGTGTCTGGTAGTCGATTGGTCAGTCTGCGTTAGTTATGCCCAATAGAAAAAGATGTTTCGTTTTTTTAGTTACATTTTTCCTATCTCTCCCCTTTCACTCCTATACCAACTAATAGAATTTGAATTACTACCATGCCTCTTTTTTTTTTAAACTAGCGTCCCCACTAACGTTATGTATAACGAGCAAGAACAACAGTCTGTCTGGTCAAGCGTCCGTAGACATTTAGTATTTTCTCAATAACTTGGCTAATACTTGGACTACCATATTTTTTAAAACACATTTTTGCTCAGGGGACTCTAAGCTATACTACCATATGATTTTTATGGTCAGTTTCAGTATGGTTTAGATTTTCAATTTTGTCACTGTCAATCGTCAAATATAAATTTTACACAAGTCGGCCATCTTCCCCCTCTCATCTCTCTCAAGCATTTTATTCAAATAACTAACTTGTTTGAGTGACGTCAGAAATACATTACTCGGCGAGAATTTAAACTGTCTGTGTGTATATATCGTCGGGCCAATCCCACAGCATGTCAAGCGAAGCGGGGTTTTGCGCGGCGGGTGTTAGAATTGGCGTTAAATATTACTGTTGTCTCGTGTTACACTACCAAAAAATGTAAGGATTACTACAATTAAAGGCGTTAAAGTTAAAGTATTACGTTAATTCAGACAGTAGTTTGGCGGCACCTCGTTAATTATAAGTCTTGCCGCAGTCTCTATCAGATCGGTTAAAATGTTCAAAATGTTTATTGTACGTCACAAGGAAAGCGAGTAGGTTTATACGGCGGGATCGTTTCTAAGCATTACCATGGCACAAAATTCAGCGCGATGCTGGCGTGTGAGATGCTTATAGTCAGACACATACGGGCGGGGTTATTTATTATCATAGGACTAAAATCTTACTGAAATGATACGGGATTTATCTCGCAGAATTTTATTGGTTCCTTAGAACTTTTTCTGCAATGAGGTTACACTGGTTACATTTCTGAACTTTACATATACCCAAACTTATGTCTGGCCAGAGTAATATCGCAATGCTATATTTTGACCAGTGGCCCCTTTTCCTCTGTGACCACTGCCTGATGTAGCATGCTCTTGCTCCATAATTTCCTCCTTGTAGAATTTTGGCACTATCAGCTGTCCATGCCATTTATTGACTTTTCCAGCTTGTCTGTAGAGTAGGCCATTTTCCATATAGTAGTCTCCTTTCTCTGGAGGGTTATGGGCCTTTGGCAATTTGCCAAAACAAGGCTTCAATGTGCTGTCTGCTGTTTGAGCCTTTTTCATCTTTTTACGATGAATGTTTATTGGATCTCCCTCCTCCTTTTTGGTGCTCGACCTGGTATGGTTTGCTGCCATGACAACAGGTTTTATTGGGTCACCCAAAAAGACATATTTACATCCTATTACCAGCGGGTATATAGGATCATCACTTACTGCTGCTCTTATCACTCCTTCCACATAGCGAGTTCTCACGTTGATCCTTGCTATGGGAAGTGTCATGGTGCCAGTTCCCTGCATTGCCCCTTGTATGTCCACTGTTTCTGTGGTAAGTTGATCAGGGTGCACTAGGGTTGCACTCACGACTGAGTCGAATTCCAGTCCTGAATCATATAAGCACTGAATTTTAGTGCCATTATATGTCACTTCCTCACAAACAGGGGGATAATGGAGGTCATTCTGACTGCCAGTTCCTTCCTTCTCTTGTTCCCTGTTGTAAGACACGCAGCAAGATAAGGAGGGTTTTTCCTTCTGCAGTCTGCAGTATTGTGGTTACTCATTAGACACGTTTTACAAAACTTTCCTTCCTTCCGGTAAGGTGTCTTATCCGATCTTAGAGGGTTTTTGTCTTTTTGGTCAAATCTTTGTTTGTTTCTTGTGGTATGGTCCTTTTGTTCATATTTGGTATAGTTTTGTGATGACTTGAAGTTTTCACCCTGCTTCTTCCTGTTTCCTAATAATTCTGCCTGAGCTGCTTGATATCTCTCAGCAACAGTTACAATATCTTCCAATCTCTCTGCTCCTTATTCCATGATAAACTTCCTCATTTCTTGAGGCATGGACTCTTTCACTTGCTCCATCATTATCATTTCTTTCAGATCCTGACACTTTCCTAAACTACTCCATTTTTCCAAATAAGTTTCCAATCTAGCAGAGAATTGGTGATAGTTTTCTCCTGGAAGAAGTTTAGCTGTTCGGAATTTCTTTCTATATGATTCTGAGTTTTTTTTTCATATCTCACAAGCAGTGCCTGCTTCAGGACTTCATAATCTTCCTGGTTGAAGATGTCATTACTGTTTGATGCTTATCACTGGACGTTACTGACCAATGTAAGTTATGTGGTTATACTGGTCAACTTCCCAACCTTACACAGCGTTGAATCTACAGGTCATGTTGACATAGAGTGAAGGTGTAAAGTGTCAGTTACGCGAATGATGGAATGTTCGGTGAAGATGACAACTTAGTAATGGTACATTCATACACTCGTATGCAAGTCAATGATGTTTGAACTGCTGTTGACCATTTCATATGTTTAATAAGGTGACACACATTCCGACAGCATGGATACAGTCATAGGTACATGTTGACACAGCAAATCATTAGGTACTTGAATAGTAGGTGGCAACATCAGACATATTTCATGTAGCATATAAATACAATGGGCGTGTCACGAAGTGTCTTCGCCTTCTTTTCTCTCTGTCAATCTTTTCTCATACCAAAACATTCCTTCTCTCTAAATTCTCTAGAATCTACCACGCGTAACTACACATCAGGAGATCTCCCATTTGCTTCGGGAAATATATTCCTTTGTTCTACGTTTGACTGGCAAAACCACTGTGACCTTTTAAAGCTGTGAACTTTAAACTGCGCCCTGAATAATTACAGTTAAGCCAACGGGATAGGCAGCGTATATTGACTTTTGACCTTTGACCTCAGCAACCAAACTGAAACCTGGAGAAATTAGGCGCGATTTTCAAGGCATAGTCTGGTAAACCCATTCTCTCGCTAGGCAGCGACCGGCCTGAACAAGATAGTCTGGTCAAGGCAATTAATTGCAGATGTTAGGATGGTATTATCAAGGTATATGAATGCCTATCACATAAACATAGAACTATGTAAGGATAGGCAACAGCACTGTAGCCATCTTTATAAATGAATATGTTGACTGACTTGTAATTCAGTGGTTCTCAAACTTTGGCAACAATGACATCCCAACATGTTACAGCAGAATAGAAAACTATTACCCAGTGGTTCTCAAACCATGGTTGACAGTGACCCCAAATTGATTTATTGCTCTATGGGCACAAGGTAGACCAGTGGTTCGCAAACTTTTGATGACCACTGCCCCAAACTTCACAGTTGGTGAAGCTAACAGCCCATATGCTGGTAATCACTGCGGTAAACAAGCTGGAAGCCAGATATAGGTTGAGATCCACCTGTATGCTTATAATGTCAGTTATGCTATAATAGATAATAGGTAGCAATTTGTTATTGATGTTAGCTATGAATGTTTGTTAGATTTCTGATGGACGATTAGCGCCCAGCAGATATGGGAAATGACTTCTCTGGCAAGATTACTAATGGAGCTCAAATTGTTTGTCAATCCAGTCCTATCTGGTTGTCATACCAGAAGACTAAACCATAAGCAGTGTTCTCAAGGGCAGACTTAATCCATCCCAGCTGGTGATGCGCCCTGAGTCAAGACGGAGAAGAAGCAACTTGCCATCCTCTGAAACCCTAAAAAGAACTTGCGGGACCTGGAGTGCTGGGACATATTGAACCCCTGGCAACAAGACTACATCAGCATTTGAGATGAGTATCTGAACATGCCAGCAGAACCACTACAGAATATTCCTATTGTCCTATGATTAAAAATTAATTCTGACATGGATCAGAACCATTCATAGATTAGGGAACATATAGTTATATAGTTGAATATATTGTGAGATTCTATTTTCATTTTTGTAAACTTTACATAACCGAGTCTGTTGTTATTTTCTTTGTAATATTTAATTGGGTTGTATAGTTTTAGTAACATAAATCTACACCCTGCGGGCAGAGCCATAATTAATAAACACTATTGGGTCGGGATATTTTTAATGTGGCTGGGCACCAAATCTCTTATCCATCCATATGTACTATACATAGTCCTTTGTAGGATATCGGATATAGAATTTATCGCCTAGAGAATATCCTGTTTAGTTTCACCAGAATTCTCTTAGAAAGTTTTTTTGAGTGGACTAATTCCTGAGGAGAGACTGTGCATTCAACTTGCAGTCTGGAAGAGTTTCCTCTAAAGATTATCTTTTATTCTTCCATCAAGTCTGTCATACTTACACTTTCTCCCTCTAAAAACTAAAACCATTCCACGACACTGGGGGCTCGTCCGGGATTTACTTTTTTCATATTTAGACACTTGTCTGAGATATGAAAACTCTTATCTTTCCTAGACCACTACTGCTGTAGGTACTTGTCACTAATTGGTGTCCAAGGCTAGGATTAGATTAAAGAGGGGACATATAAATTACCCTAGACTAAATTACACATAAATTTTTACAAGAAAAACAGATTTTAAGTTATGTTATGAAAACTATTCTTGGTGGTACTGCTGGTTATTAGTTACATGTTGTTAACTAATATTTATGTTATATTTTATGTATGCTGGTTTTAAATAACATAGGTTGTTAAAATACTTTAGTTTAGTTACGGCTATAGAAAGTATTTAGCCTGTATTTATTTGATAGTGAGTTAGAGATCTCATACTCGCTCAGCAAAACCACTGCTGTTAAAATGGATGAGATAAAAGGACTGAAGAAATGGACAGCGCAATCATATAAGATTGGAAAATTATCTGACTTCTCGGGAAGTTTGCTGGAAAATTATGTCTCGGAACAGGTAGAATGTTTCATGAGCATAATGGGGCAACAGAACGAATGGAGAGCAAAATGCAAGGAAGAGAATGTGGAACATGAGAGACAAAGACAAGAAAAATCCCTCCAATGTAAGGAAGAACTGCAAGAAATGGAAACTCAGTTTCAACCTACAAAAATAGAATCCATGGATAAACTTGAATCTAGGAATACTCATCATGCCACTCCTTTGCCAGTTGCATCACCACCCTCCGCGGTAAATATAACTGCACCACATGAAGCCAAGTCTATGTCTCAGAATTCAGGCTCAGACAGAGCAGAGGCTAGGATATCTAAACAGAGACCTCTAGACTGTCCTGAAAACAAGATTAAGCACAGCTGTGCAAATAATCTGAAGAGACCTTCTGCATCCTCAGCAAAAACTCACAACAGGCATACCAAAAACAACCGCACCAACAACCTGGTAAATAGGATCGCTCAAGTAAATAGGATCGCTCAACCAAATAGGATCATTCAACAGAAAAGGATTACGCAACCCTATGGGAAGGGAAGGGATGTTCTTGAGCATCACCTGTCGGCCACCCTACATCAGTTAGACTGTAGGCGCCGAGACCCAATCCCAAAGACTTCATACAAAGCTAAGGTCCCTACCATGGATGGGAACTTGACGAAGGCCCGGAGTGGATACAGGGATTCTCAAAATGTGGAGACTGCCACAGTAAATGGAGAAGAAATCACCTGTTTGTATTATCAAGGTCTTGGGTGTGATGCCCTTGTCTCAGCCTCTGTCATCGACCTTGATCAAGTCACCGAAGAGGATGTTGAGGTAACCGCACCCATGATAAACAACAGAAGGATGATTTTGCCTTTAGCTTATGTAGAAGTTAGGTCGAACTTTGTAAACGGCAAAGTAAAGGCCGCAATATTAGATGAACGAATTTACCCCATACCTCAAGGAGGGAAATATATCATCTTAGGAGACTCAGCACGATCCAGAGACGGCGTGACTGAACAGGCTATGGAGACTCCAATGCCTAACTCATCTTCCAATATTTTCACTGAAAAGTTGGAAGAGTGCAAAGGGATTGACCACCCCAGTGCACTTAATTCTGAACAAGTTTTGATAGTCTCACCCACTAACTGCGTGCAGAAAGTGAAGCTGGGCCAGAGTTTCTTGGTACCTGGTGGGATGAAACATGTTTCAGAAATATCTTCCTTTAACATGAGAGAAGCAGCTGTAGAGGAACAGGACCCTCAAGCACTAAGACTTCACTCAGTTCCGATAACCTCACCCACTCTCTGGGATCAGAAAGTGAAGCGGGTCCAAATTTCCTTGGTACCTGGTGGGATGAAACATGTTTCAGGAATATCTTCCTTTAATACGGGAGAAACGGCTAAAGAGGAACATGAGCCTCAAGCACTTAGTCTTCAGTCAGTTCCAATAACCTCACCCACTATCTGGGATCAGAAAGTGAAGCGGGTTCAAATTTCCTTGGTACCTGGTGAGCAGGAACAACTGACAGACATATCTTTCTCTGTCACTGGAGAAACAGGGATAGAAGAACATACACGCTCTCATACCTGGGGAGATAGGTATGTGTCCTTAGGCAGGTCAAGTAATATGACTAAAATAAGGTTGTGTATGAGGTTGGCAACCTCATCATGCAAAACTATTTGCTATAGACCGCATTGCAAGCAGAGTGTAGGCTTTAATGCAAGCTCTTTGCCAGGAGGCAAGCTACAATGTAGGGTCCACAAGGAGGAACATAAGAGAGGGAAGATCATACGAGCAGGATTGCTTAACATACCTCAACTCCTTGACAATGAGGAAACGGATAGACATGTGTTGATTACAGGCATTCCGTTCGACAAAGGAAACAATGGGATTGAATTAACAAGAGATATGAGACAGGAAGGTAGTAGCAGACAGAAGAGAATAGTCGGCTCAACTTAAGTTAGCCGTAGGCATAACTTTTAAAAGGGGGCCTATGTCACGAAGTGTCTTCGCCTTCTTTTCTCTCTGTCAATCTTTTCTCATACCAAAACATTCCTTCTCTCTAAATTCTCTAGAATCTACCACGCGTAACTACACATCAGGAGATCTCCCATTTGCTTCGGGAAATATATTCCTTTGTTCTACGTTTGACTGGCAAAACCACTGTGACCTTTTAAAGCTGTGAACTTTAAACTGCGCCCTGAATAATTACAGTTAAGCCAACGGGATAGGCAGCGTATATTGACTTTTGACCTTTGACCTCAGCAACCAAACTGAAACCTGGAGAAATTAGGCGCGATTTTCAAGGCATAGTCTGGTAAGCCCATTCTCTCGCTAGGCAGCGACCGGCCTGGACAAGATAGTCTGGTCTAGGCAATTAATTGCAGAGGGGAAATGGTCCAATTTTAAACAGCAGTGGTTGTGAGCGCAGCGAGTAAGTGATCTAATATTGTTTATTTGAAAACATGAATAATAATCTTATGTTTATCTACAACATATCATGTCAGTATCTTTGGTTTTTCACTGTGACAGAAATTAATATCCTTGATTTTGTACAGGAGACAACAACATTATGTATACTGACAGTTTCATGTATGAACTACCCTTGTCCTGTTTTATACTGAATGATTTCTACTAAATTCTACTGTATGATTTCAGCCATGATTATCCTTGTCATATTTTAATCCTGAACTGATTTCTGCAAATATCCTTATTATATTTTAATGTGCATGTATCGTGTGTTAGGATGGTATTATCAAGGTATATGAATGCCTATCACATAAACTTAGAACTATGTAAGGATGGGCAACAGCACTGTAGCCATCTTTATAAATGAATATGTTGACTGACTTGTAATTCAGTGGTTCTCAAACCTTGGCAACAATGACATCCCAACATGTTACAGCAGAATAGAAAACTATTACCCAGTGGTTCTCAAACCATGGTTGACAGTGACCCCAAATTGATTTATTGCTCTATGGGCACAAGGTAGACCAGTGGTTCGCAAACTTTTGATGACCACTGCCCCAAACTTCACAGTTGGTGAAGCTAACAGCCCATATGCTGGAAATCACTGCGGTAAACAAGCTGGAAGCCAGATATAGGTTGAGATCCACCTGTATGCTTATAATGTCAGTTATGCTATAATAGATAATAGGTAGCAATTTGTTATTGATGTTAGCTATGAATGTTTGTTAGATTTCTGATGGACGATTAGCGCCCAGCAGATATGGGAAATGACTTCTCTGGCAAGATTACTAATGGAGCTCAAATTGTTTGTCAATCCAGTCCTATCCGGTTGTCATACCAGAAGACTAAACCATAAGCAGTGTTCTCAAGGGCAGACTTAATCCATCCCAGCTGGTGATGCGCCCTGAGTCAAGACGGAGAAGAAGCAACTTGCCATCCTCTGAAACCCTAAAAAGAACTTGCGGGACCTGGAGTGCTGGGACATATTGAACCCCTGGCAACAAGACTACATCAGCATTTGAGATGAGTATCTGAACATGCCAGCAGAACCACTACAGAATATTCCTATTGTCCTATGATTAAAAATTAATTCTGACATGGATCAGAACCATTCATAGATTAGGGAACATATAGTTGTATAGTTGAATATATTGTGAGATTCTATTTTCATTTTTGTAAACTTTACATAACCGAGTCTGTTGTTATTTTCTTTGTAATATTTAATTGGGTTGTATAGTTTTAGTAACATAAATCTACACCCTGGGGGCAGAGCCATAATTAATAAACACTATTGGGTCGGGATATTTTTAATGTGGCTGGGCACCAAATCTCTTATCCATCTATATGTACTATACATAGTCCTTTGTAGGATATCGGATATAGAATTTATCGCCTAGAGAATATCCTGTTTAGTTTCACCAGAATTCTCTTAGAAAGTTTTTTTGAGTGGACTAATCCCTGAGGAGAGACTGTGCATTCAACTTGCAGTCTGGAAGAGTTTCCTCTAAAGATTATCTTTTATTCTTCCATCAAGTCTGTCATACTTACACTTTCTCCCTCTAAAAACTAAAACCATTCCACGACAGGGCGATATAAGTCAAGCATTCACTGTACTGGTGGGCTATGCCTCATACTTCAGCTGACTGAACGCGTCAGTGAAAATGAATATGTAAACATCAATAATGGTTCACTGATCGAACCTTTTCTTGGCTAAGTTTTCTTAAGTTGTACATTCGTCGAAAGTTCATAGCAACCATGTTCAACCACAGTAATGGGTTTTTCCATAATAGGAAGATCTCTGCATCATCGTCCGATAATAAGAGTTGTTTTCTGTTCTCTTGACAATGATCCGTTGTGGTAACGGGAATTCAAAATGGCTACCTCCTTGAGTTTCACTCACCCAGGAGGATAAATGATGAGCCGCAATTAATTCAAAATCTGAACATAAATGTTCTCAATGGGTTTCCATCCAGTTCTGAAATCTATAAGGTTGCTTCATGAAAATACCTTAGAGCTGTTGGATAACCTGTCATCTTCATCAGCATTCAAACAATCCTAGCTGTACGAAGATAAGCTTGCCATCTAGGCCTAGCAAAACAGAGTTCATCAAAACAAAGGGTCTGGTATTACCTTGATTTAGGAATAAACACAATATAGAACATTAGGAGAATCTCTGACCATATGATCTTGCAGAGACACTATCTCCTTCCTAAAAATCATTCACAGAGATCACTTTTCAACATCCCTAAAGGACCAGCCCAGAAACACACCGCCATGACATCAGGCAGTTTTCGTCGACACTCTCGACGCATGCGTAGAAAAGCCTATTCACCCCTTAGCGTCAGACCGAGAAATAGGCCGACATAAAAATACAAAAATATACGATCTATTTCCGAATCTTCTTAAATAGACACGGAATACATATATGTCCGGGCCATAACCATTCTAAGCCAGACCAATTTGTTTTCTGGCCATAACAAATGAGAAATGACATAGATCTAGCATTCATACGCCAGATCGATATTCAAGAGAGATCACCCATACAACAAAAGTATAAATTAATCATGGTTAGTCTAACTTTGACCGAGAGATATTTCTTTTCATATCAAATAGTCATACTGTACATTCCTACTTACAGTAATCCGTGCGTCACATAAATCCACACAAAAGAATATGTGCGCAACACTGGTCATCTCTTGAGAGCTTCAAATATACATCGTAGGCCACACCTCTCAATCCCTGAGATAGTTTAAGACTCCACTTTTCTTTCACTAAGCCATAGGTAGTGGCAAGTCTTTCGTATCTATCCAGGTACGACTCAATGGCGTCTTCTTTCTCAACATATGGGTCCAGATGAAAATGCATGGCCCCACTTGAGGTGCTCTGGCTGGAGCTACTCTCAGAGTGAGGTGAGCTACCACCATTATTGCCAGTAGTTGCCTGAATTTCGAGCTCTTTTAATCTCAATTGATGGTCTCTCTCTGCTTGTAATTTCCTTTCCTCAGAGTCAATTTTCTTTGCCTCATTTTCCGCCTCCAATTTCTTGGCTTCAATTTCTAATTGCAACTTTCTTTCTTTCCTATCCATGTGTTTGTCCACTTCTGTTGTGACATACTGAATAAGAGCATCACCTGTAATATTTAATTCCTTACCCATCTGCATGACCGCAGTCCTGAACTTCACTAAATCAGCCATAGCGTTTCTTAGATAGGGTATGTAAATTTACTATATCCAAATATTATAATTAAACTTAATTAATTTAAATGAACCAATAATTTCCGTGCAACTTTGTGAGCATCAACTATTTACTGAGTACTAAATGGTACTCCTCCTAAGAAAACAATACAAAATTCTATTATTGAATTTTTTCAAAAATTTGTTTCTTTTGTTATCTATGGGTGGCACAAGATAGAGTTAGTGGATAGATGAATAGACTAAGTATGGCTCAAGATATACAGAAATATCCCAGGAACGAGCCTCCAGTGTGGCGTGAGGTTTTTATTGACTCTTGGATCAGTATAGTACTGACAATTACAGAAATAGAATTTCTGCAGAAAATGGTGAAGTCCCAGTGTCTGAGAGAACTACTGGTATCACAAATTAGTTACGGCTGTTAATGATCTGATCTCGAAAAATTAGTAGAGAGGAGACCGACATAAATTGCCACCTCCGCTGTGTAACTAACTGTGATATTAAGACAAGGAAACAGATTTTACTTAACAATGATAAAATTGACAAGTCTTCAAATACAGTTTCCTTATTATTTATTTATTATATACACTATCTACTCTTGTGCTGAAGGGTGGATGTTGAAACAATGGAATGTAATGGATTTGTAAGTTTACAAATTATTCACATATATTTATATATATTACAAGTCTTCCAATTATAGGAAACAAATTTATATCAGCTGGGCTGTTAATCACTTATAGTATATGTATCAGCTGTGCTGTTAAGTATATAAAATTTATCAGCTATGCTGTTATTTTTGTCTCTTGCTATGCTAACTCGCTTTCTCGTCACTGACAGTTACTTCGCTCACAATGCTGACAGAAATGGTACTAATGTGTACTCATCTCTCAAAAGTTATGTCCTTCTTAGTTTCTTGCACACAGCACCCGCTGATGGTCGTTTCGTTAGCCCACCCAAGACTGAGGGGGACTAAAGAGGTAGATCCTGCGCAATCACTGTGCTCCTGCGACTTTCCAGGCAGCTGGATTGACACGACATACGACCTTAGGTTTGATGACACGAATAAAACCTGTAACAAGTAAAAATAGGGGCTAATTTCTGTCATCAAGCCCACCTATTTCCATTGTGTATGAAATGAGCGTGTGTCTCAGGTGTCTGCATGTAGGATGAATGACGACATGGCTCAGTATGAGTTAGCAATAGCGAGACAAGACAGGTGTCTACTTGCAAAACATTCTTTCTGATAAATTAATACATGGATACATTCAATAATATAAATTCAATACATGAATACATCCAATAATATAAATTCAATACATGAATACATCCAATAATATAAATTCAATACATGAATACATCCCATAATATAAATTCAATACATGAATACATCCAATAATATGTACACCTTGGTGTGATACAACCGTTTCCTTTTCCCTATAATATACCAGGCCCTCTCTGACAAGTGCTATAATATATCCTAACAACATTGTTATGTTCTTATGATAGGAGTATATAAGACGAGGACTGTTTGGTTATATTTCAGGTTGGAGTTAGATGAGACAATAGATTGATGAGTCCTAACAAGGACTGTTTTGGTTATATTTCAGGTTGGAGTTATCTGAGACAATAGACTGAAGTTATGTGAGACAATAGATTGAGTCCTAACAAGGACTGTTTTGGTTATATTTTAGTTGGTCTGAGATAATAGATTGAAGTTATAGGAGACAATAGGTTGAGTCCTAACAAGGACTGTTTTGGTTATATTTCAGTTTGGAGTTATCTGAGACAATAGACTGAAGTCATGTGAGACAATAGATTGAGTTATAGGAGACAATAGATTGAAGCATGAGTCCTATTAGTCTTCGTCTTCATCAATCATATCAGGAAATACAATCATTATACCTAATGCCCCAAGATACAATCAGTAACCTGATACGTTCATATAGAAACAATTTATATAAAATATATACAGGTGTAGGTACTCGTATAACTGACACACAACCAAATACAAACATTATATATCTGCTGTAGGCCTATTTGCCTACAAAGAGTAAATTATATTTACCCTCCAAGATTTAAACAGGCCAGTGACTCGACTAGGGAAGCAGTCTACCAGGTCAATGCACGCAGGTAAGCAATAAATCAAGGTTGACAGCTCCTCTTCTTCAGTCGGTCTATCTGGCTTCGTGTTGGTGTTGCGTGTTTTTGCATAAAATCTCGCCCGATTATATAGGCAGATGAGGTAACTTCTACTGCTTAAGGAAAGCGTTTGGTTGGTTCCTGGTGGGGCAAGCTGATTGGTTGTCTGCAGTTTTGTACCATGCCTCGTACCGTCCTTGACCTAGACGAGTCCTGAACAAAACATGGCTTATGGCTAATTTTATTCTGTTTTTCCGCCATATTGGGTGACAAGATGGCCGCCACCGACATCCAAAAAACAGGGCTTAAGTTTAATTTTACTCTGTCTTGGAGACTGGTGAACGGTGCTCGTTGATTGGCCGGGTGATTAACAAAGAAGTGTGTTTACACTTTACGACATTAGCCAACTGAGTTTTAATCATTTTAACTTCCTCTTGTACACTCTTAATTTCTGTTATTACGAGGCGCGTTTTTTAAGTAATTCCCGTTTTAAAATAATAAAAAAACCATCATATATAAAAATGATCTATTGCAGCCAAAAGTGGACCACACATTTACATTATTTCTCAACATAGTCACCATTGACTTCAACACATTTTTGGTTTCTTTCAAACTACTGGGATGCCAGCCACTTCTTTAGGTGCATGAAAAGGTGGTAGTCACTTGTCGCGAGATCGGGGCTGTAGGGCGGGTGGTCAAAAATTTCCCAGTGAAATTTTTGCAACAATTGAACAGATCGATCTGCGGTGTGAGGTCGAGCATTATCGTGCAAAAACACAATCCCAGTGGACAGCAACCCACGTCTTTTGTTATGGATGGCACGTCTAAGTTTTATCAGTGTCACAATAAGCATTGGCATTAACTGTCTTTCCACGTTCAAGAAAATCAATAAACATGACCCCTTCTTTGTCCCAGAAAACAGTGGCCATGATCTTTTTGACAGAAGGTGCTTTTGGGGACCATGAGTGTCGCCATTGCATCGACTGTTGCTTTGATTCGACGTTTGTGTAGGAAATCCAGGTCTTATCTCCAGTAACAATGTGGCCCAAAAATTCATCTCCTTCATTTCGATAGCGCTGCAAAGATTTTTGAGCCGAAGCCAGGCGTTTCTGCTTGTGTTCATCGGTTAACATTTTCGGCACCCATCTGGCGGCAGACTTCCTTGACACTGGAATTAAGAACCTGGTGCCACGATACCAAAAATGTGTTGAAGTCAATGGTGACTATGTTGAGAAATAATGTAAATGTGTGGTCCACTTTTGGCTGCAATAGATCATTTTTATATATGATGGTTTTTTTATTATTTTAAAACGGGAATTACTTAAAAAACGCGCCTCGTACTTTAGTGCTCGTATATGTATTGTAGTCCTTTATATCTTTAATGACTGTTTTGAAAAGGGTTTTGGTTGTTATTGATTCCTTCAGTGCTTTTTTGGTCTGCTGATACAATGGGCAGCCCTGGAACATGGCGCTGTGGTTCTCTTTGCAGTTAATGCATTTTCAGTTTTCATTATCCTGTTTACAGTCATTATCTGACTTAGCCTTTTTGCACTGGGTAAAAGAGTGCGCACCGGCACAAAACCTGCATACTGTCTTCCCCCTGCAACAGTTTCGGCCATGGCCAAATTTCATGCTGTTGGAGCACTGCAAAACTGGAGGAATGTAGGCTTCTGTGTTCTTTTTAGCTTTCTCAAATAGTACTGTGTCTTCCCCCTGCAACAGTTTCGGCCATGGCCAAATTTCATGCTGTTGGAGCACTGCAAAACTGGAGGAATGTAGGCTTCTGTGTTCTTTTTAGCTTTCTCAAATAGTACTGTCTTTGGGGGGTTCCTTCCCTTCTGTCGTTATTACTACCTCTGGGGTTACTACATTCCCTTTCACTGTTATTCGTTCCACGTGTACCAGCTTAAAATCTGGGTTCTGCTTGGCCAGGTTGTTTAAAACTTCCTCATCTGATAGGGTTGGGTTTATACCTTTTACCACACATCTGCTGGTTTCTTTTGAAATTACTATTTGTATTTTGATGCTGTGGGCCAGTTGGATCAATTTTGGTTTTTCCTGCAGTTCTTGTAGTAAATTTTTTGTTTTTTTCTGTTTCATTTAATGTTAGCCTTACTCCACTTTTTTGTTTTTTTGTATTTTGGCAGTATCTTTTTTATCCATTACTTTTTCCGGGATAACCAGGATTTTGTCATCCGGGAGAGACCTAATCGTGGCTTCTGTTCCAGCTAGTTGTATAATTTTAACTTTTTTGGAGGTTTCCTTTCGGTTGGAGTCTTCTTTGTTTTCTCCTCTGGTTTCCTGTTTTGTCGGTGTGCCTAGATAGTTTGGTTTTATATGGAAATAAATGTTGTCAGGTTATCCAGATCCAGTGGCGATTCTTCAGCCAGTCAATTTCTCTGCCCGTAACGTTAACTCGGTGATACGATTTTCTCTCCTCTCCTGTGATTCGTTACCAATAACATTTCGTTGATACATTCGCTATAATTTTTTTAGTCGTGCCGCGTGCTGCTCCACGCTTTCAGATACAAGATGTTTGGAGAAGTCGTTTCGGACTTATTTCGCAATGAAAACAATTCTAAATTAATTTTTGAAATAAATAAAATTTTGATATTTCGTTATGTTTTATCTGCAATAACTTAAATAACTTTATTACTTTACGATTCTTCTTCTTCTTCTTTTTAAACTTTCAGACGTCAACTTGAATAAGTTTAAAGAAAGTGATGATCAATCTTCTTCTTCTTCCTCGTTCGTCCTGATAAGGACGTTTGTTGCGTTGTGTCCGTTTACAGCGAAGCTGCGATATCTGCACCTTTCGGCAGACACATCCGACTTCAGCACGGCATTTTTTGGGACCGGATTTGCCTTCCCGCTTCGATCCCTACTCTCTCAGCCAGACTGCAGTGATGCAGCCTGTTTCCAGGACCACCAGTTGGAGGAGGAGTAGGGTCTTGGTCAGCTCAGGTTCGCTGACCCTGACGCAAGCAGTCAAGCTATGGGTCGCTGACTGTATTCTCTATTGCTGCATCTTTGGATCCCATGATCAATCTGATGTTGTTGGTATCCCATAGAGTTTGTTTATGAGTGGTACTAGTGACGACAATATTTCCTTCATATGCTGGGCACGTTTGCAATAGATGTTCACCTGCTATTTTATCGGTGCCTCAGCTACACTCATCGGTAGTTCATATCTTAAGCTTGTTGAATAGATGGCATCCGTTGTGGTCAATTAAATATTTGCTTTCACAAAAATTATCAAATTTTCTAATTTTTCAAATTTTTGCTGAAATAATTTTTTTTTTTAAATTATTTTATTTTATTATTATTTTTTTTTTTAAATGACTTTGAAGCCATTTTTAAACGTTATTTATTCACTCTTCCTCAACTACTTTACGTGAAGAAAACTTCACAATAAAGATAACGCGCCGCCATCGTATTTTATTATGTCGATTGGACATTACAACTCAATGTCAGATCCAGGTTGTTAACACATGGTTTCATAGCGGGCAGAAACTTTTGCTGTCTCTTGTAACGTCATGCTATTTGCTACTTTAGATTTTAGTATATTTCATTTGTTGATGGGAATAAACAATGAAAATGAATCAAATGTACTTCTCAAATGACCGTTATTTCTCATTGTTGTGGCATGTTTGTCATGTTTATACAACTGACACAAGTGAGGATGTAGCCATTTAAAACCAATGAATGCCATTTCACACAACCGTTAGTTTCCTCCTCGTTTAAATATCTTGTTCTAAATACTTGTTGTTTTCTTTCAGCTCCATCTTGTTCTTTGTGTGGCCGTGGATGATGATTTGTCTACTGTTTCCCACTTCTCTGTTTTGTGATCTTTGGTTTCGAATCTCTATCTTCAACAGTAGGCAGCTTATTGGTGGTAAGAAAAGACTTCATTCTCAGTTCACGTACCAAACGTTGATGAATGATTTCAACAGTTGATGAATAACTCAACTTCAAGCTGACAGCAATAAAAGATTAACGTTGAACTTTATTTACATGAATAAAGTAAAGATGGTGAAATGATGTATCCAACTTTCCACTCAGGTTGGCAGATTTGTACAGCAAAAATCCAACATGTAAAATCTCAATGTCACTATCTCTTTCTCTCTTTCTTCTGCTTCGATTTTGTACAACTGTCTATAGTGGTTATGGTAGTCACAGCTTGAGAACCACAGTTGTTGAAATTTTATTTGGCATCTAATTCTTCATGCGTAAACAATGTCTCTCTTATGTTCTGACATATTTCTTCTTATTATGTCTTGGCGTATCTTGGTGACACTGGCCCGACCGCCAGGGATGTAGCTTTACTTAGTCTATCTTCTGCTCACTAGACTGTCAACTCGTCTTCTTTACTTCACTTCTGACTATGAAACTTTAGCGAGAGGAAAGATAATAAGATGATGATTATATCCTGGACAAATAGATGTATCAGATGATACCAGGATAATGCCAGATAAGAGACTGGTCTTAAAAGAAATACCCCATTCTCTGAAAAGAGTAATGGTGTATTGAAGTCAAAGGTAGAGTCAAGCTGTATAGATCACTAGGTGAGATGGTAATGGCAATCCTAGTTACCTATGATGCCCCTCTCCAGACCAACCTAAGACTATGACTCTGCTAGGGGTAATTAACTAACCAACAAGAACTTTGAACCAAACTGAAATAATTCGATAAAGACTGTTGGTAGAATTTATAACTTATTTATATACACGATCTTTTTTCTTGGTATTTCTGTTAAATTTCAGATAAAATCAAATTGATTTCAAAATAAAATCTCTTTCGCTTTCATTATATATATATCACATTTACATTTAATTTATACAGTTCATTTTCATCTGTTCTCTGGATCCTTGATGGAATCTGTCTTTCTTTTGTGCTTTCTTGAATATAGTATGGGACCCAAAGACGCAGTAATAGAGAATGCAGTCAGCGACCCATAGCTTGACTGCTTGCGTCAGGGTCAGCGAACCAGAGCTGACCAAGACCCTACTCCACCTCCACGTGGTGGTCCTGGAAACAGGCTGCATCACTGCAGTCTGGCTGAGAGAGTAGGGATCGAAGAGAGAAGGCAAACCCGGTCCCAAAAAATGCCATGCTTAAGTCGGATGTGTCGGCCGAAAGGCGCAGATATCGCAGCTTCGGTGTAAACAGACACAACGCAACCAACGTCCTTTTCAGGACGAACGAGGAAGAAGAAGAAGAAGAATATAGTATCAATGTAAATTTATGATAAAGTCATAATGATTCATATGACTGACATTTGTCGTCTACATAAACCACCAGCTATGATATGATCATTACACTGTTTATTTGCAGGTGTGAGGTAATTGAAAGTAGAAGTAGCCCAACAAAGAGCTACTTATCTTTAAAAAGTCATTCTAGGCCTCGTACAGCAGTATGATCGGAGAGAAACCCACAACTGCGGGTCTTCCAAATCAAGATGACACAGTTGATACTGACACATGCTCTGAACACCTTGAACATCTACTAGCTGACGTGGTCACTAAAGATTTAGTACGACACTCAGGGCAGGATATAACAGAAAATATAATATACAACCTACGTAGTATCGCTCATTGTCTCCCTACACAGACAGGAGGTATAATGAGACAGTTCATACAAGCTGCGGTAAATCATAAGAGACATAGTAAGTTATGAATAACACAATTTGTTCAAGTTCCAGCACAATATTTCATTAACTCACTTGTTACAGCTCTGTCCATGATTTGCTTCTTTAAAATCATACAGGCCTTATGGTAATCATTGTGTCATATGTCAAATAATACAGAAAATCAGTCTGTTACAGTCATTCCTTCTTCCACTTTGGATAGTCCTTTCCAGCAAGCGGAATATCTTTAAAACGCTTTCCACAAACAACTACAGCACGTTTCACTAGCTTTGCCCAACTTCAAAATGCTATATCTCAGCGAATATATAACGCATATAAGTGAAATTTTGTGTGTAAATTTGAAATGGTATAGACCCTATGATTTAAATTTTTCATTAAAATGCGGCCATTGGTTTCAATTTTTGTTTCTTTGCGATATAATATAAAATCCTACTTGCCAGCACACATCACACACACACATATTGAAATGTCTACAGTAAATTATACGACCTCATTTGCACATTTTTGGTTTATCAAGAAATTGGCATGATTTTTGCGTGAAATTGCACTTCTTGAACATAAAACAGTTTATTTCCGGTTTTACGCACACATTGTCAATCAGTGGCGTGTCTACAAAAAGTATTGTGTGGCTCAGTAGGAAAAATGAGTCTGCGAGTACATGTTATGACATTACAGCAAATCACAAATAGGATTTTTAAGTATTTCTGCAATGAAGCTACTCGACAAAAACTATATCATTCCATTTCAAACCCACAAAATGTTATATAACATTCATGCCTTGGGGATAAGCAAACGATCATTGCACCGCTGGATAGCGACATCTGACATTTGTAATTCCAGTGTTTTACACACGAAAAATAGGCCAAGAGTGGTGAATAATTTTGACAGAGAATTGATCCGCAGAGAAATTTGCAATATGTTTCACAATAATGAGGCAGTGACTTTAAGGAAATTGAAAATTTGATTAAGAAAGAATAATGACATTGAAATTTCCAAATCTACGCTATGGAGGACTATTAGGAGTTTGGGATTCACTTTTAGAAAATATGTTGGTGGTAGAAACCTTATTTGTGAGAAGCCTCATATAGTTGCAATGAGAAGCAAATATTTACGCGAGGTCAGAGAAATGAGAAGAGATTGTTATGATTTTGTGTATTTAGATGAAACTTGGATCAATGCGCACCACAGTAATGAACGAGAATGGCAATCATCTGATGGGACAACTAAGAGACTAGTACCAAGCAGCAAAGGACAGCGCCTAATAATTGCACATGCAGAAAGCAGCCATCATGGGTTTCTAAATAATACTGAACTCACATTTGTTTCAAAATCTACAGATAATAAAGATTATCATACAGAGATGAATGGCAAGATATTTCAAGATTGGATTGTGAATCATGTACTTCCTTCCTTGGATAGACCGTCGTGTTTGATAATGGACAATGCTTCATATCACAACGTTGTGGCACTAGAAGATAAAGTTCCTAATTCATCAAGTACTAAAGATTTAATAAAGATTTGGCCGACCAAAAACAACATTCCATTCAACGAAATGTCCCTGAAGCCTGAATTACTTGGAATTGTAAAAAAGACACAGCATACAAAGATATTTCACATAGACAAGGCAATCCATCAACATGGTCACAGATGTTTAAAATTGCCTCCTTACCATTCTCACTTAAACCCAATAGAACTAGTATGGGCTAAAATTAAGGAACAGGTAGAAACAGAAAATAGAACGTTCAAATTAAAAGATGTTGAAATACTTATAAAAGCCGCCATGTCCAATATAGCCAGGGATTATTGGAAGAAATGTGAGAACCATGTGTTACAAGAGGAAGAGGAATATTGGAAGAATGATGGTTTGTCCTTCATTCAGCCGAGATTGATTATCAATTTCTCAGAAACATCTGATTATGATTCGGATGAAGTTTAATTTCTTTAAAGATGACCTTACCGTTATTTACAAGCACATTAGAGGAGCAACGTTCCATTATGATATTTATGAACCGCAAAGAGGTGATACCTATGAAATAATTAGATCAAGGAAGGACCAGTTTGGTAGCGCATTAAATGTCAATGACAAACAATGTCACGAGTATCTCGCATGCAGATCATTTAAGAAATCAGCTTCAACAGGTATTCATATGCAAACGTGATGGCCACATTATTGTAATAGTAGACACGCCTATGCCTAATCAGTTCACAGAATCTGTGCATGAAGTGGTAAAATTTCTTTTCTCGATACACAATAATTAGTATGCCGACAAAGATCAAAGGATTTCATCCGTTTATGGGAACTAGACAAGATGCACAGATATAAAGTATATATTTGTTGGGTCTAACCCAATATAACATCGTATGCAAAAAATGGCATTAATACGTTGGACAGTTAATCAGATAATTACATTTGTTTGAGGGCAAAGCTAGTGAAACGTGATATAGATCAATCCATTCGTTATACTTATTTATTACACAATTAAACTAAACCAACACACTTCGGGTTTTCCTCCAGAAATAGCACAATGATTCTACACATACCAATATTACCCTAAGCACACATTGATAATATATTTACATACATATATATAAATATTTATATATATATATATATATATATATATATATACATATATATATATATATATATATATATATACGTATATATATATATATATATATATATATATATAAAATTAACATCTCGCTTACCCTCAATCACAGACAGGCTTTTAATGGTTACACAGTCTGCTCACACTTCTGCAGATGGCAAAGGAGTTGATACTGATGCTGTTCTCCGTGTCTGTAGTTTAAAATAGGCGGCGAGTGTGTGCGCATTCCATTTCCTCCCCTTATATAGTGGATTTGAGGATGTACGAGATAACAACTAGGCCAAAGTATTTTTCATTCACGCAAACAGTGTAGGTTTTGGCAAGGTGTGCTTAGATGACAAATCTAAAATAATTCTGGAGTCTTATTTCTGCACCGATTTACTCCATGTTAGGCTTATTTTACTCTTATGAATAAGCTCTATCACTATGGATATCCACGTTATCCTATAGTTTTTCCGACTATTCACTGAAGCAGCCGAAACAAGGGAAAACACAACTTGGTTCATGCTCCCCTGTCTTCTATTCATAATAACTTCGGCTCTACAACACACCCAGTGAATCTATTGCTATCTGCCTAAGGCTAATGATCCCTATTATCGAATCGGGTCCTACCTTAACTAGGTACTCCATTTTTTTTTTTTTTTTCTTAACCAGCGGCCCTTGGGCTTTCAGCCCTTCGGCCCAATGACATGTCATTGCGAGGCTGGGGAACCTGAGGACTTTCCTTCCAACCCGGTCAGGAGCTTCGCTCCTTCCCATCCACAGAGGGTTTATCACAGGAGCCGTTCAGGCTATTCAGTCAAATTTCCGGCCGTAAACATTTCTTCAAACGCCGACGCCCGGGTTTGAACCATGAACACCTGGTCGCCAGTACAACGCCGAAGCCATTACACCAGCGCGGCTCCCAACTAGGTACTCCATGTGTATATGCACACTGACTTCTGAAATACTATCAAAATCTACACTTTCGTTGTCTTCACGTTGAATAGCCTAGCGTATCCTCCGACACTACGTGTAACAAGCTGGTGTTTCACTGGTCAGTTACATCCACGGGGTTTGCGCGGTGATAAATTTTGAATGATGCCGAGATATGATTCAAACATCATCGCAGATACTTAAAATGTTCAACATACCTGGGTTTTCGAAATATACACAATTTCTCTCTTGCTGGGAATACTGGCATCTTGTCCTCAGAAATAAATAACGAACTGTCATATACGATTGTGGCGTATAACGCGATTGAGTGTCTGAGTGATAAGTATACCTTTTCTGCTACAGCAGAGTCAACCAAAATACTATTTGGCTTTATCACTCGATGAAAACTCACAATTCTCATACCACTTCTAAATATTAACTTTATACACTCAAAACAAACTTGCTTCTAAACTCTTTCGCGTCTGGGCTGTAACTGGCTTACTTTAAAACTACGATTTACAATTACATATATTTTAGAACCTTCCAGAACACTTTGTCTCACAAACAGCTCACCGCTTCATTCAAATCCCGTGACTTGCAATCGTAGCCGAATTCGCTCTGCAAAAATAAAACAATTCCAAACGACGAAGTTCTCGACCAAGGGATGTCACACTACTCTTGAATCCCCTTTCTCGTTCTATTTATTACTCCCCTTAGTCTATAAATGCAAAGTCGGTTAATGAAACTTAATCTTCTAAAAATAAATCAAGCTGATTTTTCCTCTTAATTTTTTCCTGTGTCTCGTGTCACTCTTTCTTTTTATCGTCTCTGTCTTGTGTCATCCAAAGCTCCATTATTTTGTTTATTTTCCCTGTATCTTGAGTCATCCATAGCATCATTCTTTTGGTTATCTTCTCTTTTCTTTGAATTATCCTTATCTTTATTTATGTTTATTTTCTGTGTCCTGTGTCATTTATAGAATAACTTGTCTTTTTTTTCCTGTTTCTTGTGTCATCTATAGCAGGGGTTCTAAACCTTTTTTGCTCATGCCCCCTAACCCTTCATTTATCTCTGTGGCCCCCCTGATGTCAGAGTTAACTGGAAAAAGGTACTTTACCATCTTACTGTTCTTCTTCTTCTTCCGTCCTTAGCCACCGACCGTCAAAGCAGTCAGTGGCCATTACGCCTAGTGGCGTCTTAGGGCAACAGCAGATAGGTTTTCTTTGCCTTTGTTTCCCATCACGCCTAGTGGCGTCTTTAGGGCAACGGCAAATCAACCCATTTGCTGTTGTTTCCGTAATCGAAGTGACTGGCAAACGGGTGATCAGCCCGTTCATCATCTTACTGTGGCCTCATAGAAATATGGTATGCCCCCCGGGGGTGGGGGGGGGGGGGGAATATAGCTCACGTTTAGAGCCACTGATCTATAGCATCGTTCTTTTTTTGCATATTATCTGTGTCTCTTTAATATTATTGTGGTGCAAGAAGAGTATTCTCCAAAAGGATTCTCCTCTCTCCACCTTAAAAAAAAAGTAATTTAATGTTTGCCTCTTTGTTGGGGAACGGTCTTTCAATCTTCGACAAGTGTCCTTTAGTTAATCGTGACTTGATATTGTATTGTGCTAAATTTTATTTTCAGAGAGGGCTTAATACAGATAATACGTTTGTCAGTAGTGTATTTCAGTTCCAGATAATGCAACCCTGATAACAGCGTCCTCCATAGCAGGTCCTTCTGGTCTCCACCCTAAGATTTCGGCACTACAGTATAAATAAAGTGTATCAGGTGTTTCTTGGAAACGGACAAAAACGACATCCTGAAGGCGACAGACTTTCATATTGGATACTTGCGCAGAATATAAGGATTGAAATGATATGACAAAATCACCAATCTAGAACTGTTGGAAAATAAACAGACAATATGATGGAAAAAGGTATGAGGAAAGATACTTATGTTGGATAAGACGCATGCTTAGATAATCAGCTGATGACATTCTGGAATCTCTTGACTAGAGATATACAGAGAGATTAACACACACACATACACACACACACACGGATAAGAGAGAGACATGCATGAGTAAGATGAAGAAATGAAAAAAATCTTAAACGGATGGTACAGTACACGAATGCATGGAGTATTTCTTGAAGGCCTCTGCTCTACTGGGAGCTTAAAGGTGTTGATGATGATGATGATGATGGTGATGATGGTGATGATGATGATGGTGATGATGATGATGATGGTGATGATGATGGCAAATGACTTAAACTAGCAGAATTACTGTGTATGTGTAAATTTGGTTTCGTTCCTATGTAGTACCACATTCCTGATTCAGGTTTTAAAATTCTTTTCCCTGAGGTTTACTTCAACCTCTGCTTGCATTTATTGCGATATAAGTGTCTATTTTAAGTCAGACTAGACACTCTACATTTACTTCAACCTCTGCTGGTATTTCTTGTGACATATGTGTTGATTTTACGGTTCACTAGACACTCTACTGTTAAACTGCATAGTGATGGAAAAGTCATATCGTATTTAAAATTGTTATTTCTATAATCTTATCCAACTAATTTATATGAAATAAACGTCAAAATAAAGACAGTTAACTGTCATTGTATTATATAAAATATGATTTCACTATAAACTTTACAACTCAGTGAGTGACCCAGTTTGTACGCATGATGTCATAAAGGGCAACTATTTCTCTCTTGTGACGTCAGTTTTTGACCATTTTTTTGATTATTTTATTTTGTTTCTGGGAATACAAAATAAACGTATTTGCCAAATGGCAGTTTTTGCTCTTTGTTTCATGAATCCAATAAATACAAGCGAGGCCATACAAATTTAAAAATAGGAAGTCATTTTTCAATCACCTTGTACATAACAAAAAGGTAATCCCCATATCAGATACTGTCGTAGGGGAATGAAGTGTTAGTGACTTCACCATAAAAGGTCCAGCATCGAGAGGTGGGGTGACCAGTTCCCTTCCTCATTGCCTTTTCCTTCCCTAACTCAAAGAACAGAATCAGGTACCCATTTACAGCTAGGTAGACTGGAGCGTGTCGGTACCGTGATTCGAACCCGGCACCTTTGCTGCGACAGACCTCCGCTCTAACTACTCTGCCAGTTGGACGCTCATACCCCGTATATAGCACGCTCAAGCCCCGTATATAGCACGCTCATACCCCGTATATAGCAAATTTTAAACTGCCATTCTTTAAAAATTCGGAGATGTGTTTTTGTGTCTGCTTTAAACCTTCAGAATTGTACTCAGAGAAGTTAATCAGTCAAAACATATCTTGACCTTGCTTGAACAACTGGAACTCTAAACCACGTATTGACGTGATAAAATAGATATGCAAATTACATTCACGAGTTAATGTTTATTTAATGGCTAAAATAGAAACGTGACTTAATCAAAATAATAACAATAATCAGCTAGGCATTCGCTTCGGAGTTTTACTGTACGTACCTGACATTCTTTTCGTGCGTACTTGAGCGTGCAACATAGTTGACAGTTGTTTAAACGTTATTCTATTCCTTCGCATTTTTATGCGCCCTATCTTAGAATATTTTGTGCAACAACTCTTTGTCAATGGAAGTAAGAATGATAGTTCTTTAGTGTTACCTATAAATATAGAGGAGGTGTTGAGAATAGACAGACCTAGGGAACTGCATAATATAGTCAAACAATATTTAACACGAACACATGTTAATATATAGTGGCTGGGAATGTGAAGGTCTGATGCTGTTCTTACAATGCATGTGACTTTAAACAGATGAAAGTCAATTAAATATCTGGTAAAGTCCGTTATATAACTAGAACCACCAGGCCTATACACCCCTCCACTTTAATATTATTCTTGCTCATAGTTTCTTCTTGATTTTGTTTGTTTGTTTTTTATTTTATTATTTAACGTATATGCCTAAGCACAAGTGTGAGTATCCCTATTTTCAAATGTGATGCCACTTTCTCATGTCGGCAGTTGTTCATTTTATTTGGAATTGAAAACAATATATATCCTAATTATAACCCATCAGAGGTTGAACGGGATTTCTGTTTATCTTCATTAATTAAAAAAAAAAATTTTAGTGGTATATGCAGCCAAATCTGGCATATGGAAGTGAGTCATGAAGAGTAAGTAAACACGTTGGAACGCACTCTAGGCCACAGAGATGTGGTTGTACATATAAATATTAAAAATACCATGGACTGCCAACATGTGTGAAGATGATGTCTTGAAAAGGCCAGTACGCAAAGGAAGCTTATTACTAATGAGAAGGAAGCAATCCACTTTCTGGTAATGTAATGAGAAGAAGAAAGCTGGATTATATTGCGACAACAGGAAATATTAAAGGAAAGAGAAATAGGAACGACAAAGAGAGAAGATGTTAGACACGTTGACGTCATGGCAGGGAACGAAGTCAAGGTAAGAATAGATAAACAGTACTGGAGTGTCACGGTTTGCCTCTCCTTAGGTCTGCAGTAGTGGTCCAACAGTGGCCAAAACTCAAGAGTAACTAATGTGGGTCTTCAAAGGTGTCTACCTTGGCACAAGATTACTCTTGGCAGAGTTGTAGATACGAGGGACGGTCAAAAAGTAATGCCTCGTAATTTTTAATTTCATTCAATAGGCAAGAAAACAGATAAAATTCACATTGAAATGTAGCCCCAAGTCTGAACTTCAAAAATTTATTTCTCAATGTAGTCTCCGTTATATGTTACAGTTTTTGTCCATCTTCTCACAAGGGCATGTATCCCCGCACGGTAAAAAATGTCCTTTTTCCTAAACCACTGGCGTACGGCGCGTTTAAGGGTCTCGGTGTCCTCAAAGTGATGTCCGCGAAGATCTTCTTTCAGTGGTCCAAACAGATGGAAGTCAGAAGGTGCAAGATGCGGACTGTAAGGGGGATGTGGTAATAATGTCCAGCCAAATTCTGCAATCGCATCAATGGTGCGTTTAGCGGTGTGTGGCGTGGCATTATCGTGCAATAGTAGTGCAGTTCTCTGATCTTTTAATGGGTAAAGTCGCCTAAAACGACCTCTAAGCTTCTTCAAAGTTTCAATGTAACTGTCTGCATTCACCATGTGTTTCCCTTTTCCAAGAAGTCGAGAAGAATCACACCCTTCTCATCCCAAAACACGGAGGCCATAACTTTCCCTACAGATGGTGAACTTTTTAACTTCTTTCTTGTCGGCGATGTTGTGTGATGCCATTCCATTGACTGCCTCTTGGATTCTGGTTCAAAAAAATGAACCCAAGTCTCATCACCTGTCACAATATTCGATAAAAACTCTTTTCCTTCAGTTTCGTAACGGTGCAGGAGGTTGATGGCTATGGTTTTCCTTGTTTCTTTATGTCTGTCTGTCAACATTCTGGGTACCCACCGTGCACAAACTTTTGAATAACCCAGGTCTTTAATGATGTTCTGGACACTGCCTTTACTAATGGACAACATGGAAGAAAGCTCATCCAGTGTTACCCGACGGTCACCCCGAATGATGCCATCAACTCGATGAATGTTGTGTGGAATCACTGCGGTAGACGGACGGCCAGTCCGCTTTGCGTCAGCCATTGAGGATTGACCTACTTCAGCTTCGACACAACGATGTACCCAACGTCGGACAGTGCTAACATCCACTGTTGAATCTCCATAAACATTCTTCAAACGTTCGTGGATGTGAATCGGGGTCTCGCCTTCAGCATTGAGTTCTATGACATAACGTTGTTTTAACCGAACGTGTTTGGCAGCCATTTTTAAACTGTTACAGTGGTGCCACCTGTTACTGAAGCAGGTTGGTAATGCTATACAGTGCAGAAGAGTGTTCGACGAATCCTGCTAAATTTACAAATTGCACACCGATGCAGTATTTACATACATAAAAAATAGGAGGCATTACTTTTTTACCTTCTCTCGTAGAAGGATAATGATGCTTCTACCTCAAGGCAGTGTTCACAAGATATTCAGAAAGCGAGAACAATGCTGCATTGGCTGAGCACGTTAACTCTAGTGTCTGCCGTCAATTTTTGTGAAGGATTATGTAATCGTATAATTCGTTAGCTCGTTCATGCTCCCAGCTGAGTTAATTCAGCGAATTTTCTCATTATTATTTAGCTCTGTTTACGTGTATTTAAGAAATTGTCTGAGACATACGGATGTACTATATTCACAATGATGAAATCAACTTTAGATTTGTCTTTATACAAGTAACAAATGTAATTATCAGTTATGTCTTAACAGTTATAAAAATGAATAATGTTGTTTAGAAAAAAAGCATTCATCATGGTGTGATAATATGGTTTTCGAAAATGGGCAGTTCACATGGCAGCTTTTAAGTTTTACTTAGCTGCCAATAGTTGTTTCTGCTCCCGCTGATGTTTGGGTCTTTGCAGATAGATGACTGGTTCGCTCGCGTCCCTGGTCACGATGAAGAGTTGCAGCACGTTCCGAGTAGAATTAGGGAGTAACTGCAAAGCTGGTCCCGCGTCTCTTAGACCCGTCTGATGATGGTGTCCAGCGTCGACTTCAGGCCACTTATACCCTCACTTGCTCCAGAAATAGTATCATCGACTGGTCCCACAAACTAATATGGCAAAAGAAGAGAAACAAACATCCTCTGAGTATTGATTTTACCGACACTTATTTATGTGCCCCCCCCCCCTCTTTTCATTCCACCATCCCATCTATCTCAGAACTTTTACCCTTTCTGAGAATTAATCTTAATCCCAGTGGGCGAAAAACTATCTTTACATTTAAAATGAATAGTTTTATATTTAACTTTAGTTGAAAATGTTAACAATATAGTTTGAATATGTTTACATTTACATTGGTTGAAAAGGTTGTAAACTTTCATTACAATTAGAATGAATAAGTATTACATTTACACTGGTTGAAAAGGTTGAAACTTTCATTACATTTAGAGTGAATATGTTTTACATTTACACTGGTTTAAAAGGTTAATAATACAACAAGTATGTACATCATTTATTTCATCATTCCCTTCCTGCTCTATATGGAACATGGGACTACCTCTGCTTTTGGTTTTTTATAAGACACTCGCAATAAAGCAGTCACTAGCCCTGGCAGTGCTGGTTCATAAAATCATCATTTTATATGCTGAGGTTGCTAGCCTCAAATGCCTTGGACATCCACTAGCAATTCTCACATATTAATATTCACATGTCAATATATACGTATTAGTTCACATGTTAAAAATGAAAAAATATAGAATTCAAAATGTACAACTTACGCCAATCTTTAGGCTCACAGACTGCTGGCTCAGAGAAATAAAGGCACTATAGAGGCCTCTTACACGTGGTCTGGGGTGTTGTTACTTTAACAATAAGTTCCCACTTTGACTTGTGTTTCAGTTTCCTCAAATTCCGGTTTTCCGTGTGGAAATGGTAGCGTTTTTCCTGGGCTTTAAGTCCTTAATATGCTCCAACAGGTCCGGTCTGGTACTATTCTTAACTCTGACAAGGTCTGGTTGTCTTATTGGCACAAGTGAATTTTCACAGTGCTTTCAACCGACCAAAGTGTCAGGTTATATTGCCCCTTTTGTTCCTGGCACGTGTAGTTTACTTTTAGACCAGGCCCCAATCAGAAATGTAGTTATGTTTACATCTCGAGTGCCGGTCACAAATTTCAAACTTGCGTGTTTAGGATGGGGTAATTCAAAATATTTCCACTAGGAAATTTGTGTGCATTACTGCAAAGGTCATGTCTTCCAAATACGGAATTAAAACATCCGATCCTCTCTCGGCAATGTTTTCTCAAATACAACATATTATTTTCAACTAAAGTAATGCCTTTGTAACAAGGTGTACAGGAAATGATTATGTCATTCGTTTCCGCCAAGTGCATGCCGACAGGTCGATAATTTATCGCGGGGCACTGCTGGGTAAACATGACACGAGTTCACTATACGAATATTGACCGGGCCCATCTTGGTTTTACTTAGTTTTTAATCTTAGCAAAGCCGAGAAGCGCAAAGCAAACATGATCAATTTTCACCGAAGGGAGTGTGTAAAATTGATAAGAAAGTAGCAAATATCTGCTTGATAGCAGAGAAAGAAATGGGCCGACCACAGAAATTACGAGTGATTTACTACACACACACAAATGTAACTAAATACTGCCGGAGAGGAAAATAGATCGACCCAATAATTATGTGACATGCAGGCAGAAAACTGTGGAGGAACATGATCACATATGCCACAAGGCATGGTACTTGAAGAAGACTTTAAGAAGTGTAAGTAGAATAGTCAGATGCAAGATAAAAGGAGATTACTGGATGGTGATTGTTACGTGCAGTCTTTGATATCTTACAATATTATACATTGGTATACTTGTTATGTTCGCAAATATTTTGTAAACAAAATAGTGCTTAAGGAAAAGTCATTATTGAGTTACTTCCCTTGAAAGTTGTGTCGGCTCTTTCGATCGAACTCCGCGGATGGATCCAGTTTTCTGCGATTTATTCTTTGTTTGGGTAGTAATAGATTGTTCTTGCTTCAGAATATCTATGGCCTGAATTTATGTGTATTGTTTGTCTGAGTAGGACGAGTCTGTCTTATATCTGTATATCTTTACATATCTAAGTCGAACTATATGTTCTGTTGTCTCTAGAGAGGTCAAAGGCTATTCGGCGGATGTGTCGCTAGAGTGTGGTGTGATTTGGCTTCGTCCTGATGGGGACTGTTTTTTTCTATGTCGGCTTGTCGCCGGGAAAAAAGTGATCTCAGTGTTTGTGGGGAAAGTGATAGTCGTCTAGACCTATCGTGTATGCTTTACCCCAGTGTTTATTCGTATTGCCAAGGAATGGCAGAATCATATATCTGATACCAAGGTAATAATAGAAACTCTTATGAACTTTCGTACGAAGCCACCATTTTCGATAGGTACGATTTGAATGTCTAAGAGAATATATTTGACTCGATGAAAACGACTTCGATTCCTAGCAGCACTATATCCTGTAGAATGCAGTCAATTGTTCATGATCAAATCTACAGAGCAATGAAATGTTTAATGAATGACTAACTTTAGGACAGATTCATTATCTGTATCCAAACGTGAGTGACAGCTCACGAGTGAAGCCATCTTGGAACCAAACAAGTAGTGACTTTCAAGAAGAGAAAAGGGATGCCCGTATTATCGCTTGATTAGTCCAGAGATCACTGCTACACATGAGAACCCTTTATTAGCGGTTCAATATTATTATATGAAAAAATATGTGCTGAACATTATGTTGAAGAATCGTCGCTAGACGAGATTAGGTCTAGAAGCCATCTGAAATATTATTTATAAGCTGACGTGCTCAGTCAGTGAAGTCAGTTGATATATATGTATGGGCGATACTGAGTGCTTGGCTACTGACAGTCCATTATACAATTATTCTACATGAGTGCCCATGTAACATTGCAAGACCATTTATCCACTGTACCATGATGTATTATGCCAACCTGTGATTTGTCACTATCTGTGCTGTCGAGTGTATACGTCCAATTAAACTGTAGAAAGGTACACAGTCGTTGGTGTCGATGACTTCCAGACATACATGAGTGTGAGAAAAGAACATTTGTCAACAACACGAACCCTTATTATCATTCGCACATTATACACTCAATCCATGTCTACACACCACTGCGTAGGTCAAGTTGACATTCCATACACTACAGTGGAGCAAACAACACCATAGAGATCTTATCAACTGATGATGATGATGTCTGCTTCCATCCACTTATACTTATCTTTTGGTGGATATCACTAACTGGAATAAATAGAGGACTTTATCAGTGATGTTCTCATGACATCAGGAAGAAAGTGCCCACTGTAGTGGTTTTGATGGTATTGTCTGATTGAGATATTACTTAATGTGATGCATGAGGTCAGCTGTGAAGGCTCCTGAGATAAGTGTAGCTGTGAATTTTCAGAAGGCCCTTCTTGCTACCACTACGACCTCACACCTATCCTTTTTTTTTCTAATGAATGTGGCTACGTTAAAATTCTAGGGTATTGATATGTAATGTGTTGTGGTGGTTTGCATACACACACACAGATATTTAACAAGTCTAATAATAGTAATAAAATGTTATAACACACTGAACTAACTCGAGATGTGTAAAATTTGGATAGTAATTTTCTTTAAATTTATTTGTTCTGGACCAAGGTTTTATTTTGGCCAGAACATATGAAAGGTTTTGCAATTATGAAAGAAATGCATGAATATGACATAATAAATGCAAGGTGTGTACATATGTATGTTACTAGACTAGTAAATATTACTACTGTTTATAGTTGTAATCTAATTGGGAGAACATTTAATGGATGTGCTGTTGGGGTGGCCTCATCACTCCCTGTCTATGGCGACTACACATTGTCCAGTTATTTGATGGAAATTTTAAGGGTGTGTTAGAAAATAAGTTGAGTTGGTGAATTCTCAGCAGACCAGACGCTCACGTAGCTTGAATGTGTAGCTCTGGTGCTGAGATCTGGTGGCCCCACCTCTCCGTGCTTGGGGGCAATATCAGGCTGCTCTGCCAAAATATAAACTGCACGGGTCCACTCTTGTATTAGTAACTCATCATTTGACACCACATTGGTGCCAAATAAAAACTCACAGCTCTGCAATAAAGTATTGGTCATGTGTCAGAATTCCATCCTCTAACCCATTTCTGGACACAACACGACACACAACAACACCATAAACGGGTCAGATCTCTTTGACCAAACAACACATCTTACCAAGTTGGTTTCACATAGGATAGGTTCTCCCAGACTACATATTCTGAAATATGTTCATTAGCTTCCTGCCATAGAATAGGATAGGTGATATGTTCCACTGATCTCAACACTTGATCTGTCCTTCATAATCCTTGCTGGAGTTTATGTATTTTATTTGTCTCTAGACCCTGAACTGGGGCGGGGGGGTCTAGAACGAATCCTTACTTGTTGTAAGGGATAGATTTTGATATGGCAGTATCAAATCACTCGAAACATTAAATAAATATTAAAATATACAAAGAAATACTTTCAGTCTTACCAGAATTATGAATATAGAACACAGTTAATTGCTAGCAAAACTCAGCTGAGCTGCTGGCTTTAGTATGGCGTCCCTCTAAAGATATCAATTTGCTTCTGGGAATACACCACTATATTATTTACTGTGTCTACTAGGACAACTTATAACGAATGGCAAAAATGCGCGTCTGAGCGCCGATAATATATTCATCTATGGCCAATCACCGCCTTTTTTCCTTTCAAATTCAAACCTACTACCAAAAAGTCATTTCAGTCATACCTCAGTCAAGTATGCCTTATTGTCTGTTGGTCCGTCCGTCTCTACTTGCGTTTCACAAAAAAAACACACTTGTTTTTTTTTTTTTTTTTATTTTTTTGAACCAACTCTGCCTTCCCCTACACAATTTTGCCTTTAAAGTTATTTTTAGCCACAATTCTCCAGCCCATCCCCTCTCTTTCATACCAACTAGATTTTAGCGCTTTGAGTCTCAAGTCTGCAGTTTTTGAAAATTAGGGACATTTTTGTTTCAATGCAGACGCTCGCTGATATGAACAACACAGTCTTTTGTCAATATCTTTCTTATTATCTATCCGTCTGTATAAATGAAAGCATATTATTTCACTGCTCAAAATGGGCCATCCGGCCAGCTATGTTTTATATTCCTAACATTATTATTAAGAAAAAGTTACTTTTCCAATATTTTCTAGAATCTTCTATAATGCGTTCATCACTGCATTCAAATAAACGGACTAAGTTATCGCAAAAGCGTCCAAGAAATGACTGTGGCGTATAATAGCTAAGGTCCCTTTTGTCGATTTCTTTACCTTGTGTCAACTTGGGGACGTGAATTTTTCCTTGCCCCCACCAATTTGCGTCCTTTTAGCCTTGCTAGTTCCAAGCACGTTTCAGTCATATTTTTTCCTCTGATCTCCGTTCTCATCCCGCTCCAAGGGTAAACGTTTTGCCTTCACGTCTAACAATTTAATTTCCATGGCGGGTGGTGACCCGCGGCGTGGGCGATCATGTATTCTAGTAGCTTACGCATTAGTTTTTATCCCTACGTTGTATCATTGGAGATATTTTAACGTTGTATCATGGTTAATTTTATGACACATCTCCCCACTTGAAAACATGCCTACGGCAAGTTCCAAAACCAGTGATACACATAGATAAAATCTCTCCTCACGCCTGCAATTACTCTAATTTTGATCACAGGGGTGCCGACTGAGGAAATCTGCACCGACATTTAATTTGCCTGGGATATATTGGATACTAAACTGATAAGGTTGAAGCAATAAAGACCACCTCAGCAATCTTGCGTTTTCATGCTTAGCCTGAGATAAGAATACGAGAGGCTGATGGTCCGTCTCGACCACAAAAGTCCTACCATACAGATAGATTTGAAACTTCTTTATTGCCCAGATTAACGCTAAACATTCCTTTTCGCTTGTGGAGTATCCTTGTTCCGCCTTATTCAATTTGCGGCTTGCATAAGCGACTGGTTTCAGTTCCCCATCAGGGGAAGATGATCTTTGCAACAAAGCCGCTCCGAGTCCTACATTACTGGCATCGGTTCTTAAGACAAAGTCCTGTGTCAAATCCGGCAGTTTGAGAATAGGCTTGCTAGTGAGTTTTTCCTTTAAGTCTTGGAACGCTAATTCACTTTGCGCAGTCCAATTAATTTTATCTGGAAGTCCCTTGCGAGTCAGATCAGTCAGAGGAGCACAAATGGAGTTAAAATCTTTGATATATTTTTGATAAAATCCGCATAACGACACGAATGATCGCACGTCCTTTTTTGTTTGTGGTCTAGGTGCTCTCTGCAGTTTTTCCAAGTTCTTGGGATCAGGGGTCATGCTACCCTGATATACAGTGTGTCCCAAGAATTCCAACTCTTTGCATCCAATGCAACATTTTGTTGGCCTAGCAGTTAAGTTCGCCTCCCTAAGCCTATTAAATAACATTTCTAGAGCTTCAATGTATTCTTCAAATGTCTCTGTGGCGACGAGAATATCATCCATGAAATTCGTGATACATGGGTTATTCAGGGGATCCAACAATTTGCGCATCATCCTTGAAAATACACTCGGAGCATTTTTCAGTCCGAATGGTAGCATGTTGAATTCATAATGTCCATCCGAAGTGCTAAAAGCCAAATAAGGTCTCACTTCAGGCTTCACTGGAATCTGGTAATAGCCTTTACTAAGATCCACCTTTGAAAAGTATTTTGCCTTGTTCAGTCTGGCAAATAACTGTTTTGTGTCTGGTAATGGATCCACTTGTCCTTCTGTGACAGCATTCAGTTTCCTGTAATCTATGCACAGTCTGTGTTCCCCAGACGGTTTTCTCAACAAAACGACACTAGAGCTAAAAGATGATTCACTGTGTGAAATAATCCCCTCCTTCAACAAATAATCTATTTCTTCCTTCAATGCCTTCTCCTTCGCGAACGGAATAGAATAGGCTCTCATACAGATTGGGTTTGAGTCTACCAGTTTCATGTCATACTGTAGCAAATTTGTATGGCCTGGTTTATCTGTTAATACATCTGTATGTTCCTCCAGAACCTGTTGAACTCTCTCCCTCTGGTTTTTAGTCAGGTGATTACTGACTTTTACCTGTGCTGCTGTTTCACAAGGATGTAATGGATATTCATGTGAGGTGAGTGGTTCCTTTTGCATTTGAGTTGCGATAGCTAAGGTCAGTAAGTGGGTACTTTCCTGGAGTGGTCTGTCCAGATACTTCTTTAACAGGTTTACATGATAAACTTTCTCCTTCCCCTTTTTGTCAATTTTATAGTTTGTTCTAGACACCTTCTCTAGAACCGTATATGGACCTTGCTGTTGCGTGATAAATTCTCGCAACATCGTTTTATTACAATATCTATTTTATAACGCAAGGGCAACAACTGCTTGAAATTTATAGTCACTTTTCTCGGTAAGCATTTGTCTTCTCGCGTTGGTATTGAATGCAGTTAAGTTTTGAGCTGTGGTCATTTTGCGCTGGACTGCGCATGACTGGTCTTGTTTTTTGGTCGATCGGTTTCCGCCCACCACTAGTGGAGTGAGCGATTTGAATGGCGAAAGAGATGCCTCGTTGAAGAGGGGATCTCCGCTATTTTTTGTTCTGTCAGGGATGTGTAGTCCTCTTAATGGATATTTCGTTTATTCGAGATAATACCTCTAGTGTTTCCCACACATGTCGGGAGGCGTGATATTTCTGTGTATTTCCTGAAAGCAAGGTAAATTGACTTTTCATTAACTCTATCGATTTTGGGTCGTGAGCGATTTCGATTCATAGCCTGTCTTCGAAAGTCGTCGTCACGAGATGTTTTCCTAGCTCACATGTCGCTGTATTGTACTGCATCGGTTGATGCATGTTCCAAGGACCATTACTTGCTACTTTGTTAAATGAACTAGGTTTGGAAAACCTTTATTATCTAGAGGATATTTTTGAGGACATTATTTATACTTCGGCAGACGTGTCTGTCTTGCTGAAGTCAGATTAAGGAGAGTGAACTGATCTCATACATCTGGTTATCTCCTGGCTGTTATAGAAAAGGATGGAGTTTTTCACCTGACTACATTTACAGCACTATGAAATATAACATGCATCTGACTCATCATTGTAATGCTGTCTACCGTCTATTGCTGTATTGAATGTTGCTGTGATAATGACTGTTTGATGTGCCTACATATTCGCGTAACCATTTTGTCACTGTGGCGTCCACAATAAATAATGAAGAAAAACGTCAACGGCTGTTACAAGAATCATTGACTTTATACGTCGTGAGTTTACTGACGTCCTATGTGGATTGCCCTGTTATTTTTGTATGAACATTGTTTGACTGAACACATCTGCACACTACACAAAACCAGAAATGCGGATACCATCCATCATCATATGGCATCACGCATCATTTGGTGGCCAGTATGGGGAGGTCCGTATGCAATAGTCTCTCGGATTTCCGATGTTGACTATGTGGTCGATATTGATGGAAAGCATAAAACTTTCCACATAAACATGCTTTCGGAATTTCACGAACGTCCGGACTATTTGCTGCCTATTTTCCAGGCAAAGGATGATGCTCCTGCACCTCACGGTCATTATTCATCCCTGTCTGTCATACAGGATGAGGAATCTACCTTCTCTGATGTTAACCTTCCCCTTCCAGTGGTTCCATTACATTCTACAGAATCTTGGAAAAACGTTTCTGTTTCTCCTAATCTTTCTGGTGACGAACATCGACAAGTCTCGTCGATGTTACAAACATTTCAGGATGTTCTCACTGACATTCCTGGACACACAGATGTCATAGAACATGACATAACTCTTACCGACAATAATCCAATTAGGGTTAGGCCGTATCCTATTCCTATACACTTTCAGTCGCAAGTGGAAAAGGAATTGGATGAAATGATTCAATTAAATATAATTGAACCATCGACTTCACCATATTCTTCTTCCATGGTTATTGTCCGGAAGAAGGATAAGAACATACGAATTTGTGTTGATTATCGCAAATTGAATCAGGTCACAAAGTTCGATGCTGAACCGATGCCTTTGTTAGAAGATCTACTGATTAGACTTTCTAATTCTAGATTCTTCACTAAACTTGACTTGTCTAAAGGTTATTGGCAAGTGCCTTTAGCAGAGCATGCCAAACCTCTTACTGCTTTTTCTACACCTAGGGGTCTATTTCAATGGAATGTTATGCCTTTTGGTCTCATGAACGCCCCTGCCACTTTCGTTCGCATGATGCGTCGAATTCTGTCACATCGTTCGGATGTCATCGCATACTTAGATGACATCTGTCTCTTCAGTGATACCTGGGAAGATCACTATTTAGGGTTATATGACTTACTGTCCACTCTACGTGAGAATAATTTGACAGCGAAACCTTCTAAAGCTTTTGTTGGTTTTGGTGAAATCTCTTTCCTGGGTCATCGTGTTGGTCATGGTCTCTTGAAGACAGAAGACCACAATACTTCCAAAATACTGAACATCTCTGTTCCTAAAACGAAGAAACAAGTTAGGAGTCTCTTAGGTTTAATTCAATTTTATGGGAGATTTATTCCAAATTTATCTTCGATCATGGCACCTCTCTCAACATTGTTGAAGAAAGGTTCGCCTAATCTGGTCCGTTGGTCTGAAGAATGCCAATCTTCACTAGACCAAATCAAGAATATATTTTCTTCTCCTCCCATCTTAAGATTACCTACTCTTGATAGGACTTTTGTTCTTCGGAGTGATGCTTCATCCACTGGGATTGGAGCAGCACTGATGCAAGAATATGCAAATACTCTGCATCCTGTTATGTACATTTCTAGAAAACTAAATGCGGCAGAGAGGAACTACTCGGTTTTAGACCGTGAGTTGTTAGCGATGGTTTGGTCAATTCTTAAGCTACAAAGATTCCTCCTGGGCGCACATTTCATTCTAGAGACTGATCAGAAAGCTCTTACAGCTATTCAGACTAAGAATTTGAAGAGTTCGAGATCCACTCGATATGCTATAGCTCTTCAACCTTTTCACTTCACGGTACGAGCTATCCGTGGTGCGGATAATGTGATGGCTGACATTTTGTCTAGATGCCCACATGACTCCAACTAATACTTCTGTCCTATATTTCCATATATTACAGAGTCATAACACACCTATATTTCTACAATAGATTAGCACATCTGTACTTACTTTATATGTACACACTATCGTGCTTTGTTGTCATCTTCTTCTGTTCGTTTTTTAAGATGATAGGGGAGGACTGAGTAGTTAATATAAGGGCCGTTAGTTTACTAAACAGCCACAATTATTAATAATGTATTGTACCTTATGAAGCATATTAGTTATTAATTAGCATTATATTGCTTGTACTTTCTCAGAATGTCATTGTTGAGCTGAGGACTTACCTTACTAGTATCAAGCATGACGAGTTCTAGATTGTGTACTTACCCTCGGAATACCAGAGCATATGTCCTGGATCGTCATGTAGTTTAACTTTACTATGTACTTATGTCATTACATGTCAAAGAATGTGCTATTTAAATTTTCCTATCAGATTTGTACATCCATTTTTAAAGACAATATTAGAGTATGCTGTTTAATGATGATTATGGTAACTTGCATACGTATATTGTGTTTACATGCTAACGTGATGTGTGTTGGTGACACCTCCCCGATGTGAATATTTTTTGAGACATATTTATTTTTCTGTTGAGGTATATCCTCACCAGACACTCTATATTTAGCCTCATGTTAGGCAATTTAATTAATTATCAGCGCATAATTCGTGCGTTTTGAGCCGCTTATCGCATGCTCTTTGATATTTAAAAAAAAAAAATGTTCCACATTTTTTTTTTATCGGGAGGAGGTGGTGATATGTTGCGTGATAAATTCTCGCAACATCGTTTTATTACAATATCTATTTTATAACGCAAGGGCAACAACTGCTTGAAATTTATAGTCACTTTTCTCGGTAAGCATTTGTCTTCTCGCGTTGGTATTGAATGCAGTTAAGTTTTGAGCTGTGGTCATTTTTGCGCTGGACTGCGCATGACTGGTCTTGTTTTTTGGTCGATCGGTTTCCGCCCACCACTAGTGGAGTGAGCGATTTGAATGGCGAAAGAGATGCCTCGTTGAAGAGGGGATCTCCGCTATTTTTTTGTTCTGTCAGGGATGTGTAGTCCTCTTAATGGATATTTCGTTTATTCGAGATAATACCTCTAGTGTTTCCCACATGTCGGGAGGCGTGATATTTCTGTGTATTTCCTGAAAGCAAGGTAAATTGACTTTTCATTAACTCTATCGATTTTGGGTCGTGAGCGATTTCGATTCATAGCCTGTCTTCGAAAGTCGTCGTCACGAGATGTTTTCTCAGCTCACATGTCGCTGTATTGTACTGCATCGGTTGATGCATGTTCCAAGGACCATTACTTGCTACTTTGTTAAATGAACTAGGTTTGGAAAACCTTTATTATCTAGAGGATATTTTTGAGGACATTATTTATACTTCGGCAGACGTGTCTGTCTTGCTGAAGTCAGACTAAGGAGAGTGAACTGATCTCATACATCTGGTTATCTCCTGGCTGTTATAGAAAAGGATGGAGTTTTTCACCTGACTACATTTACAGCACTATGAAATATAACATGCATCTGACTCATCATTGTAATGCTGTCTACCGTCTATTGCTGTATTGAATGTTGCTGTGATAATGACTGTTTGATGTGCCTACATATTCGCGTAACCATTTTGTCACTGTGGCGTCCACAATAAATAATGAAGAAAAACGTCAACGGCTGTTACAAGAATCATTGACTTTATACGTCGTGAGTTTACTGACGTCCTATGTGGATTGCCCTGTTATTTTTGTATGAACATTGTTTGACTGAACACATCTGCACACTACACAAAACCAGACATGCGGATACCATCCATCATCATATGGCATCACGCATCATTTGGTGGCCAGTATGGGGAGGTCCGTATGCAATAGTCTCTCGGATTTCCGATGTTGACTATGTGGTCGATATTGATGGAAAGCATAAAACTTTCCACATAAACATGCTTTCGGAATTTCACGAACGTCCGGACTACTTGCTGCCTATTTTCCAGGCAACGGATGATGCTCCTGCACCTCACGGTCATTATTCATCCCTGTCTGTCATACAGGATGAGGAATCTACCTTCTCTGATGTTAATCTTCCCCTTCCAGTGGTTCCATTACATTCTACGGAATCTTGGAAAAACGTTTCTGTTTCTCCTAATCTTTCTGGTGACGAACATCGACAAGTCTCGTCGATGTTACAAACATTTCAGGATGTTCTCACTGACATTCCTGGACACACAGATGTCATAGAACATGACATAATTCTTACCGACAATAATCCAATTAGGGTTAGGCCTTATCCTATTCCTATACACTTTCAGTCGCAAGTGGAAAAGGAATTGGATGAAATGATTCAATTAAATATAATTGAACCATCGACTTCACCATATTCTTCTTCCATGGTTATTGTCCGGAAGAAGGATAAGAACATACGAATTTGTGTTGATTATCGCAAATTGAATCAGGTCACAAAGTTCGATGCTGAACCGATGCCTTTGTTAGAAGATCTACTGATTAGACTTTCTAATTCTAGATTCTTCACTAAACTTGACTTGTCTAAAGGTTATTGGCAAGTGCCTTTAGCAGAGCATGCCAAACCTCTTACTGCTTTTTCTACACCTAGGGGTCTATTTCAATGGAATGTTATGCCTTTTGGTCTCATGAACGCCCCTGCCACTTTCGTTCGCATGATGCGTCGAATTCTGTCACATCGTTCGGATGTCATCGCATACTTAGATGACATCTGTCTCTTCAGTGATACCTGGGAAGATCACTATTTAGGGTTATATGACTTACTGTCCACTCTACGTGAGAATAATTTGACAGCGAAACCTTCTAAAGCTTTTGTTGGTTTTGGTGAAATCTCTTTCCTGGGTCATCGTGTTGGTCATGGTCTCTTGAAGACAGAAGACCACAATACTTCCAAAATACTGAACATCTCTGTTCCTAAAACGAAGAAACAAGTTAGGAGTCTCTTAGGTTTAATTCAATTTTATGGGAGATTTATTCCAAATTTATCTTCGATCATGGCACCTCTCTCAACATTGTTGAAGAAAGGTTCGCCTAATCTGGTCCGTTGGTCTGAAGAATGCCAATCTTCACTAGACCAAATCAAGAATATATTTTCTTCTCCTCCCATCTTAAGATTACCTACTCTTGATAGGACTTTTGTTCTTCGGAGTGATGCTTCATCCACTGGGATTGGAGCAGCACTGATGCAAGAATATGCAAATACTCTGCATCCTGTTATGTACATTTCTAGAAAACTAAATGCGGCAGAGAGGAACTACTCGGTTTTAGACCGTGAGTTGTTAGCGATGGTTTGGTCAATTCTAAAGCTACAAAGATTCCTCCTGGGCGCACATTTCATTCTAGAGACTGATCAGAAAGCTCTTACAGCTATTCAGACTAAGAATTTGAAGAGTTCGAGATCCACTCGATATGCTATAGCTCTTCAACCTTTTCACTTCACGGTACGAGCTATCCGTGGTGCGGATAATGTGATGGCTGACATTTTGTCTAGATGCCCACATGACTCCAACTAATACTTCTGTCCTATATTTCCATATATTACAGAGTCATAACACACCTATATTTCTACAATAGATTAGCACATCTGTACTTACTTTATATGTACACACTATCGTGCTTTGTTGTCATCTTCTTCTGTTCGTTTTTTAAGATGATAGAGGATGACTGAGTAGTTAATATAAGGGCCGTTAGTTTACTAAACAGCCACAATTATTAATAATGTATTGTACCTTATGAAGCATATTAGTTATTAATTAGCATTATATTGCTTGTACTTTCTCAGAATGTCATTGTTGAGCTGAGGACTTACCTTACTAGTATCAAGCATGACGAGTTCTAGATTGTGTACTTACCCTCGGAATACCAGAGCATATGTCCTGGATCGTCATGTAGTTTAACTTTACTATGTACTTATGTCATTACATGTCAAAGAATGTACTATTTAAATTTTCCTATCAGATTTGTACATCCATTTTTAAAGACAATATTAGAGTATGCTGTTTAATGATGATTATGGTAACTTGCATACGTATATTGTGTTTACATGCTAACGTGATGTGTGTTGGTGACACCTCCCCGATGTGAATATTTTTTTGAGACATATTTATTTTTCTGTTGAGGTATATCCTCACCAGACACTCTATATTTAGCCTCATGTTAGGCAATTTAATTAATTATCAGCGCATAATTCGTGCGTTTTGAGCCGCTTATCGCATGCTCTTTGATATTTAAAAAAAAAAAAAAAATATGTTCCACATTTTTTTTTTATCGGGAGGAGGTGGTGATATGTTGCGTGATAAATTCTCGCAACATCGTTTTATTACAATATCTATTTTATAACGCAAGGGCAACAACTGCTTGAAATTTATAGTCACTTTTCTCGGTAAGCATTTGTCTTCTCGCGTTGGTATTGAATGCAGTTAAGTTTTTGAGCTGTGGTCTTTTTGCGCTGGACTGCGCATGACTGGTCTTGTTTTTTGGTCGATCGGTTTCCGCCCACCACTAGTGGAGTGAGCGATTTGAATGGCGAAAGAGATGCCTCGTTGAAGAGGGGATCTCCGCTATTTTTTGTTCTGTCAGGGATGTGTAGTCCTCTTAATGGATATTTCGTTTATTCGAGATAATACCTCTAGTGTTTCCCACATGTCGGGAGGCGTGATATTTCTGTGTATTTCCTGAAGGCAAGGTAAATTGACTTTTCATTAACTCTATCGATTTTGGGTCGTGAGCGATTTCGATTCATAGCCTGTCTTCGAAAGTCGTCGTCACGAGATGTTTTCCCAGCTCACATGTCGCTGTATTGTACTGCATCGGTTGATGCATGTCCCAAGGACCATTACTTGCTACTTTGTTAAATGAACTAGGTTTGGAAAACCTTTATTATCTAGAGGATATTTTTGAGGACATTATTTATACTTCGGCAGACGTGTCTGTCTTGCTGAAGTCAGACTAAGGAGAGTGAACTGATCTCATACATCTGGTTATCTCCTGGCTGTTATAGAAAAGGATGGAGTTTTTCACCTGACTATATTTACAGCACTATGAAATATAACATGCATCTGACTCATCATTGTAATGCTGTCTACCGTCTATTGCTGTATTGAATGTTGCTGTGATAATGACTGTTTGATGTGCCTACATATTCGCGTAACCATTTTGTCACTGTGGCGTCCACAATAAATAATGAAGAAAAACGTCAACGGCTGTTACAAGAATCATTGACTTTATACGTCGTGAGTTTACTGACGTCCTATGTGGATTGCCCTGTTATTTTTGTATGAACATTGTTTGACTGAACACATCTGCACACTACACAAAACCAGACATGCGGATACCATCCATATGGCATCATCATATGTAATTTATTCTGGCATCAGTAGAAGCAGCACCTTCTCTCCCACAGCTACATCTGGATTTATTAATATTGCATGTTTCCAAATTATTTTGCCAGTTTTTTTCATGTGGTCAGTTCCACATCGGGTCCTCTTCCGTTCCAGGTCCTTAATAGGACTACATCTGGACCTTTAATTTATCATACGTATTTTTCATGGAACCCGTCGGGTCCCTTCCACTAGAAGCCCTATAGTGAGGACTTTTCTTCCTAGAATCATCACTCACAAATCGACCACTACCAATTTTTCTCTTGGGTTTGTCTCCCCACTTTAGATTGCTTATGAGAGATCTTCGCTCTCTTTTCTGTTCTTCCAGTTTATATAAGTCTGACCGAGGGATTGTCAGCTTATCCTGGGTAAAATTTCTTCTTTGTACTCGTCGCATAGTGGCCATGTTAATCCATTCAAGTGAAGACTGGGTGTGAAAAGGGGGCTCCCATTGCACTTTGTCTACCTGAGTATCTTAATTTTTCCTTCCAGGCCTAATTTTGCCCCGTGGCGTTTCTAGGTCCTGCACATATTTTCCCTTTGTGGGTGTTCCCTCATGAAATATGCCACATGCTTCTACAAAGTTTTCAATATCGACATTTACGTCGGGCCAATAGTATTTGCGAGCAACTTTTTGGCAGATGGTACCGACTTTTTCATGGTCCCCATCTTTTCCAACATGTAAGCTCCTTATTAAATTTGCCCTATATATCTTGGGAAGAACCAACTGTCCGTGACCAGTGGATCTAGTTCCTGTCTTCCTATATAATAGTTTATTCTTCATAAAATATTCCCCCTTACTTGGAGGTGTGTGGCAATTGGGCAATTTTTTAAAACATGGCTTGAGTGTCCTATCCTCAGCCTGCGCCTTCCTCATCTCCTCTGGATGAGCATTTATAGGTTCACCTTCTTCCTCCTTCTTCTGTGACCTGGTCTGCACTGTCGCCATGATCACAGGTCTCTCGGGATTCCCCAAGAAGACGTATCTACACCCCAATATCAGAGGGTAGATTGGTTCATCTATCACTGCTGCTCTGATTTCTCCTTCCACATAGCGAGTTTTCACCGTTATCCTTGCGATGGGAAGTGTCATGAGTGGTATGTCCTTAGTTGCCCCTTGTATTTCCACTGTTTCTGTGGTATACTGACTTGGGTCCACTAGGCTAGACTTCACAACTGAATCATAATCCAAACCTGTATCATAAAGGCACCTTATGGTGACCCCATTACAAATAACATCCTCACAAACTGGGGGGTGATAAGGTTCCTGCTGTCCCTTAGGATTAACCTTTAATCTTTGCGTCCCCGACTTCATTGCAGCAATGTTTGAAGGTTTCCTTCTACAAAATTCGGTGTTTTGGTTATCTTTCTTGCACCATTTACACCATCTTTTTCCTTGGTTAAACGGTTTTCTTTCATTGGATTTTTGGTCATTGAACTGTGAGTTTCTGTCTCGGTAGTCATTTCTTGGCCGTTCAAAGTTTGTCCTACCTTTATTTCCCTGCTCTCTATTATCAAATTTATTAAATTGCTGTGGAGCTTTAAAATTGTCTATGTGCTTCTTTTTTAGCACCACTTACCTCTGCCTGGGCTGCCTGATACCTCTCAGCAACATTTAAAATTTCCCCCAACTTCTCTGCACCTTGTTCCATGAGAAATTTTCTCATGTCTGGAGCCATGTACTCTCTCAATTGCTCAATCATGATCATTTCTTTAAGATCTTGGGTCTTCCCCAGAGCCGTCCATTTCTCCAAATAGGTTTCTAGTCTGGCAGAGAATTGGTGGTATGTCTCCCCAGACAACAGTTTGGCATTTCTAAATTTCTTACGATAAAATTCACCATTTTTTTCGTACCTCAATAACAAAGCCTGCTTTAACATGTCATAATTCTCCTGGTCTTCTCTGTTCATTTTTGCGAAGACTTCGTAAGAAGTACCTCTCAGTCCCTGTGATAACTTTAAACTCCACCTCTCTCTCTCTCTAACCCATATGTAGTAGCTAATAACTCAAAACGTCCTAGGTACCCCTCTATGTCATCGTCTTTTTCGACAAAATGGTCTAAATGAAACCCCATAGCTGATGTTGAGGCTCCCAGACTGGGCGTAGCATCTGAGGCAAAAGGGCTGGCACCATTTTCAGGAGCCTGGCCTTGTAGCTCCAGCTCCCTTAGTCGTAATTCGTGCTCCCTCTGCAACCTTCTATCTTCTGCCTCCCTTTGCTGTCGTTTTTCTTCTGCCTCCAATGCTTTAGCCTCTTTGTCAGCCTCAATTTGTAACCTCTTAGTCTCAGCCTCAATTTGTAACCTCTTCTCTTCAGCCAACCTTTCAGATTCCAATTTTCTTTCAGCCTCTTTTTCTAATCTTCTTTCTTCTCTTTCAATATATTTATCACATTCAGCCGTTACATATTGAATTAAAATCTGACCATCCATTCCCATATCCTTTGCCATCAGCACAGCAGCTGATCTGAATTTGGCTAGCTCCGCCATACTTTTTAAACAAATCTAGCAATGTGCAAAATAAAATTTCCAACTACTAAAGTAATTCTAATTACTCTAGTCTAAAATAATTCTAATTAATTAATTAATCAATTAACTACCACTGGCTGTGAAGATTCACCAACTTTTATTATCAGGGACACTTTTAATTTTAAGGGACACTTTTAATTTTTATAATGTGTTCCCCTAATCTAATTCTCCCCCCAGGAGATCCTAATATATTTGATAGGCTAATTATCCCGGAACAAGAGACCCCAATATATGTAGTGGTTTTGATGGTATTGTCTGATTGAGATATTACTTAATGTGATGCATGAGGTCAGCTGTGAAGGCTCCTGAGATAAGTGTAGCTGTGAATTTTCAGAAGGCCCTTCTTGCTACCACTACGACCTCATACCTATCCTTTTTTTCTAATGAATGTGGCTACGTTAAAATTCTAGGGTATTGATATGTAATGTGTTGTGGTGGTTTGCATACACACACACAGATATTTAACAAGTCTAATAATAGTAATAAAATGTTATAACACACTGAACTAACTCGAGATGTGTAAAATTTGGATAGTAATTTTCTTTAAATTTATTTGTTCTGAACCAAGGTTTTATTTTGGCCAGAACATATGAAAGGTTTTGCAATTATGAAAGAAATGCATGAATATGACATAATAAATGCAAGGTGTGTACATATGTATGTTACTAGACTAGTAAATATTACTACTGTTTATGTTGTAATCTAATAGGTAGAACATTTAATGGATGTGCTGTTGGGGTGGCCTCATCACTCCCTGTCTATGGCGACTACACATTGTCCAGTTATTTGATAAAAATTTTAAGGGTGTGTTAGAAAATAAGTTGAGTTGGTGAATTATCAGCAGACCAGACGCTCACGTAGCTTGAATGTGTAGCTCTGGTGCTGAGATCTGGTGACCCCACCTCTCCGTGCTTGGGGGCAATATCAGGCTGCTCTGCCAAAATATAAACTGCACGGGTCCACTCTTGTATTAGTAACTCATCATTTGACACCACATTGGTGCCAAATAAAAACTCACAGCTCTGCAATAAAGTATTGGTCATGTGTCAGAATTCCATCCTCTAACCCATTTCTGGACACAACACGACACACAACAACACCACATAGACGGGTCAGATCTCTTTGACCAAACAACACATCTTACCAAGTTGGTTTCACATAGGATAGGTTCTCCCAGACTACATATTCTGAAATATGTTCATTAGCTTCCTGCCATAGAATAGGATAGGTGATATGTTCCACTGATCTCAACACTTGATCTGTCCTTCATAATCCTTGCTGGAGTTTATGTATTTTTTTTTGTCTCTAGACCCTGTACTGGGGCGGGGGGTCTAGAGCGAATCCTTACTTGTTGTAAGGGATAGATTTTGATATGGCAGTATCAAATCACTCGAAACATTAAACAAATATTAAAATATACAAAGAAATACTTTCAGTCTTACCAGAATTATGAATATAGAACACAGTTAATTGCTAGCAAAACTCAGCTGAGCTGCTGGCTTTAGTATGGCGTCCCTCTAAAGATATCAATTTGCTTCTGGGAATACACCACTATATTATTTACTGTGTCTACTAGGACAACTTATAACGAATGGCAAAAATGCGCGTCTGAGCGCCGATAGTATATTCATCTATGGCCAATCACCGCCTTTTTTCCTTTCAAATTCAAACCTACTACCAAAAAGTCATTTCAGTCATACCTCAGTCAAGTATGCCTTATTGTCTGTTGGTCCGTCCATCTCTACTTGCGTTTCACAAAAAACAGACTTGTTTTTTTTTTGAACCAACTCTGCCTTCCCCTACACAATTTTGCCTTTAAAGTTATTTTTAGCCACAATTCTCCAGCCCATCCCCTCTCTTTCATACCAACTAGATTTTAGCGCTTTGAGTCTCAAGTCTGCAGTTTTTGAAAATTAGGGACATTTTTGTTTCAATGCAGACGCTCGCTGATATGAACAACACAGTCTTTTGTCAATATCTTTCTTATTATCTATCCGTCTGTATAAATGAAAGCATATTATTTCACTGCTCAAGATGGGCCATCCGGCCAGCCATGTTTTATATTCCTAACATTATTATTAAGAAAAAGTTACTTTTCCAATATTTTCTAGAATCTTCTATAATGCGTTCATCACTGCATTCAAATAAACGGACTAAGTTATCGCAAAAGCGTCCAAGAAATGACTGTGGCGTATAATAGCTAAGGTCCCTTTTGTCGATTTCTTTACCTTGTGTCAACTTGGGGACGTGAATTTTTCCTTGCCCCCACCAATTTGCGTCCTTTTAGCCTTGCTAGTTCCAAGCACGTTTCAGTCATATTTTTTTCCACTGATCTCCGTTCTCATCCCGCTCCAAGGGTAAACGTTTTGCCTTCACGTCTAACAATTTAATTTCCATGGCGGGTGGTGACCCGCGGCGTGGGCGATCATGTATTCTAGTAGCTTACGCATTAGTTTTTATCCCTACGTTGTATCATTGGAGATATTTTAACGTTGTATCAAGGTTAATTTTATGACACCCACCACAGTGAAGGTGTGCCTGTAATGCTTTCTAGGGAAGCGCAGAAAGCATGTATAGAATGAGAAGCAATGGAACCCAGAATTATTACATCATCGTTCAAAACAGAGTAAAAATGAAAATGAAGATAAACATCATCCAGTGTTATGCACTAACCAATGATAACGAAGAATATGTGAAAGAGAAGAAAGAACATCACAATTTTGACGAAGGATCTAAATTCAAAAATAGGAACAGACAACACACACTTTGAAGAGGTCATGGTAAAACATAGATTAGGTACGATGAACGAAAATGGGGAACTTTTCACAACCTTCTGTGCTTCAAATCAAATGGCAATAGGAGGAACCATATTTCCACATAAAAGAATACATAATGCAACAAAGATATCAACAGACCACAGAACAGAGAATCAGATTGATGCATCCATAAGAAGTTTAGATTATTATTACATGACGTAAAGTTTTGTAGAGGAGCAGATGTGGCATCAGATCACCATCTTCTGAGAGCCAAAACAAACTCAAGAAATATACAACAGTAGACAGCTATAGTCAACTGTTTAATTAAGGATATCTAAGAAATCAAGAAATAAGAGACACATTTTCGATCACAGTATCCAATAAATACAATGTACAACAGCTGGATGATGTAGCAAACACGGACGAACATTGGCAAAAACTAAAATATGTATGGAATAAGACATGTAGAGAGATACTTGGAAAAAGAGAACATCAGCACAAACTATGAATAACAAAAGAAACCATCAACAAGATAAAAGACAGGAAATAACAAGAAAGCAAACTTAAACAGAAGCAACACCAGGAGCTCCAAAGCCAAGGCTCGTGAAGTGTACATAGAAGCAAACAAAGAAGTAAGAAGAAGCATCAAGAAAGACAATAAGAAATTAATCGAAGAGTTGGCAAGGGAAGCAGAAGAAACTGCAGCCTAAGGAAATATGAGGGACTTGTACAACAACACAAATAAGAAATATAAGCTAGCAAATAACCTCATCAAAGACAAGAATGGAAAATTGCTTAATAATATTCAAGAAAAAATGACGAGATTGACAGAACATTTCTCAATAGGCCATCTGCACAAATTTCCCCAGACATCCAGCCAGCAGAAGAGAAGCTAAAAACTAATTGTGAAATACTAACTAGGGAAGAAATAAAGAAAGCTATAAAGTTTCTAAAAGATGGAAAAGCGGCTGGTCCTGATGACATTCCAGCAGAGGCCATCATAACGGAGTTTGAGACCTCTACAGGGATATTATACAAATTACTTGGTAAAGTCTGGAAGAGAATACCAGCAGAATGGAAGGAAGGATAACTGGTCAAGTTACCTAAGAAGGGATATTTACAAAAGTGCACAAATTACAGAGGAATAATGTTACTATCAGTGCCAGGAAAAACATTAAACAGTATCGTCCTTGAGAGATTAAAAGAGCCAGTAGACAGAAAATTGAGAGGCGAACAAGAAGGTTTTCGTCAAAACAGATACTGTACATACCAGATAGTCACATTGAGAATAATAGCTGAACAAATTTTGGAATGAATTTCACCGCTATACATCGGATTTGTGGACTATGAAAATGCATTTGATAGTGTGGGCAAAGAATCACTTTGGAAATTGATAAGGCATTTTGGAGTTCTCCTGAAGATCATATAACTAAATGGGAGCCGCGCTAGCGTAGTGGTTACAACACCGCTCTGGCGACCGGGTGATTCAGGATCAAACCCGGGCGACGGCATTTGAGGATTTTTCGTCGACCGGGATTTGGACTGGATTAACTCGAGACCTGGCGGGTACATTTGAAGGAGTGTCGTCGACCAGGGACTGGCGGCTCCTGAGCCGACCCAGCTCTAATGGGTACCTCCGAAAACGGCGAGTATCTGCCTGAATGGCGAGGCACACTTGTCTCTGTACAAGAAAATAGGATACTCACGTAAAAATCAATGTCAGGTTAGACATTTAAAAAAAATAACCTGAGATTTCGCCTCGAGTATTAGCGGGCGTACGGAAAAAAAAAAAATATATATATATATATATATATATATATATATAAATAAATAAAGAAACGTTATGAGTTCTTCATGAAGGACAATTTACAGAACCGTTTGGAATACGAACTTGAGTGCGACCGGGCTGCCTCTTGTACCCATTTATTTTCTTACTAGCAATGGATTGGGTTATGAAAACATCACACAACAGAAACAGAATCCAGTGGAATCTGACTAAACGGCTTGATGATCTAGATTTTGCAGATGACTTGGCTCTTCTGTCCCATAACCGAAAGTAAATGCAAGACAAAATGAAAATAATCGATGAGAGGTCACATCAAGTGGGTCGGAAATTACACAGGGGAAAAGACAAAGATAAAGAAGATAAAGAGAATAAATGCAAGAAATGATAACAAGGTCGAACTATTTCAGAATAGAAGAACCTTACTATGCAGCATGTCCAAAGACAATAATACAGAACACTTCTGGTTAAAATGTAAGAGATGAACAAATGAGAATCCCCATATTAGATTATATGCAGGCATCAAATTTACCTATAAATATAGAAGTGTTGAGAATAGACAGACTTAGGGAACTGCTTAATTTAGTCAAACAATATTTAACAAGAACAAAATTTAATATGTAGTAATTGGGAAGGTGAAGGTCTGATGATGTTCTTACCATGCATGGGACTTATAACAAGTGAAAGCCAATTGAATATCTAACTAAACACACCAGGCCTTCACAACCCTTTTTGTTTATTATTTTTGTTTGCCATTTTGTTTATTTTCTTTTTAATTTTATCTTTTTTGGTTTTATTTGTTTCTTTAGTTCTCTCTCTTTTTTTTTTTTTGGTATGTTATACATACAAGCAAAAATTTTAATTTTGATTTGTCCTATTTACAGTGATTTGACAGGAGATGTGATGCCACTTTCGCGTATCGGCAATTGTTCATATTATTTAGAATTGAAATTAATATATATCCTAATAATGACGTTTCAGAGGTTGAACGGGATATTTCTCATCATCACGTAAAATAAAAACAAAAAGGTCCAACGAAGAAACACCACTAAAAGATTTAGAATCAAACACTTAACTTGGCGCAATATAGACAAAGTTGAAGAGACCGTCAGTTATATCAAAAAAAGAATTCAAAAAGCAAGAGGAGCTTTCAATGCATTGGGAAACATATGAGACTAAGAGAAATCAAGTCCAACACAAAATTAAGAATCTTCAACTCAAATACCAAGTCAGTCCTATTGTATGGATCTGAAACATGAAGAAGAATAAAAACAAATGAAAACAATCAAAAAGCTACATACGACATTCTTAAATTGGTGCTTGCATGGATGTGTGTAGCAATTAGTTTGACATGGTCAGGTTGTCAGCCCCATGCACAACCTCGTATTAGTTGCCACGTACGACATGCTTGAGGGAGAAGTCGTTGTATTATGTCTGTGTCTCCTACACGGGGCTTCTACGATATCAGGTACCGATGTTCATCCCTGTCTTCCTGTTTTCCCTTGTCATCAATTCATTTATTCATCTCTACCACCTGCAGTGGTGAATCTATGCTCCATAAGGATCGCAAATGGAGATGATGAAGATCGTGATAATGATGATGATGATGACGACGACGGCGATGATGATAATAACGATATTATTAATGGGTAGTTGAAAGATGTCTATAGCGATTTATTTATCTATTCCTCGATCTATGAGGTGCAGAATGAGCTTCATACCCAATAAGTCGAGAAAACAGACAATAGAAATGGCAGACAGAGGACTACAGATCATAGACCAAAGAAGACTCATGGGAAAGTTCAAACTGTGGTGCCTCCAGTTCATGTTGACACCGAAGTATGTGTTGATACAGCTATTGACTGAGGTGGGGTATTCTTAGTACATAGTATTGAGTAGTTGCATAGAAGCACTGAATTAAATTTGCATACAGTGAGATTCTATAGTAAAAGAAGCAGAGTTATAGATAATATTGAGTATCGTGAGTGTACATCATGGACTTAGAGGGTTTCATTCGGATAGGCAAAGAATGTGGGTACACTGGGAAAGAACGATTTTGCCAAGGCAGAATACCAGTCAGAGGAAAATCAAAAAGCTTTGGAGAAGAAGAAGATTGAGAAGCAGAAGCAGGAAGAGAAGGAAAAGATTGAGAAACAGAAGCAGGAAAGAGATGCTCGAGCTGAAGAGTTAGAGCTCAAAAGAAGAGAGTTCGAAATACAAGAAAAGAAGATGAAAGAAGGTAGAGAATTTCAAGAAAAGAAGATGAAAGATGATGGAGAGTTAGAATTAGAAAAGGAGAGAATGAGAGTAGCTTTGGAGAAGAAAAAGATTGATGGGGAAATACAATTAAAGAAATTAAAAGTGAGTGCGAGTGGTCAGAACTCGACTCCGAGGGAGTCTCATCGTCCCTTTAGACTGCGTCTGCCGAATTTTAATGACAATTGATAGTTTAGACTTCTTCCTTGAGAGTTTCGAGGCAGAATGCGTGGCCTGGAAGGCTAACAGAGACGAGTGACCATCTCTGTTATCCACATTGCTAGTGGGGCCTGCGATGGAGACTTTTTAATAGCATCCCGCTGGAAGAGCGGGCGGATTACGACAAGGTGAAGGAACGGCTGATGGGTACCGGACGCGGTTTAGAAACACTATGTCAAGTGCTGACCAGGACTTCGAGGACTTCATCTCGAAGATCAAGCTCCTGCTGAACAGATGGATTGAGTTGGAAGGAATTACGAAGGACGTTAATGGCTTGGTTGATCTAATGCTATGGGACAAAGTGTTGTCTTGTTCTACTGCGTTGGTAGCATTTTTCCAGGAACGACAACCTAAGGATATTGCTTCTATGGCCCGATTGGGGCACCATTATGTCCTGGCCCATCCGGGCAAACCCATCCAGCGGTGTGGTCTGTCTGATGCCTTAGTTGCAGGTGTCGGCAAAGTTCAGCGACAACCATGGCAAAATCAGTCAGGCGGTGCAGACAGGTGCCGAGAGCAGAGAGACGATATGCCCCCCGTCCCTATCAACCATGCAGAGGGAATTACGGTAACTTCCGATCTCATCGGAATGGCCGGTCGAACTGGCACAACCGACAGTGGAGAAGCGATAGTGATGGATAAGAGCGCCAAATGCGTAAGCAAGTGCGCTTTGAGGAGTCTCGGAAGGAAGATAGGCACTATAAAGAGAAACTGGTAAAACAGAGGAGTGGATCCTCGGAGAGTCGATCTTCTGACTCCGAGGCGCGATCGTCACCGGTTAGCAGTCCTATTAGGAGTCCGCGTGGCGAATCAAAAAGGGAACGCAGATGTTCCAATTGTAACGATAGGGGTCATTATGCGGACGTGTGTACTACCCCAATTGAACACGCGAATTCGGCGTTTGTGTTGGACACAGTCAACAGCGAGGACTGTGTGGGGTGCCGACCTCTGTTCCATTCGAACGAAAAGATAGTGTTACACTGCGGACATGCGGTACCATGTCTGTCGGCGGTCCATAAGACTGATAAGGTGGCACTCCACAAAGGTGTGGTGGTGAATAAACCAGTCTCGATGTTGAGGGACACCGGATGTACCATAGTCGGGGTGCGTCGTTCATGCATCGACGAATCCTGCCTTACAGGCAAAACTGTGAAGTGTACCACCTTTGGGGGCAAAGTTGAGTCTTACCCCAGGCGTGTATTAATGTGGACACCCCATTTCTATCAAGAAGAGTGAACGCGTTTGTCCTTGAGAACCCAGTGGCCGATTTGATCGTCGGCAATGTACGGGGAGTGCATAACGCCACGGGAGGGGCTGAAGCAGGGTCTCGGCAACACCGAAGTCCCGGGGCGGACGATCAGGTGGTCGAGGTATCACCACCTGAGAAGGGGGTGGATGTCACAGGGCTATTCGCGGTGCATCTTAGGTATTGTGTTCGGCGAAAAGTCAGCCGGGCGAGGCCGGGGCTAGCCGAACCGGTGGGTCATGTGACTACCGGAGGTCGGAAAATAAGGCGCAGATTTGGGGAGTCAGAAACTAGCCGTCGTCCAGGTAGGACGCATATTTCCCTTTTCGCCAGCGAGATTGCTTGGTGATTCAAGTTATGGATTATTAACTGAGTGTTTGCCATATTTCGGTCCTGTTTGATAATTACATTGCAATTCTAGAGCAGTGTATTGTCTAGTTCGTATTATCTACAGGCCGTAGTTTGATAAATGTTAAATGATTTTTGAGTGTGTCATTTCCATAGTTTTGCCGCTCAGGTGAGCGATATTCATTGCAGTGGTTTTCAGTGTAAGTCGTACTGTCATGTATGGTTCTGATAGATTAAGCTGCTAACGCAAGTTTACAGTGGCATTTCATTATTGTATTTGTTGCGTTTATTGGCCGTGTGAGGCCTTATTGTATTGTGCATATTATTAAAGTTCCTATTAAAGGTGTTCATTTCTATTGTCAACCATTGATGTGTGGTATACTCGAGCCTTTAGTTATTATTACAAATCAACACAGTAAATGGTTCATGATAATATATATAAAGGATCCATTTACTCGCCCACTGAGGTATATTGGGAATATGGTGTTAGGCCCAAATTTTTTTGACCATAGGAACACTATGGGTGATGTAGTCAGCATCACGCCGGCCGTCTGAACCTTCCAAGAGTTTCTCTGGTTTCAAGTTCATGAGGCTGAGTCGACCCCGGAGCCGTTTGCAATCTAAAACATCCCACCTCAACTGGGGATCGAAACATGGACCACCGAGCTAGGGAGCCAGTGCACTAACCACTGCACTACTGCGGCTCAATATATATATATATATATATATATATATATATATATATATATATATATATATATATATATATATATATATATATATATATATATATATATATATATATATATATATATATATATATATATATATATATATATATATATATATATATATATTCGGGAGGGGCTGAAGCTGGGTCTCGGCAACACCGAAGTCCCGGGGCGGACGATCAGGTGGTCGAGGTATCACCACCTGAGAAGAAAGTACATCTGCACACCATCATAGCTGGCAGACGCTGGAGTTGGGTTGGCAACGTCCTCAGAAGGAACCCTGATACCATCACAAGAACAGCTATGCTAATGACCCCCGAGGGAAAGCGAAAGAAAGGCCGACCACAAACAACTTGGCGGAGAACTGTGGAAGCGGAGATGCAAAGAATGAACCAGAGTTAGGGCACTGTACGAAGGATGGCCGCCGACCAAGCAAGGTGGAACCAATTTGTATCTGCCCTACAGGACGCCACCAGGCGTGATGGCCGCTGAGTGCTTTGACGGTTGGTGGTTATGGATCAAAGAAGAAGAAGATATATATATATATATATATATATATATATATATATATATATATATATATATATATATATATATATATAGATATATATATATATATATATATATATATATATATATATATATATATATATATATATATATATATATATATATAATCTGCTTAGTGCATACTTCCTCACAAGGAAACATCTTATACACATATATGAAATTTACTAAAGTGTTTGTATAGTACATATGAACACCATCATATCATCATCCGCTCCCTGTTCTCCGTGGATCCTGGTGGCCACCTCTGCTGTTGGTTCCTTGTGAGGAAGTCCGCTCAAAGCAGTCACTATCTCTTGCAGTGGTGGTTCATGTGTCTAGTTATTTTCAGTGAGAAGGTTGCTATCCTCATATGGCACTGTACGCAATCAAAAGAGTTGGGATGCCGTGGATTCCTTCTCGCTGCAACATCTCCGGAAATGAAGAAGCTGACAGAATTGCAAAGAAAGGGGGAAAGCTGCCTCAACTTGACAGAAGCATAACTTATGAAGAGGCCAAGAGTTTTATCAAGCGTAGATACATGAGCAAGTGGGATGCAGAACAATCAAGCCACAATAAAAATGATGCGTATTACCAGCTCAGCAGAAGAAAACAAGTGGTAATCGTCAGACTTAACACAGGCCACAACAGATTTGGATACCATATATTCCACAAGTTAAAGATAGGAAAGCAATGGCAAACTACTGAATGAAAAAAATGCCTAGAAAATCACAAACAGCCAATAAAAGCTGGGGTTGATTGCCACGTCCTGTAAAGGATAAGCAACTAACTAAAGATAGGAACTACTGATAGGTGTAACTGTGGCACCGATAAAATGACGCTGATCATCTACTTCAAAGGTGCCCAACATATGAGGAACAGAGAAAGCGCATATGGCCATCACCAGTACCATTCCTAGAAAAGGTATACGGAGATGTCAACAACCTCAGACTGACCACTGCTTTCTTTGAACATATTGAAGTTGACGTCTGAGGGTAAACGAAGAAGAAGAAGATATGCTACTGTTCACCCACAAGCAAAGTATACATGTCAAAATACAAAATATGAAATTATAAATGTACATATTACAACTGACCCTGCTACCGGACGGAGTAATAAACAGGCTTGATGCACAAATTGGCCGTAATTTACTGCAACTACTTTAAGATGCATCAATCCCTCAGATTGATGAAGTTACACAGTACTGAACCCTTCTACTATTTACACTTGAGGAGGGTCCTAAGGTTTAGGCTTTCAGTATTATTATGGGCGTTTCTCGCTTTCTAATGTTAGCAGCTAGTCCTAATTCTGGGCCGGCCCTATAGGGTGTCTTGGTTACAAGCTCTTTGGCTGTCTGCTATCTCTCTTTGACATAATTGGAAGTAATAGAAGTAGTCTTACAAGATCCTATGTTGTAGCAAATATTTCGTATACACACCCAAGTTGCTACGTTGAGGAGAGATCCAATCAGGAGCAGTCTATCTTAGCATTTTCATGCCAAACCAACAACCATCAAGGCGTCTGACATTGGTAAGATTTTATTATCCATTCCTCTCATGTAGAACATTCTACAGAACACCATAAATTATTGTTTGCACACTCCATTACCTTATAAGGTCTTGCTACTTCCGCGTGCATCATGTTTACAATTCACTTCTTTATAACAGGTTAAGCGATCAAGATACAATATGGGGAGGGACAAATAGGACAAAATATGATAAGAAAACCTTGAACGATGCAAGTGTAAACAATGAACAAGAAAAGACTTTAGGGCGTAAAAGGAGTGGTAGATTAATGCTACCGGAGTGGAGAGAAGACCACACACCAAAAAAAAAATTAACGTATTCCGTTGTTGAGAGCACATCATAGGGCAAGGCAATCCTGATAAAGTTATATTTAGAGGGATTGCTGTGCACCATGATGACTCTCAACAAAACGCATAAAATAGAGTCGTTAGCTACTAAGGGGGGTATCGAAGGATGACGTGAGAGAGTGTGTACACGTCTTGGA
>JAMPIV010007701.1:0-46978 GCA_024509875.1 Oreohelix idahoensis | reverse complement strand
TAAAGACTACAAATATATTACATCTATGTACGAAAATACTTCAAGTACATTACACTATATATAAATAAACTACAAGCATATTACACGTATGCACGTAAATGCTACAAGTACATTACATGTGTTTTACATAAAGACTACAAAGTTCATTACACGTATATAAGTAAGGACTACAAAGTATATTATACTGCTGCACGTAAAGACTGCAAGTACATTACACGTATATAAGTAAAGACTTTCAGCGTCCGATTGACAGAGTGGTTAGAGCGCTGATATCTCCCGGCAACAGGGCCGAGTTCGAATCACGTTATCAATACGCTGCAGTCTACCCAGCTGTGAATGGGTACCTGACCAGAGTCAGGGAAACAAAAGGCAGCGAGGAATGGAACTTGTCACCCCACCTCTCGATACTGGACCTGGTATTGTAAAGTCTCTAACACTGCCACTGCCCTACGGCAGTTTCTGCTATAGAAATACATTTACCTTTTTTTAAATAAAGAACCCAAGTACATTACATGTATGTAAGTAAACAACTACAAGTACATTACATGTATGTAAGTAAACAACTACAAGTACATTACATGTATGTAAGTAAACAACTACAAGTACATTACATGTATGTAAGTAAAAACTACAAGTACATTACATGTATGTAATTAAAACAAATACAAGTACATTACATGTATGTAAGTAAACAACTACAAGTACATTACATGTATGTAAGTAAACAACTACAAGTACATTACATGTATGTAAGTAAACAACTACAAGTACATTACATGTATGTAAGTAAACAACTACAAGTACGTTACATGTATGTAAGTAAACAACTACAAGTACATTACATGTATGTAAGTAAACAACTACAAGTACATTACATGTATGTAAGTAAACAACTACAAGTACATTACATGTATGTAAGTAAACAACTACAAGTACATTACATGTATGTAAGTAAACAACTACAAGTACATTACATGTATGTAAGTAAACAACTACAAGTACATTACATGTATGTAAGTAAACAACTACAAGTACATTACATGTATGTAAGTAAACAACTACAAGTACATTACATGTATGTAAGTAAACAACTACAAGTACATTACATGTATGTAAGTAAACAACTACAAGTACATTACATGTATGTAAGTAAACAACTACAAGTACATTACATGTATGTAATTAAACAACTACAAGTACATTACATGTATGTAAGTAAAAACTACAAGTACATTACATGTATGTAAGTAGACAACTACAAGTACCTTACATGTATGTAAGTAAACAACTACAAGTACCTTACATGTATGTAAGTAAACAACTACAAGTACATTACATGTATGTAAGTAAAAACTACAAGTACATTACATGTATGTAAGTAAACAAACTACAAGTACATTACATGTATGTAATTAAACAACTACAAGTACATTACATGTATGTAAGTAAACAACTACAAGTACATTACATGTATGTAATTAAACAAACTACAAGTACATTACATGTATGTAAGTAAACAACTACAAGTACATTACATGTATGTAATTAAACAACAACAAGTACATTACATGTATGTAAGTAAACAACTACAAGTACATTACATGTATGTAAGTAAACAACTACAAGTACATTACATGTATGTAAGTAAAAAAACTACAAGTACATTACATGTATGTAAGTAAACAACTACAAGTACATTACATGTATGTAAGTAAACAACTACAAGTACATTACATGTATGTAAGTAAACAACTACAAGTACATTACATGTATGTAAGTAAACAACTACAAGTACATTACATGTATGTAAGTAAAAACAACTACAAGTACATTACATGTATGTAAGTAAACAACTACAAGTACATTACATGTATGTAATTAAACAACTACAAGTACATTACATGGATGTAATTAAACAAATACAAGTACATTACATGTATGTAAGTAAACAACTACAAGTACATTACATGTATGTAAGTAAACAACTACAAGTACATTACATGTATGTAAGTAAACAACTACAAGTACATTACATGTATGTAAGTAAACAACTACAAGTACATTACATGTATGTAAGTAAAAACTCTACAAGTACATTACATGTATGTAAGTAAACAACTACAAGTACATTACATGTATGTAATTAAACAACTACAAGTACATTACATGTATGTAAGTAAACAACTACAAGTACATTACATGTATGTAAGTAAACAACTACAAGTACATTACATGTATGTAAGTAAACAACTACAAGTACATTACACGTATGTAAGTAAACAACTACAAGTACATTACACGTGTGTAAGTAAACAACTACAAGTACATTACACGTATGTAAGTAAACAACTACAAGTACATTACATGTTTGTAAGTAAACAACTACAAGTACATTACATGTATGTAAGTAAACAACTACAAGTACATTACATGTATGTAATTAAACAACTACAAGTACATTACATGTATGTAAGTAAACAACTACAAGTACATTACATGTATGTAAGTAAACAACTACAAGTACATTACATGTATGTAAGTAAACAACTACAAGTACATTACACGTGTGTAAGTAAACAACTACAAGTACATTACATGTGTGTAAGTAAACAACTACAAGGAGCGCTTACATTGTATGGATGAAGAGGGTAATAAAGGCAACTACAATTAACAATACTATGTATATAGTAAGTAAACAACTACAAGTAATGTACATGTATTGTAAGTTAAAACAAACTACATAGTTAATTACTAAATGTATGTAAGTAAACAACTACAATGATAACATTTTACTATGGTAATTAAGTAAACAACAGTACAAGTAGCATTACAATGTATGATAATGATAAAAATAACATACAAGTAGCATCCTTACATGTATTGTAAATTGTAAATCATACTATCAATTACATTTACAGTTGTATGTAAGTAAAGCCAGCTACAAGAATAAACATTACATGTATGTGTAATGTAAAACTAGACTACATAGTAGCAATTATCATTGACAGTTTAGTAAGTGAAATCAAACTACTAAGTAACATTGACAATGTAATTTAAAGTAACAAAACTACCAAGTTATCAGATTACTTATGCTAGTTATACATGTAGATTAAAAGCAAGTACATACTAAAGGTCAACTCAACCGACGCAGCGATTTGCTTGTATGGTATGGAGTGGAGAGTGTAAACAACAAACGAAGTACAATACATGTTCGATAGTAATGTTAAAACTTGACTACTATAGTCAGCATTCACACCTCTGGTAAGGTAAGTCATAAGACTATACCTAGCAACCGCTAGCTTCAGCCACTTACATGTAATGCTATTAGTAAAAATGACATACAAATATTGCAGATTTACATGTACTTGTACTTAAAAAAATCTGGACATAAGACATTACATGATATGTAGTAACAGCAACGTACGAAGTCACTAGACATTGACCATGTAGTATAATTGAAACAACTAGCAGAAGTCAAGGCAATTACATCGTATTTGTAATGTAAAACATAGCTTACAATAGTACTTATTTCATGTACGTGTAAGTACACAACATCGCAAAGGTAGTCATTACAATGGTTAATATTAAATTAAACAAACTACAAAGTTAAACATTACATGTGATGTTTAAAGGATGTTAAAAACAACAGACATAGACTACAATGTACATTTGCCAATGGATTATCCCGTGCTCAAACTATAGGCAAGTAACGCCAATTAGATGTGTAAAGTATGATGTGTGTCAAACTACAAAGTAGAGCATTATCATTTTAGGAAACCTTTTCCTTGGCATACATGTTCTACAGCTGGGCTACACTATGTCACATAAAATATGTAAGTAAAACAAGTTAAACCACAGTAGGCGGAGTTTACATGATATTACATGTAGATCAACTACATGTTAACTATCTCTCTCTGTGTACCCTTCTCACTGACCCCCCCATAACATGAATTCACTGCCCCCCCCAATAGATAGGTTGATGAGAGTTTACTATTACAGTTGGCACGGGAGATGTCATTAAGATGAAAACAATCCTACTGCTGGCTTATAACTTTTACAGTTTATTTACAAAAATATTGTGTTTGAAAAATTTACATGCTGGGCGGAACATTTAAGTATCTCAAGGGAAAAAGGTTCCTCTCAGTTACTTACCTCCTTAGCACTTTAATGTATGGCTTTATACACACAGTACTTACATACTGATTGTCGTTGCTACAGTCACAGTTAGCGGGCATTAACTTACAACATTAGTTATAATGCTGAACATTGTGAAATGTTAGATTATTACTTTTGCTACCTAATGATTTGCTATGTCAACATACTCATGACTGTATTCCGTGCTGTTCAAGTGTGTGCGTCAATATTAAAAGCATAAAAACGTCAACAGCGGTTCCTAACATCTTTGACTTGCCTAAGAGTGTGAGTGAAATTGTATCAAGTGTCAACTACATCGAACAGCACACCATTCGCGTGTTTTCCACTCTCACTCCATACATATACAATCCTGCGTCGGTTGAGTTGACCTTTGTTGTACTTGCCTGTCTCATGTGTAACGAGCAGGAAGAATACTCTACCCTTTACATTGATGACCACCAGTACCACCTGAGGAACGATTACTTGACAGTAATCCCATAGCAGACACTGCCTTGCTGTCTTTGCCTTCCCTAACTCAGGACCAGAGTGAGTTACCCATTTACAGCTGGGTAGACTGGAGCATGCCGGGTATCATCAACTCAGTACACTACAGTGGACTTTACAGTAGTGGCCAGACAAACAACAACATTCTACAGTAATGTACTTGTAGTTGTTTACTTACATACATGTAATTTACTTGTAGTTGTTTACTTACATACATGTAATGTACTTGTAGTTGTTTACTTACATACATGTAATGTACTTGTAGTTGTTTAATTACATACATGTAATGTACTTGTAGTTGTTTACTTACATACATGTAATGTACTTGTAGTTGTTTACTTACATACATGTAATGTACTTGTAGTTGTTTACTTACACACATGTAATGTACTTGTAGTTGTTTACTTACACACGTGTAATGTACTTGTAGTTGTTTACTTACATACATGTAATGTACTTGTAGTTGTTTACTTACATACATGTAATGTACTTGTAGTTGTTTACTTACATACATGTAATGTACTTGTAGTTGTTTAATTACATACATGTAATGTACTTGTAGTTGTTTACTTACATACATGTAATGTACTTGTAGTTGTTTACTTACAAACATGTAATGTACTTGTAGTTGTTTACTTACATACGTGTAATGTACTTGTAGTTGTTTACTTACACACGTGTAATGTACTTGTAGTTGTTTACTTACATACGTGTAATGTACTTGTAGTTGTTTACTTACATACATGTAATGTACTTGTAGTTGTTTACTTACATACATGTAATGTACTTGTAGTTTTTTTCCTTACATACATGTAATGTACTTGTAGTTGTTTAATTACATACATGTAATGTACTTGTAGTTGTTTACTTACATACATGTAATGTACTTGTAGTTGTTTACTTACATACATGTAATGTACTTGTAGTTGTTTACTTACATACATGTAATGTACTTGTAGTTGTTTACTTACATACATGTAATGTACTTGTAGTTGTTTACTTACATACATGTAATGTACTTGTAGTTGTTTACTTACATACATGTAATGTACTTGTATTTGTTTAATTACATCCATGTAATGTACTTGTAGTTGTTTAATTACATACATGTAATGTACTTGTAGTTGTTTACTTACATACATGTAATGTACTTGTAGTTGTTTACTTACATACATGTAATGTACTTGTAGTTGTTTACTTACATACATGTAATGTACTTGTAGTTGTTTACTTACATACATGTAATGTACTTGTAGTTGTTTACTTACATACATGTAATGTACTTGTAGTTGTTTACTTACATACATGTAATGTACTTGTAGTTGTTTACTTACATACATGTAATGTACTTGTAGTTGTTTACTTACATACATGTAATGTACTTGTAGTTGTTTACTTACATACATGTAATGTACTTGTTGTTGTTTAATTACATACATGTAATGTACTTGTAGTTGTTTACTTACATACATGTAATGTACTTGTAGTTGTTTAATTACATACATGTAATGTACTTGTAGTTGTTTACTTACATACATGTAATGTACTTGTAGTTGTTTAATTACATACATGTAATGTACTTGTAGTTGTTACTTACATACATGTAATGTACTTGTAGTTGTTTACTTACATACATGTAATGTACTTGTAGTTGTTTACTTACATACATGTAAGGTACTTGTAGTTGTTTACTTACATACATGTAAGGTACTTGTAGTTGTCTACTTACATACATGTAATGTACTTGTAGTTGTTTACTTACATACATGTAATGTACTTGTAGTTGTTTAATTACATACATGTAATGTACTTGTAGTTGTTTACTTACATACATGTAATGTACTTGTAGTTGTTTACTTACATACATGTAATGTACTTGTAGTTGTTTACTTACATACATGTAATGTACTTGTAGTTGTTTACTTACATACATGTAATGTACTTGTAGTTGTTTACTTACATACATGTAATGTACTTGTAGTTGTTTACTTACATACATGTAATGTACTTGTAGTTGTTTACTTACATACATGTAATGTACTTGTAGTTGTTTACTTACATACATGTAATGTACTTGTAGTTGTTTACTTACATACATGTAATGTACTTGTAGTTGTTTACTTACATACATGTAATGTACTTGTAGTTGTTTACTTACATACATGTAACGTACTTGTAGTTGTTTACTTACATACATGTAATGTACTTGTAGTTGTTTACTTACATACATGTAATGTACTTGTAGTTGTTTACTTACATACATGTAATGTACTTGTAGTTGTTTACTTACATACATGTAATGTACTTGTAGTTGTTTACTTACATACATGTAATGTACTTGTAGTTGTTTACTTACATACATGTAATGTACTTGTAGTTGTTTACTTACATACATGTAATGTACTTGTAGTTGTTTACTTACATACATGTAATGTACTTGTAGTTGTTTACTTACATACATGTAATGTACTTGGGTTCTTTATTTAAAAAAAGGTAAATGTATTTCTATAGCAGAAACTGCCGTAGGGCAGTGGCAGTGTTAGAGACTTTACAATACCAGGTCCAGTATCGAGAGGTGGGGTGACAAGTTCCATTCCTCGCTGCCTTTTGTTTCCCTGACTCTGGTCAGGTACCCATTCACAGCTGGGTAGACTGCAGCGTATTGATAACGTGATTCGAACTCGGCCCTGTTGCCGGGAGATATCAGCGCTCTAACCACTCTGTCAATCGGACGCTGAAAGTCTTTACTTATATACGTGTAATGTACTTGCAGTCTTTACGTGCAGCAGTATAATATACTTTGTAGTCCTTACTTATATACGTGTAATGAACTTGTAGTCTTTATGTAAACACATGTAATGTACTTGTAGCATTTACGTGCATACGTGTAATATGCTTGTAGTTTATTTATATATAGTGTAATGTACTTGAAGTATTTTCGTACATAGATGTAATATATTTGTAGTCTTTACTTACTTACATTCGATTCCCAGTTGAGGGAATATAATTTATGGAAATCTTTTTTTCAGAACCAGTGTAATGACCCTTTTTTCCCCGGTCTCCTGGGTAGTGAGATTGGATGCCTAGTCTTCTCGGACAAGGGCGAAAAAAAATAGGAGGTCCCGTGTACAAGTTGGTGAAACTAAAAACTCCCTCGGCAGTTGGAAATCGTAAAGAGTAGGCCTATCAGGCCGCTGCCCCGGCAACATTAAAACAAAAAATTAGAAACCTACCCACCACAAAAATATTTATAAAATGTGTGATTCCTATATGCAAACATTGGGATTCTTAACGGTGCTGAGGTCCTACTTGTGTGATCTGAGGGAGGAGATCGAAGGACTGATGGAGTTGTCCGTGTGAAATGAAGATAGTGCTTCAAACCAAACATGTAATGTATGGTGGTCTTTGCGTACTGTCCGTGAAACGAATGTGTGTAACCCCACTACTTTGTTAAATCATTATGTCGGGATACAAATTTGCCCCAGCCAATCAACGCACAGTGCTGAGCCGGAATAAATTACCTGAAGTTACGCCAGGAAAAACTTAAGCCCTGTTTTTTTTCGGATGTGGGTCGTGGCCATCTTGTTCACGCAAGATGGCGGAAGAAAACTGAATAAAATTAGGCTGTACGAGCAAAAGACGACGAAACTGCAGGAAACCAATCAGCTTGCTCCGCCAGGAACCAACCAAAAGCTCTTTGCTTTAAGCATAAACGTCACCTGCCTATATAATCGGGCGAGGGATTTTTATGCTAAACACGCGCAACCCCGAACACGAAGCCAGAGACGACCGACTGAAGAGAGGAGCTGTCAAGCTTTGATTTATAGCTTACCTGAGGGCATCGACCTGCAGCCTGCTTCGCTAAGTCGAGTCAAAAAAACTGGCCTGTTTGAAATCTTAGAGGGTTTTATTCGTGTCATCAAACCTGAGGTCGTATGTCGTGTCAATCCAGCTGCCTGGAACGTCGCAGGAGCACAGTGATTGCACAGGATTCAAACATTCTTTAGTCCCCCTCAGTCTTGGGTGGGCTAACGAATCACGACCTCATCAGCGGGTGTTTTGTGTCAACCAAACCAAGAAGGACAGGACCTTTTAAGAGATGAGTACACATTAGTACCATTTCTGTCCAGCATTGTGAGCAAAAGCTAGTGTCAGTGACGAGAAAGTGAATTAGCGTAGCAAGAGACAATAATAAGATTATAGCTGATAAATTTTATATGTAATTAACAGCACAGCTGATACATGTACTATAATTGAATAACAGCACAGCTGATATAATTTTTGTTCCTATTAATTGGAAAACTGTTTGTAATATATTTACATATCTATATAAATAATAACTAATATTTGTAATCATATGTAAACTTACAAATTCATTACATTCCATTTTTCAACATTCACCCTTCAGCACAAGAGTAGATAGTGTATATACTAAATAAATAATAAGGAAATTGTATTTGAACGACTTGTCAATTTTATCATTGTTAAGTAAAAATCTGTTTTCTTGTCTTAATATCACAGTAGTTTAAGCACAGCGGATACTTTATTAACTAGACTGGTGCCAAGTTTTTATGTCGGTCTCCTCTCTACTATTGTTTCGAGATCAGAACATTCACAGCCGTAACTAATTTGTGATATCAGTAGTTCTCTCAGACACTGGGACTTCACCATTTTCTGCGAGAAATTCTATTTTCTGTAAATTGTCAGTACCATATACTGACCCTAGAGCCAATAAAAATAAAACCTCACGCACAACGTACTACAAGTGTAGTGTATGTGCATGTAATATTTATGCAAAAAAAATTTTTACTTTACATATAGGTGTGTGTCGAATGTTATCTGTATACCCTGGGTGTTTTTTAATCGACTATGCACTTTCATTGTATTCCTGTGTTACTTTATATTCATGACTACCATATTCCCTTGTTTTTAATGCATTTGACTGTGTTCTATTATTCCCACGTATTATATTACCAGTGGTTTTAAAAGTTAAAGATCTCGTTCAGGGGCACGGGGAAAGGCCAGATGGACAGGGACAACATCACAGACAATCCTACAAACAACAATGAGCCCACGTTAGGCAAAGCGGCACACTTGGATCAATTTCCCCCAAACCACGCTTCACGGCATTAGTGGAAAGAAAAAAGTAAAATAAAATATGTACAAATGACATGAAAGTGAGTTGTACAACAGTACAATACATCAGTAAACACATCAGTTTTTCTCACACTTCATTTTCAACTGTTGTCTTTTTTTTTTTTTTGTTCCATAACAACGGATTTCCCAATGTTTTTTATATGACCCAGATTCATCTACCACCTGGGGAGACCATTATAAACAGGGAGTATAATATAATTCAGCGATATCCAACCAAATAAAACCCCGGCAGATTACAACATCCTAAATTCATGTACGGTATAGATTGCATCATTAGATTAAGGTGATGCGTCCCACGTGCTCACTTGGCGCCGAGTTCATAAAGCAAATAAACTTAATAAATTTGTTCGCAATCTATATTTTTTTCGTTTACTTGCAGATTTCCTGCATAAATGTGTGAATATGACACCAAACAACAAACAAGGAGTAATAAATGAGGGATTTAGGTTCCCTTTCATAAATAATATTTTGCAGATAAATGGGGCCATTTTTAAACGAGGGTTTCAAAACTTGTGGGCATCTTTTGAAGTTCCTGTTTGAGTCTTCTACTTCATCTTCTCATATTTATCTTTTATTAGTGCTTTTCTGCCATTTTTATACTTCTTATTTACCGCGCGTCTTCCTTATCTTCGCTTTTTAAAAACCACTTTAATTTAACTTTACGTGAGGTTTATATATTTGTCGTGTTTAAAATGTTTGAATCGCTCAAAATCGTTTACGATCCACTTGTCGTAGAGAGATGAAACTTTGCAAACAGCTCCCTGTCATGATAAGTGTTACTCTTTCTAGTTTTGACCTGCGTTGACGAAGGCGAAATTTATATAATAACTAATACAATGTAAAAATATGGCGCAAATGACTCAATTAAAGTAAGAATTTTAAAGGGTGGGAAAATAATGAAACTGCGAATGTTATATTTTTGTGTTTCGTATTTGAAGACCAAGCATCGGATGGCGAATGGTGATGTGCTGATTAAATCAATGTGTGTCTTTAAATAATTAGTCAACGAGTTGTTTCTTTTTTTAAACATAGCTCTAGCAATGATCGTAAGCTTCCGATTGGCAAAGTGGTTAGCTCGCTGGCCTCTTGCGGAGAAGGTGCCGAGTTCAAACGCGGTGGAGTCACGGTAAAGTCTACCCAGCTGTATACGGGTAAGTGACTTTGCTCTAGAGCTAAGGAAGGAAAAGGCAGCGAGAACGGGAACTGGTCACTACAACGTGTCGATGCTGGACCTAGTATAGTGAAGTCTCCAACTCGTCATTCCCTAACGGCAGTATCTGTTATGGGACTTCACATCTAGAAATGATCAACTCGCTCGTGAGGGTAACCTTGGGTGTTTAAACATAAGGTCATAGCAGATACTGCCGTAGAATAAAGTGTTTAGAGACTTCACTATACTAGTGTCCAGCATCGAGGTGTGGTGACGAGTTCCCCTTCTTCGATGCACTCGTTTTTTTCAATAACTCAACAGCGAGACAAGTCAGGGAATACCCATTTTCAGATGCGTAAACTGGAGCGTGTTGATACCGTGAATCGAGACCCCGGCACCTTCATCGCGAAGAGACTATCGCTCTAACCATTCTGTCAATCGGGGAAAACCCCGTCAGCTTTTAGGGAAAATAGGGAAAAGACACGCATTGCATCATGAAAAAGCTGAACTGAAACACCCATTTAAAAAAACGCGTACATAAACTTACAATCTGTTCATGGTTCATTTTGGGGAAAAAATATGGAAAACTGCGCACTGCCACCGCGAAAAGCTAAATTGAACACCTATTAAAAGAGCCCTCACGCCTTTACATTTTTGTCCGTGGTGCACTGACCGTTCACCTTACGTCATGATAACTTTTAACTACAATGATCCATTGAAGATGAAACTGAATTGAATGGATTGAAATGGCCATAAAAGAATTAATGCTGTCATCAGGGCATGCAGCAGACAGAACACAACATCGTTGGTTCTCCCGTCAGGTATTGGCGGTAAATGGGGCAGTTTTAAAACAGGTCAATAGTTTCTTCTTCTTCTTCTTCCTCGTTCGCCTTCAGACCTCCACATTTATGACTCTAATAAAGGCAGCAGTCAACTCAAGGTTCCCGACATCTCCAAACAGTTTTTCGTTGACAGAAGTGGGTTGTCGCCATATGCTACCCCGTTCATTACTGTAGGTTGGGCAGTACTGCAGCAGGTGTTCGACTGTCATCGGGCTGGTACCGCAGGTGCAGAGATCTGTTGCACCAATTTTGTATTTGTGGTATAGATGGTATCTCAATCTGTTGTGTCCAGTGCGTAGTCGAAAAATGATGACCTGTTCTTTTCTGGATAGTTGATGATATGCGTCATTTTTCAAATGTCCCGGGTGCTCTCTTTCCCATTTGGACTTGAATGTAGCCTTTATAGTGGTCTTTGCCGTTGCGTAAGTTGTCTCTATATCATTTTGCTGTAAGGTACCTCCTTCTTTAGCAAGTCTATCTGCCTCTTCATTTCCTGGTATGTTGCAATGGGCTGGTATCCACTGGATAGTGCACTTCTTGAAGCATTCGGCCAGTCTTTCAAGGGAGATTATCAGATCTTTCAATCCTTTAGTTTGGTGGCTCTTCAGCGCTGATATTATTGAGAGGGCATCTGAAAAGATTACTATCTGTTTTTCTGCCTCTGCTTTGCATTCAATAAGAGTTTCAGCTGCTTGTTTCAGGGCTTCTGCTTCAGCACAGAAGTTATTGCAGTATTTTCCAGTGGCAATTGCCATAGAGTGAATTCTATTCTTTAATTTTATGTGGATGCCGGCACCCCCATTTTCAACTGCATTTGTTGCCGAACCATCAGTATATGCATGTGTCCAAAGCTTCGCTGGAAATGTTTGGTCAATATACTTGGTTGCTATACACTTTCTTTGTGTTTCTGTCTGTGTTCCCTTACCTTCAATGCCTGGAATATCAGATTTTAACTTAGGAAAGCATCGTATTTTCCACAGTGGGATAGTTGAGCTTGTTGGGATTTTCTTTGCAACTGAGCTAGCTAGTATGGTATTATTGTTAATTTTTTCTTTTGCTTGGGCGACAAAGTTAGTTCGCTTGAGCCTGCCTCTTCCTAGCCTATTCATTCTTTGGTACATCGGGTGTCCTTCGAGCCTCTTAAATTTTTCAGCTTGTTTTAAGACTCTGCTGTCACGTCTATCCTCTATTGACTGTAGCCCTGTGATGTTTTCCATATGGTTGATTTGTGTAGACTTTAGGGCCCCTGTTATAATACGTGCTGCTTGGTTTTGGAGTCTGTTTACTCTGTCAAAATTTGACTTTGCTGCCGTCGACCAAGCTGTGATGCCATATTCCATAGCAGGTCTGACTCTGCCTGTGTACAGCTTTTTGAGGATATTCTCATCAGCACCCCATGTGGTACCTGCTAACTTTTTCATGATGGCCATGCGAAGTTTTGCCCTTAGCTGTATTTTGTTAATCTGTTGTTCTGTTTGTTAGATAGTTGCTGATCCAGTTATACATTCTTCCACAGACTCCATATTTAAGCATTTTAACTCTTAGCCCATCTTTCCAAACTTTATCAAATGCTTTCTCCATATCTACCCAGACTGCTAAAGTGTGCTTTCTTTCTTGGAAAGCATCTTCGATTTCCTGTGCAATGTAGGTGACTTGGTCCTCTGTAGACCTATGTTGCCTGAAGCCTGCCTGTTGGTGCAGTAAAATTTGTTTTTCTTCGAGGTGCCAGCTTAATCTGGTATTGATCATTCTCTCCATAAGCTTTCCCGTGCAGCTTAGAAGGCTGATGGGTCTGTAGCTGTTGGGGTCCATTCGGTCTTTGTCCTTTTTGGGGATTGGAACTAGTATTGCTTCTTTCCAGGCTTGTGGTACTATTCCACGCTTCCAGCTATAGTTCATAATCTTGAGGAGTACTTTCTTGGCCTTAGGCCCTAGCTCTTTAAGCATGTCCATTTGTTTACCCTGGGTCTTTTCCAGGTGACTTTCTTTGCTTAAGGGATATAGATTCAAATACGTAGGCATGTTAATAACATTCAACCTCTGATGGGTTATAATTAGGATATTGTTAAGAACCAGATTTATATTTCTCTTTTAATGTCTAGGATTATTCTCAATTTCTCGTTCTGATCAAATATTGGCTCAATGAATAAATATTACCCTTGAATTGCAATTCGTGTTTGAATGTTTCTTTCCACCTTTCCTGGTTAAATCTGGCTTAGCCATTCCAAAATAATCGTTTGTATTTTGATATGTATTCGTGTCTATTACTGTGAAGAACTCTCAACTTGATATAACGAATACAAATGATGAATCTGAAATCTTAGATAGATTCTTGCAACGATATTGTTTATAACGACTTTCTATTTTGCCACACCATATAACTGTCATGAATCACAACATTTACTCAAATGAACTTACTTATTAGAGTACTCACTAGGACGAAGCGACTTCGTATATTTATATCTATCCTTTCTACACCCACACTTTTGCTATTTCGATAATAATTGACGATACTTGTAATACCATTGTTCCTGTATATTTCTTATACATAATTTTCTGTGTCCACTACTCTCTTCTGGTTATGGTCATTCTCAACCCATTACATTGTTTCTTTTACGATACACGTAGTAATTATATATCATATGCCTTTCTTGCACATATATTTCTGTGTGCATTAATTTCTTCTGCGTTTGGTCATTATCGACCTAATACCTTTTACACTGTTCACCACTTTGTATATTCTGCATAATATTCATATAGTGCTACTGACCTTGGAAACAGCTCGTGAATTTTCTTGAGAAATCATCTATCTTTTATAATTCATAGCCATTTGCGGACAAAAATTGACTCAGCGAGTAATACACTTACTTTAGAGTCAAATCCAAAAAACTCATGAAATAACACATTTATAAGTAGGACTATGCTACACTTTAAGTGGACTTGGCAAAATATTCTGACACGTCTGCACACTGTAATGCGTGGACACAATCTCCCCACGTCATTCCTAGATACCCCCCTTTGTCATAGCTACTGCTTAGAATTTTATGCGTTTTGGTGAGGAACATCATGGTGCACAACAATCCATCTAAATATAACTTTATCAGGATTGCCCTGCCCCATGATGTGCTCTCATTTTTATTTTTTAATTTGATGATGAGGAATATCCCGTTCTACCTCTAATGGGTTATAATTAGGATATATATATATATATCTTGTTATCAATTCCAAATAATATGAATATTTGCTGATACGTGAAAGTGACATCACATCTGCTGTCCAGTCATTGTAAATAGGGCAGATCAACATATAAAAATAGTATGTTCATAAACCACTACAGCAAGCGCTGGTGTTTGTTTTATGCTCATTCGCTCAGAAACGTGAAAAGCAGCGGACACCGAATGGAGCAGTGATGAGTGATGATTATATCCCATGTGCCTAAAGTGTATAGTATCATTTTGAGAGATATATGTACTTTGTTAATTGTAATTCAAGCAAATCATGCACATATTTTCCCAGTTTAATACCCAGAAGAATATTGGTGATTTCTAATCATGTTCCCTGAGCTTCGCTGTGTATACTCAAGAATATAATTATTCAGAGAGACTAGCATTGGTGGGTGGACAGCGATACAATGCGCCTGTTAATCTTCCAACCAAGTGTACTTAGCAAGAGCATTTGTTCTTTTTATTTTGTCTAAAGTTCGTGGAACGAAGCTATTAGACTTTTCGTGGTACGAAGCCGCAAGACGAAAGTTCAACGTCACTAGTTGTGAAGTAAAGGCAGGGATCAACACTAACCGCCTAAATTGGACAAGTTGTGTGTAGAAGTACCCTCATCACAGAAGAATTGACGAAACCACGGTTGCAGGACTCACTTAGACCAGCTAAGTCTTTTTGTACAAGGAAACAGCAAAAGGGACAAATCTTTTTTTTAAATATCAATCCTCAAACCAAAGTCTCAGTGAAGACAATTTTTAATTACACTTAAAATTCACCCCATCATTTCATCGTTATTTTAACCTGTTAAAACGAATTGATTACTAAATTTGTTACATGTTATTTTCAAAGTAAACAATCATTGTTTATTCAGTTATTATCAGTATGAAAAACAAACGTACGAGCAAGACTCTTTAATTATATATATATATATATATATATATATATATATATATATATATATATATATATATATATATATATATATATATATATATTAATATATATATACTTAGACATATATTTACATATATAGAGCTAATTCTTAGAAAAGAATTTCGCTGGATTTACACAAGCTGAGAGCTTGAACGGGCTAAAACAAATGCTTAATTCTTCATAAAAGGCGGCGGACCGATATAAGTTAACAATTGTCCTGCCAATGCAGCATTGTTCTTGACTTCGAAAATATCTTATGAAGAGTACCTTGAGATAGAAGCGTCATTATCCTACTATCTACAACTCTGCCAAGAGTAATCTTGTGCGAAGGTAGACACATTTAAAGGCTCATATTAGATACTACTCTTGAGTTTTGCCCACTGTTGGACCACTACTGCAGAGCTAAGGAGAGGCAATCCGTGACATTATACTGTATATTACACTATACTTTCTATAAATATTTGTGCGATTTATATGTTTCCTTTTTTTTTTTTTTTAGCCAGGGCGAAGGCCATTTGACCTACTCTTTACGATTTCCAACTGCCTAGGATTTTTAACGTTCACAACTTGCTCACGAGCCCTCCTATTTTTTTCCCCCTTATCCGAGAAGGCTAGGCGTCCAGTCTCACTACCTAGGAGGTCCGGAGAGAGTATGACATCATTGGGAAACACTGGTTGTGGAGGAAAAAAATTCCATCAATTATATTCCCTGTACTGGGAAGCGAACCCGGTTCCTCTAGAATTAGATACCTCCGGTCAGAGTTGCTAAGTGTAGTATAATATATAAGACTAGAATGTTCCCGGCGAAAGCAGCATTTTATAAAATGAAATGTATATTATGCAACAACTATTTGTCAGTGGAAGTCAGAAAGAGAGTTCTTTAGACGTTACAAGACGCTGATGCAAGCCATGCTGTAGATGCAGAAAGAACAAGCCTGGGTTCAATCGAAGCGAGCCACTGAAACGCCGGAAGATGCTGCTGCTTTAGGTCGAGTTATAGATGCAGAAAAAAGAAGACGCCCGCTTCAACGGGAGAGAGTCATGGACACGCCGGAATAAGCTGAATTACGTCGAACTGCAGGTGCAGAAAGAACAAGACATTCGTCAATCGATAGCGAGACACAGAAAAGCCGAAAGACGTTACATTACGTCGAGCTGCAGATTTTGATAAATAGCAGAGATGTCATGCACCACATCGAGCCAAAGGATCACCTGAAGCTGTTGCATTACTTCATACAACAGATGCTGACGTTTTAAGATACTGCCATGAATCCCGCGATGGCATCGTCGGGGCATGTAGGAAGGGAACCATTGTTATTGTTATTGTTGTTGTTATTGTTGTTGTTATTGTTGTTGTTATTGTTTTTGTTGTTGTTGTTATTGTTTTTGTTATTGTTTTTGTTGTTGTTGTTATTGTTAAACAGAATCAACATCATTGCGCTCCAGGCAAACCCATAGGAGCTCGGTCTCCCTCAGTATATGTCGAAGAGTGTGAATGCTAACTGTTCCTGTAGCTCGCTGGTTGTATACACGACGGATGCATCCTCTCATACGTCTATCTCTACTAGCCTTACGATTGATGCCTAATTCCAAGTTTTAACCTTGATGATGCATCTATTGAAGTGTCATTCTCTAACAGGGAGAGGACCAAAAAGTATTCAATGGGGGTACTGGAAGATGAGACAGGTCTGTACTTCAGAGCTGGCATTTGCCGACAATGTTGTCCTGACTGCTGAGTCAGAGGTACATCTTCAGTCCGGCCTGAAGTTATCGCATGTTTATCGGCGGTTCTAATTTTGCTCATTTAATACATTTACATAACAGATCACCGTCATTAGATCTTTGTAGTAACAATTATCTGGGTGCATTTAAAATGAAGCAATGGGGCAACCTTTAAAAAATGCCACGAAGAGAAGTAATGTAGATCTAATGGAATAAAATTTGATAAATTTCTCTCTCCATCTCTCTCTCTCTCTCTCTCTCTCTCTCTCAATGTGTGTCTATCTCTCCCACACCCACGGTTTCATCTAACCGCCCGGCGTAGGACGTAACTCCCAGGACATTAACCTGCTGTTATTTTGTCTCTACATCACATTCACGATCAAGCACAGAAGCCCCTGCAGAGATAACGCGCTCGAACAAGAGTCAGAAAATAAAAACGTAGAAGAATTAACAGCTGTAAAGAAAAACAAAATGACATAAGATGTACAGGATAAAAGCCCTGGAATGTTCAAGCTAGGTACAGACGAGGAAGCACCTGAAACTAACACGTAGAAGATGACTGTGACGTAACACCAAACGTTAACAAATTACACGTGCGCAGGTACTAGCAGACGACCTGAAGAAGCCAGTAGCTTGATGAGAAATCATAAGATGCCAAGGGAACACGTGGAGAAGGGAATCGCAGGCAGGCTTAGGTGGAATAAAGAAAACGTGGAAAGAGCTTGAAAAGATGGTACTGGTTTGGAAGAAGTGTACATGTTAAAGGCCTTGGCTCAGGGCCGGCTCTACAACGGTTCGACGTCCTCGGGCGCCAATTTGGGTGAGGCGAAATTTATTATTTAAAAAATAACAGTCAATTTTAACAGAACAAATAAAATGCAAGAAAATTTCAAAGTAAAACGTTATTTGCTTTTATGAGCTGATCGTTTTCTGATATATCTAATAGTCTGTCTCTTTTCACAAAACTGTGCACTGATCGTCCATCTTTTTTATTTTTTTTTAAATAAAATGTTGCCTCGTTTTGGCAAGGCGCGCGCCGTTTACACTAGACACAGGGTCCGTCGGTTATATTAGGGCGTATGTCCAAGTATAAGAGATCTTGTGGTCTGGAACATTTTTGAGCGTCCATCTGTAATTCAACGTGAATGAAGAAAAAAAATTGTAAAGGTTCCGTGGGGTTGGAGTGGCTAACAGGTATGGTGTCCGCCTGGAATTCTAAATGTACTTGGTTCGCCCCAGTACAGGAAATATAATTTGATTGACATTTTTTTTTTTTAGAATCAAATTTTAGGTTAATTAAAAACAAATTTTTAATACACTATTTTGGTACCGGTACAGTAGAATTTCCCCCATAAAGGGGGGGGGGGGGGGGGGGGGGGGTGGAAACCCCCCCCCCCCCCCTCCCGTATCTACGGCCCTGTCGGCTCCGCCTATGCTCAACAGGGAGTTGAATGGTGGTTAATAAATAATGAGTTAATGATGATGTGTAACGAGAAGCGATATCTGTAGAAGTAATTAGATATAACAAACCAAGAAATAATGTACTTGAATGTGATACTGACAAAAGTAATGAGAAGTGACATGACGAGAGATAATTGGAAGGGACGAGATGAAAGAGAACGAGAAGTGACAAGAGCAGAGATTATAATAAGATGGACAAGATCAGAGATGGGAAGTGAAAAAGTGAGAGATAATGAGAAGTGACATAACGAGAGATGATGAGAAGTGACAAGATGAGAGATAATGAGAAGTGACAAGATGAGAGATAATGAGAAGTGACAAGATGAGAGATAATGAGAAGTGACAAGCTGAGAGATAATGAGAAGTGACAAGATGAGAGATAATGAGAAGTGACATAATGAGAGATAATGAGAAGTGACAAGCTGAGAGATAATGAGAAGTGACAAGCTGAGAGATAATGAGAAGTGACAAGCTGAGAGATAATGAGAAGTGACAAGCTGAGAGATAATGAGAAGTGACAAGCTGAGAGATAATGAGAAGTGACTAAGCTGAGAGATAATGATAAGTGACATAATGAGAGATAATGAGAAGTGACAAGCTGAGAGATAATGAGAAGTGACAAGATGAGAGATAATGAGAAGTGACTGTGGCCGTTCACGACAGTTGTCTATTATTCTATACTTCTGTTTTGTCGTATGTTCGTAGTATGTGGATACGTATCACTGCCCTTTTCAGCAGCTTTTCCAGTATCATATAAACTTTAAAATGACTTCTTGACTCAACACAACTGATGTGGAAAACAATTAAATCAAGGCATCTCCTTAGTTTTATCTCAACTTTATTTACAGGAGAATTACAACGTGAACTTGAAGAAAATTGTTGGCAATTATTTACAGCAACCAGCCTTCCAAATACTCTGGCTGGCTATCTGGTATGATTCAAAACATATTCTGCCGTTCACTCTCTCGCTTATATTCCCTTGTGCTGGTCTAGCCTCAGGTTGAGAACCACTAGATGTTATTAATACTTTCCTTACTGTCATTTTTATTCTTCTTCAACAACATTTCTTCTACCTCTGTTACGTGTAAAAAATGTCACTTTGGTATATCAGTATGAAACGGCCTAACCGCCAGGGATGGAGAAGTGTACTAGATGTTATTCTTCTTACTACTACGATGACTTCTGTCTATCGTATGTTTATTCTTATTCACTACTTCGTCAACAAGTTTTACTTCAACAACGTACTCACAGTCCTCACAACAAGATGCTGAATCACTGACATCTCACTCCTCATGAAAAATATATCACTAAATTACAGTGGCATGAGAGCTTTACGGGTAGAAACAGTATAGGGGGTTGGAGTGGCTTAGAGGTATGGCATCCACCTTGAGTTCTAGAGGTACCGAGTTCGATTACCAGTTGACGGAATATAATTTACGGACATTTCTTTCAGAACCAGTGGTCCTAATGATGTCATACCCTCCCCCCCCCCCCCCCCCCCCCCCCCCCCCCCTCCTTCCCGGTCTCTTGGGTAGTGAGATCGGATGTCTAGCCTTCTCGGATAAGAACGAAAAAAACAGGAGGTCCGGTGAGCAAGTTGCGAATGTTAAAAATCCCACGGTAGTTGGAAATCGTAAAGAGTTAGACCTATCAGGCCCGCTTGCCCTGGTAAAATTTAAAAATTTAGAACCCTACCAACCACAAAAATGTTTATAGAATGTGTGATTCCTATATATACACACTGAGATTCTCGCCGGTGCTACGGAGTTCGTGCACTGTGCCGATATCCTCCTTGTGTGATCTAAGGGAGGAGATCGGAGCACTGATGGAGTAGTCCGTGTGCAATGAAGATAGTCCTTGAAACCTAAACCAAACCAAACAGTTTTCTGCGTATCACAGACGAGCCACCAACTAAGGCTGGTCTTACTAAAACCCGAGAACGAACTCTCTTCATACAATGTGCACTCTGTCACATCTCAGAACGAACTGATTAAATCTTAACGTCAGATTTTCACAAACACCTTTCCTCGAACAATCCAGAACTAAATTTCTACCCGCTCATTAACAACTCAGCTATTTTTCCCACGTGAAACACGACTACTCCCTTAATCTCAACAGACCAACAAGTACATGTATGTACTTTGTGACTTAAAGGGATGTAAGACCCACCTCTACCCTACACCCGACTATCTTTCTCTTCGTTACTTCCCTTTGATCGGCAACTTCGGCTACATGACATAATGAGAGATCATGTTATTGTTGATAAGAATCGACATCTCCGCACTCCGGGCAAACCCATAGGTGCTCAGTCTCCGTCAGAAAATGTTGAAGTGCATGGATGCTAATTGTTTCTGTTGTGTACTGGTTGTATACACGCCAGATGCATCCTCTCACACGTCCGTCCCTACTAGTCTTACGTTTGATGTCAATTTCTATCAGTCTTAACCTTGATGATTCATCGATTGCAGTGTCATACTCTAATAGGTGATCATTAATTGTTCTCAGTATCTCTCCCTTATCCATATCCAATCCACCTTCTATGGGTGTTCTTGAAGCTAGTCTATCAGCTCTTTCATTGCCGAGTACACCTGCATGACTGGGACAGTACATCCATACCAGTTCCTGAAGATAGATTCGAGACTTCTATGGAGGTTTTCCAAAGCAAGCAAGGATTGTGAGTCTGACAACAATAACATGTCATTATTAATGCTGTTTCAGACAGCCACCTTAAGGCTGCAATAACTGCCTCTACCTCCCTTCTCATGCTGAAAATTGTCGAGAGATAATGAGAAGTGATATTGTCATCATCATCATCATCACCATCATCTTCTTCTCGACTCCTTTGCTCTTCTTAGGTATCAAGAAGCCACCAGACGACGGCTCTTAGGCAGTGATAGCAGTGCTACTAGTGCTAGCAGTGCGGACGAATGCATTAGAAAATAATAAGCACAAGAACAAGAAAGAAGAAACAGAAATTTCACAGTAAATATTTATTTCCTGACATGAAAGTAAGCGCAGTAACGAGGCCTTGCACCTCACTCAGAAACATTCACAGGGCCAGCTCAAGATGCAACCACCCCTGTAGCTGGTCTTGCAGGAAGCCTGCTGAAAGGTTTTATATCCTACAGCAGCGGTTTCTGTGACAATTTGTTTTAAACCATGAAATTGCCAGATCTTTGAACAGTCTGACATTAATCACTATGGAATGGAACAGACAATCAGGCAGGAAGGTAAACAAAGAAAACGATGCTGGACGGATAAATGAGTAGATGCAGGGGCGCACGTACAGTACTTGGCACCCTGGGCAGATTCTACGTTTGGAATCCCACCCTCAATAAAGAAACACTTGCAAGTATACTTATAACAGTAAGTACTATCGTAATGGTGTCCAAATCCAAAAACACACCTTCTCCTGGCTGTCACCTGGGGCGGGGACCCCTTCACCGCCCCTCTCGCACTCCACTTAATACACCACTGGACATATGTATTTATTTACATAACAAATGAGAGGGTTGAAATGAGGGGGAGGCGTGCACAGAGACATAAACAAATAAAAATCAGGACGAGAAAGAGAAAGTAACACACGCACGCTGAGATATATAAAATACAGAGAGCCACACCAAGACAATGGGATTTGAAACACGCATACAGCTATACTGAATTGCAGAACCTGCACGCACAGAAAACCGTGAGTCCGTGATCAGGGATTGACAACAAATACAGGCAGACAGAGGGGCATATAAAAGAACAACAGGCGAACATTATTCATGTATCAAAAGTACATAAATTATACATACACAAAAAAACATATACACACTCATTCACGTTTATATATATATGAGAGAATAGAGATGAGAGAGAGAGAGAGAGAGAGAGAGCCGTGGTAACGATAGTGGTTCGGGGTCACCAGTGAGTGGGATTTAATTAGACCGCAAAACGGCTCCGGGGTCGACCCAGCCTCATAAATTGGGGTACCAGAGCAACTCTGAGAAGGTTTAAAGGCGGGGCCGGGCGTGATGCTGACCCACATCAAACCCTAGTGTGGCCACTGGTCAAGAAAATAAAGGGCTTAACCACATTATTCCCAATATACCTCAATGAGCGGGTAACGGGATCCATTTATAACTGTATATTACATATTTACGGTTAGGGCGCTTCCTTCTCGATGGCAAAGCTATCGGGTTCAATAGATGGCTAGTGCCACGCTCCAGTCTACCCAGCTGTAAATTGGTATCTGATCTGCTCTTGAGTTAGGAAAGGCAAATGGCAGCGAGGAAAGGAAACTGGGCCACCACACCCTCTCGATGCTGGTACCCTAGTTTAGTGTGAAAGTCTCTAAGACTTAATTCACTTACGGCTCAGTATCTTTTATTGTGAGTACTTTTACCTAGCAATGACCAACCCTCTTGTAAGCGTTACGTTAGGAGTTTAAACTTTTCAAAGTATATTTTATTCAGAAATGAATGTCACTGGTCGCAGGTGTAAATTTTGTTACTTGGCTGTGCTCTTGTGCTAGGGTAGGGAACAAAGGCATCGAGGAAGGGTTAGAGGGTGCCACCATGTCATAAAAAAATTTAAACCTAGTACAATGCAGTTTCTTTTCAGGCCATAAATCGAGGATTCCTCAGCAAGAAAGAGGTTGGTAAGAAAACGAAGATGGCTGTTTACCGCTCCACCTATGTTTAAGTCTTGACATGTGGATGCGAGTCATGGGCAATGACTATAACTCACAAAAGCCAGATCCAAAACCTCAGAAATGAGGTATCTGAGGAAGGTGGTTGAAGTAACAAGAAGAGACATGGTCCGCAACCAGACGATCCGTCAAGGCCTGAAAATCCATCCGCTGCAGACCCAAATAGAACAGTCCCAACTAAGATGGTTTGGCCATGTCTGCAGAATGGGAGAAGATCGGCTACCACGACAAGCATGGGAAACAAAGAGCCGAGGGATCCAGACCTCCAGGACGACCCAGAGTCCGCTGGGAGGACAACATTAGACAATCTTTGAAGGACCGAGGACTAGAATGGAACCAGGCCAGGAAGAAGACAGCTGATAGAATGGTCTGGCGCTCTCTCTTACCAAACCTCTACACCTCATTGGTAGAAGGGGAACGACTAAGTAAGTAAGTACAATTAAACGTTTCTAACACTTCACTCCCCTTGTACAGTACCTGCTTTGGTCTATCAAGCAGGCAGAAAAAACTGACAGGCAGGCAGACACGCTAGCAACTAGAAAGACAGACAAACAGACAGACGCACTATGGCACAAGAAATAGAAATAGTCAATTTTTAACCAAAAATTTGTGCAATTTTTTGAAAGAAAATTTTACCAAACTACGTGGAGCTTACCATTACAATTATTTCTTATCTGTTACTTTACATCTCAGTAGTGTCCCTGGGATCTGTCCGGAAATCTTGAAAATTAGTCACACAAACATTTATGTAATCCATAACCTTGACTGTAAGTCCATTGTAAACGTGGTTGTTTTGTTATAAATTCTGTTTGGCAAGGAATGTTCTTATGAAAATAGAATTTATAAAAAGTATTCATAACTTCAACTAACTTCCTAAAATTGAGTATAACATTCGATTCTCAATGTTTCTATGTTTTGAATGTTTTTGCTTGAGGGTGAGTGAAAGACAAAATCAGATAGATTCAACTTGTCTGAATAAACAAAAAGTTTAGATAAGGGGAAAGTCAACCAGGGTGGAAGGAAGGGGCATGTTTTGTTTTGCTTTAAAATGGTTTATAATCAATATACGTTTTTGTGCGTAGAATGACGCACTGCATAAATTTGAGCATAGAGGCCTGTGGGGAAAAGTTAGCACTATTAAATTTATTTCTCAGAGTCGACCCCCTGACTTAGTAAGGGGCCTTTGAGAAATAATGTGCAAAGATGGTTAATCAAAATATCCGTTCCTTTTTTTAAATCAGTGTTATTTCTTTCAATCTATCAAACAAATTTAAAAACAACAAAAATGGCAATAAAGAAACTAACTGCCTTTATATTAACATAAAATGCTAAAATAAATTAATATTACACCTGGACGTTAGATCAGGTCTATTAACACAAGATTCCACAGCGAGAAGTAATTTTTGTTGTCTCTTGTGACGTCTGTTTATCTGGTAGGTTGTTTTATTTATTTCTCGAATACAAAAGAAAGTAAATAAATAAAACCTTATTAGTAAATTGGTGTCAAACTTGCTAATTGTTTTGATATTTTGAAAGATTAGGGTAAGCAGGAGAAGACAGGTATGAATAGGATAGTATGGCGCTCTTGTGGCAAAATCCCTACACGGTGAAGAGGTAAACAAGTCAGTTTTGATATTTTTACTAGAATGGGTAACCAGGAAGAGAAAAGACAGTTGTATAGAAAGTACGGAGGCGGTTCTCTCTGGCAAGCCTCTACATCCCAGGGTAGAAGGAGAACAATTAAGCAAGTTTTGTAACATTTGTTTTCATGGAAATCAATGGAAGGTACAAATTTTAATATACTGTTTAAAAAAAAAGAAACGCAAACTTTTTTGGTGTTACTTTTATAAAAGATATTCGCTGATGTGGACATCAGTCCCAATCCTATCGACTGTGTCCCACCTGGGTCATTTTTTACTTTTGGTGGTTACATGAATGTTGTAACTCACCTCGTGATTCGTGAAGGTCGGTAATGAAAGGGAGTTCAAGGTCAAAAACAACATTTTTTGTGACAATAACTCGTGACAGGTTGCATGAGAATCCCGTGAAACTTACTGAACACAAAACTCTCTGACAATATTATTGAACGATAATAAAAGATTGACTGCTCCTCGAATAATTCAATTTGAAATAAATTCACGTATTGCGCTAGTATGCGGATCCATGTCTCACTACAGAACTACGACTTCATCATGCATTGAACGTTTACAGAATGCCACAGTCACAAAGTGTTGTGGCCCAGACAATTTTAATGTGGTTGTAGTCAAAGCACCATTTGTCGCCCAAAATGTCCAAGACTGGAGGTGAGCGATTCAAGAAATCTAACTTTTCAGTGTGCAGACCGCCGCGCCAGTTCGAAGAACCCAGAGTCCACAAACTCCTGCCTCGAAAACCGCTTCCTACGCTGCGTCACCCTTCAGGTGCGATCGAACTCTGATCTTCGTCCTCCCTTTCGTCCCCAGTCAATGTCAGCAGCTCGTAGATAGGTAATTTCAGAATCAAACGGCCAGGAACGGGGGGCTGCATGACGACTCTGGGTCTTTGGGCTATGAAGAACCTTTCATAGGTCCTATATTCAGAGATACGGCTAACCGGCATCGCCAGACCCGACTGCAGTGGGACGAACCAGCATCGTTCAAATGACCGTTTGGAATGATGTGGAGACGTGGTTTTGGTTTTTTAAGTAATTGAAATCATTTTTTGTGCTCCATCTACCCGATAGACGGAGAAGAGTTTACCGCAGAGTCCATGAAGTCGCTTACGCACCCGAACAGTGTTGATGAGGCTCTCCACATGGTGGTTGAGGTGGTAAACTTATGTGGGGGCGACAACTTCATGGGAATAGAATAGTGACCTGGTGTAAATCTGAAGGAAGCCTGAACTGAACTGAATACCAAACGATTCGTCTGCTGAAAATTCTTCGTCCCTTAAGCGTTCTTTCCCCACTTTCTGGCTTCTACGAGGGTCATTTTTCAGCAGGATAACGTTCGAAGTCATATGGCACAACTCACACACCCAGTTCCTCGCTGACAACAACGTCCAGACCATTCCGTGGCCAACCATGTCATCAGACATGAACCCCAAAGAAACACGTATGGGATGAACTCGACAGACGACTCCGCCAGCGAGACGTGGCTCCAGCCAATCTCTGACAGTTGTCTCTTGCACTGCGGGAAGAGTGGGCAGGCCATCCCACAACAACAGATCCAACGGCTAATCGGATCCATGTCAAGGAGATGTCGTTCTCTGATAGAGGCCGGAGGAGGCCCATACACCTTACTGAAACGGAGGCGTCAGTCGCAAAGAATAAAAGTCCAAACCAAATTTAATGAACATCATTTCATTGTTAAAGTCTGAAAGTTTCTTCATTCCAAGATTGAAACATTAATTCCGTAAAATAAAATTTTGGTACATGTTTGAAATTTGGTGTCCATTACCACTGTAATNATGTTGCGTTTCTTTTTTTTGAACAGTATAACTTAGATCGGATGCTATACTTTTCTTACTCGTACTTGATGACGCCATGGAGTTCTGACATTTTCTTAGAACAGGGAGTTCTTAAGGTTACAGCGTCTTGAGGTTCTCTAGGTTATCGCGTCTTGGAGTTCTCTAGGACATTTTCTTAGAACAGCGGGTTCTCTAGGTTACCGCGTCTTGGGGCTCTCTAGGAATTGCGATGTACTTTATCAACACTGACCGAATATTATTCCCATCAGGCCTTCTCTCAAATCCTTATTTTCATCTTTTTATTTTTATAGGAGTTTACTTCCCAATTGCCGGAGGCGCGCTACCTTATCCATGGACTCAAGGCCCGTCGGTTATATGAAGGCGCATGTCCAAATATAACGGACGGTAACAACTAAATTAATCTTATGAATATTATCAAATATTGTTTATTCCCTTTTTCTTTCTTTTTGTTATTTTTATATTTTGTTGGTTTTTCCTGTTTTTGTTTGTTTCTTTATTTTTTTGACGGGGTTGAGTGATTTATTTCTTTCCTTTATTTTTTTTGTTAGTTTCTTTTTTTTTATGTTTTTCTTTCGCTTTTTGGTTTTGTTTGTTTGTTTGTTTGTTTTCTATATGAGGATTGAAGTGGTGATGGAGTGTGCTTTGTTAGAACATTTTTCATAATGTTTCGAAACCAGGGGCGAAGCGAGTGGTTGGGCATCGGGAACTGCCCGAGGGCCCACTCTCCCCTATCGTCCATCTAGATTAATCAAACGTTAATTAAACAATCCCTCATTGCCGGGGGCCCCCCATAACTGTCAGTCCACCCTTGATCAACACCAATTGTTTCTTTGTAATTTTTTGAATCCAACAATGGTTGCCTCTAAAGATGCCCATGTTATCGTCTTGTCTCGCGAGATTTCTCTATGTTATCCTTGATACAACACAAGGGACATAATTTAAAAGGAAGCCATATCTCATGGAGGGATACAGGGCTGGCCTTAGGGCAGGGTGACCGGGGCGACCGCCTTAGGCCCTATGGGCAAGGGGCACCGGAACGGGGGAGGAACAAAAAGTGAATGATTTTGTGTGTGTGTTTGTACCAGAAGCTCAATTTTCCTTCAGCTGTGACAAAGTTCGCAAAGATAAAGCACGCAATGTAAATCTGTGTGACGATACGGTTGTGCGATCTAAAGTCCACTTCGGTAGGATTGCATTACATTCCCGTGCGTGATATTTTCTTATTTTTCTCTCCCCTGTCATTATTATGTGGCATATTTTATGCACCATTATTTTACTCTCTATGCTGAATCTAGTAGGGTGAAGTCTCACACTCCACACCCCTACGGCAGTATCGGCCACGGGACTATCTTTAATTTTCACATGTTTGCTTTGAGCCGATCCCAGACAGAACTGTAATAACGCCATGTAATTTGACTGATCAGCGACTGATAAGTTTTCGCTTCATTCGTCTGGCCACATTTGATAGAGACGGTCATCTCTATTGATCCCTTTGAACGTGACGGTCCGCCACTTGACTCCAGATGGCCAGCGGCTATCCCTATGTTTGCACAAGACGGGAGATAATGAGGTAATCGCTTCCAATGTACGTTCTTTCGAGATTACAGATAAATCTGTCTGGAAACTCAAGATTTGCAGACGATAGCATTGGGGCAGTATCAGTGCACAACATTTGTTTGTGAAGATAGCACAAGATGCTGGAGGAAAAGTCTGACGCAACGATATGAAGAGGTCACGCGTGGATATTAAATTTAATATTTTGAAACAAGTGAGGGTATTTTTTTTGAATTTGAAGCACCCTTACCCCCGTAGGGCTGAACCAGATTGGATTGGATTGGTTGATTCGATTGGATTGGTTGATTTGAGAGGCTGGAATATACACGGTATCTCATTGGAAAATTAGGCGGAAACACAGCTAGAATTTGAACTGAGGATTGTGAGATATAATCTAGCGAACTCAGAGACACAGAACATACTGCGGCGCAAACGTCATACGAGCAACTCCCAGAAAGCCAGAAAGAAAAGGAGACATTGGACTTAGAAATCCCACAACTATAAGTAACAGATCGAGTATTGAGCCAATTAGAAATTTACAAGTAAACCTGCACTTTTAATACAAGACTGGAAACTTTGGAATTTGATCACCAGTCATAGAGGAATTAAACAAAAGTTTTCCCAGGCCAGTGATTTCGCAGAACACCCGCCGTCAGAGGAATTAACTCTAATTTTCCAGACCAAGTCATAGAGGAATTAAACAAAAGTTTTCCCAGGCCAGTGATTTCGCAGAACACCCGCCATCAGAGGAATTAATTCTAATTTCCCAGACCAAAGTGATTTCGAAGCATCTAATACACAGCTTTGTCCAATCTAAATCTGTGCAAGTAGATTGTATATTCCCAAAAATTTTGGGGTTAGTGTAAACAAATTATTTACTTGCTTACTGCCCCGAAGGAAGTAATGGAAAGCTGGAAAGAATATTTCTCAGAACTCCTGGATGGTGAGCATGGTGAAGCATCAGAAATGATAACCACTAGCACAGAAGAGAAACCCAATGATGGTGAAGATGACATAAAGATGGAAGAACTGAAGGCAGCACTGGAGAAAATCAAGATGGGCAACGCAGCAGGGCATGATGGTATAACACCAGAAATGGTTAAGTATATGGGAGCATCAGGCGACCTATTACTCTTAAGGGTCCTACGGACAGCGTGGTGCAACAAGACCATACCAAAGGATGGGAGATTGCCATCATAACATCAATTTTCAAAAATGGTGACAATCGACAATGTGGAAACCAGAGAGGCATATCCCTTCTCAGCGTCCCTGGTTAAATCTACTCTAGAATCCTAGAGCAGAGACTCCGACGCCTAGCTGAGCCACAATTGGATGAGGTCCAGTGCGGATTCCGAGCAACCGAAGTACTCAAGACCTAATCTTCACACTCAGACAGCTGCGTGAAAAGGCCCTTGAGTATAAGAGTGAGATCCATCTTTGTTTCATAGATCTTAAAAAGGCGTTTGATAGGGTCCCCTGGAGCAAACTTTGGGACTATTTGGCAAGGAAGAACATTCCAGCACCTCTGATTCCTGCTATACAGAGCTTCTACAAGTCTTGCAGAAATTATGTGAGGACAGCAAACCATAAGTCAGAAGAGTTCAGGACCACCTCTGGTGTAAGACAAGGTTCAATCCTGTCACCTTCTCTTTTCATTCTCCTCATGAACGATGTCATCAAGGCATGTAAGGAGTGAACAAGAACGCATTCAGTGGGGTACTGGAAGATAAGACAGGTCTGTATTTCAGAGCTGGCATTTGCTGATGATGTTGCACTGTTTGCTAAATCAGAGGCACATCTCCAATCCAACCTGCAAGTCTGGAAGGAAGAGCTGGAGGGTGGGATGGTCATAAGCAGCTCTAAAACAAAATCCATGGTGATATCACGAGAAGAAAGAAGACATCAGATTAAGCTGGGAGAACAGGTCCTGGAGCAGGTCTACCACTTTAAATACCTCGGAGCTTTTATAGACCGAAAGGGAAGCATCAAAGAAGAGTTGGCCACTCGAAAAGCAGCAGCTGGGAAACATTTTCAGGCCATAAATCGAGGATTCCTCAGCAAGAGAGAGGTTGGTAAGAAAACGAAGATGGCTGTATACCACTCCACCTATGTCCCAGTCTTGGCATATGGATGCGAGTCATGGGCAATGACTACAACCCACAAAAGCCAGATCCAAACTTCAGAAATGAGGTATCTGAGGAAGGTGGTTGAAGTAACAAGAATAGACATGGTCCGCAACCAGACGATACGTCAAGGCCTAAAATTACACCCCCTGCAGACCCAAGTAGAGCAGTCCCAACTAAGATAGTTTGGCCATGTCTGCAGAATGGGAGAAGATCGGCTACCACGACAAGCATGGGAAACAAAGAGCCAGGGATCCAGACCCCCAGGACGACCCAGAGTCCGCTGGGAGGACAACATTAATCAGTCTTTGAAGGACCGAGGACTAGAATGGAACCAGGCCAGGAGGAAGACAGCCGATAGGATAGTCTGGTGCTCTCTCTTCCAAATCTCAACACCTCACGGTAGAAGGGGAACGACTAAGTAAGTAAGTAAGTAAACAATTTATTTACTAATGTAAATTTTACAGGTTTCTTGCTAAGTGGTTATATATGAGGCTGGCAACCTCAACATAAGAAAAGAGTATATTCATGAACCACTACAGCAAGTGCTGGTGATTGTTTCTTGCTAGTCTTTCGGGAAAACCCGACAGCAGAGATGACCCCAGACTCCGGTTGGAGCAGTGACGAGTGATGACTACATCATATGTGCCTCAAATGTAGCATATCATTTTGTGAGATATATGTAACTTGTTAATGTTAGTTCAGGCACAAATCATTATTCGCGCTGTCCAGACAGTTTCCCAGTTAATACCCAGAGGAATATTGGTGAATTTTCTTCATCTTTCCTGAGTTGCACTGTGTAAACACAAGAATTTAATTCTTCTGAGAGATTAACATTGGTGGGTGCACAACGAGAAGATGCGAATGTTAAGCTTCAAACTCAGTATAAACTAAGCAGAGGCATTTTGTTCTTTCTATTTTGTCCAAAAGTTCGTGGTTGCTAGCCATCAGACGATTTGTGGTACTAACACCGCTAGTGTGAGAGACAAGCATCCACCCTTACCGCCTACAGTGGAAGAGAGTGTGGACAAGGCTTTCGTCATCACAGAATCGACGAACCACAGCTGCAGGACTCAGCTAGAGTTAAGTTTCTTGTAAAATAGGCGATAGTAACGGGCTTTTCATAAATCCTCACCTACGTCTTTGTGACGAAAACTTTTATCTAAATTTCACCAATCTTTCCATATTTATTTTAACTGTTAAAGACTAATTCATTATTAAAATTGTTACATGTTGTTTTAAAACTAAACAATCATAGTCGTGGTGGTCCTGGAAACAGGCTGCATCACTGCAGTCTGGCTGAGAGAGTAGGGATCAAAGAGGGAAGGCAAACCCGGTCCCAAAAATGCCGTGCTGAAGTTGGATGTGTCGAAAGCGCAGATATCGCAGATATCACAGCTCCGGCGTAAACAGACAAAACGCAACCAACGTCCTTTTCAGGAGGAAGAAGGAAGAAGAAGAAGATAGTCGCTTGAGTTTTTTATAGGCAAGAAAGCAAACGTATGAGCCAGAATATCTAATACATACATATCTACCCTTCCAAGATGGAGGTGAAATTTGTTTCTCACCTTAGACGCCGAAAGAAAAACATCAGGAATGTGTATATTTCGATGGATAGTACCATGTTATGTTAAATTATAGAATAAAAGATACACCAGAGTATCTAGTGGTGTAGATATTTTCCTATAACTGACCTCGAAACCCTCGAATCGGTCGGTTGGATCGGAGGGTTGATCAGTGAGTTAACAATTCACTATCGTAAAACAAGCTATTGTTACCGAAACAGAACCAGGCTCGACAGTAAACATGACTCACTCTAATATCTTGGGGGCTAAGGAGAATTTTAAAATTGGATACTGGAATGTAAGAACTATGTATCAAGACGGAAAATTGGAAGAAGTAATTAAAGAAATGGATAATTATAAGTTGGACTTATTGGGTGTCAGCGAGTGTAGATGGACGGGGAAGGGCATAAAATATATTTCAGAAGAAAAAAAGCAAATTATATACTCTGGTAGTAATGATAATCGTCACACAGAGGGAGTAGCCATCCTAATGACACAGAAAGCAGCAGCATCGCTTATCAGCTGGGTACCTATCAATGAGAGGCTAATATTAGCTAGATTTCAGACACGATTTTTCAAGCTCTCAATTGTACAATGTTATGCACCAACTAACGACGCTCTTGATACCACAAAAGATGACTTCTATGAAGCACTTCTAAGTACCATCAACACAATACCCAAGCATGACATAATAGCAGTCATGGGTGATTTTAACGCCAAAGTAGGTGACAACAACGATGGAGTACAAAGATATCTCGGTACTCATGGCATAGGCTGTATGAATCAAAATGGCGAAAGACTTCTAGAACTTTGTGAAATATCAAACCTCGTTGTGGCAGACACCATCTTTCCACATAAGAATATCCACAAGATAACATGGAATTCACCTGATGGCAGAACTAAGAACCAGATAGATCACTTCTGCATAAGCGCTAAATTTCGCTCATCAGTTCAAGACGTCAGAGCATACAGAGGTGCAGAGATCGGAAGCGATCATAACCTCTGCATAGCTAAACTGAGAATTAAACTGAAGAAGTTATACCAACAGAATAAAAATAGAAGAATAGATGTACACAGACTGCAATCAAATGATATAAAGGAGGAATATAATGTCAAAATGAACAACTATTTCGATGCTTTAGGCAAAATTGACAACGATATCACCACCAAGACAATCGATACTAAATGGGAACAACTGAGAACGGCAATGACAGAAGCAGCAGTAGCGACCACCGGATACCTAGTACATAAAAAGAAAAAATGGATGAGAGAAGATACTTGGGATAAAATACAAGAAAGGAAAACAGCAAAACTTAAACTACTAGCGGCAAGTACACATAATGCAGTTGAATCTTGCAAACTAACTTATAACTTGTTAAATAAAGAAGTGAAGACAAAAACTCGAAGAGATAAAAGACATTTCATCAATGAACTGGCCGTAGAAGCTGAAAATGCTGCAAGAACTGGTAATAGTAGGTGCCTTTATCAAATTACAAAACAACTATGTCACCAGCCTACTGCTATGGAAACACCTGTTAAAGGTAAATTAGGGAATTCAATACCAACAGAAAAAGAACAAATGAAGAGATGGGCTGAGCACTTCATGGAGGTGCTAAACAGACCACCACCAACAGTAACACCTGATTTTAATAATGAAACACCCACAACCACCTTGCCAATAACTTGTGATGAATTCACGCTGGACGAGATCAAACAAGCCGTTAAAAGATTAAAAAAATTTTAAAGCTGCTGGAGTTGACGAAATTTCAGGGGAAATGATTAAAGCAGTTAATGACAACAACCTCTTGAGAATTTTAGATATTATAAATGAAGTATGGAGAGAAGAACAACCACCACAACAATGGAAAGACAGTATTATTGTAAAGTTACCGAAGAAAGGTGATCTATCAGACTGTAATAACTGGCGTGGTATATCTCTATTATCAGTACCTGGAAAATTATTATGTTGCATGATGTTAGAAAGACTTAAATTGCATGCTGACGAAAAGATCAGAGAAGAACAAGCGGGTTTCAGGCCGAAACGATCATGTATTGATCAAATATTCACACTAAGAACAATTATAGAAGAATCAGTGGAAAGGCAATCGCCACTTATTATCACCTTCGTCGATTTTCAAAAAGCCTTTGATAGTCTACACCGCCCATCATTGTGGAAGATACTTACAATCTATGGTTTTCCAACAAAATATGTGAATATAATCAAAGCGCTATATGACAATGCAAGATGTTGTGTTAGAACAAATAAAGGGAATACAGAATGGTTTACAGTAGAAACAGGGGTGAAACAAGGCTGTATTATGTCACCATTACTTTTTGGAATAGCTATTGATTGGGTTATGAGAAACTATACCCACAATGAACAATTGGGTATAAAATGGACAAATGGAAAATTCCTGGGGGACCTGGATTTCGCAGATGATGTAGCATTCTTAAGTTCAACACCAAGACAATCCCAAGAAGCAATAAATAATTTGTGTCATCTCTCGGTTAAAATAGGTCTCCAAATAAATGCCTCTAAAACTAAAGCTATGAACTTTTCTAACGAGACCTTTGATATCATCTTGAACGGGGAAAAACTACAGAAAGTTGAAAGTTTCAATTATTTAGGCAGTAAAATGACTCAGGATGGTGACACAACAAGAGAAAAAATCCATACTAGAATTGCTTTGGCAGCTAGCGCCTTCAATAGATNANCTAACATTTGGAAATTACGATCATTGAATATACATACCAAGCTTCGTCTGTTTAATTCAAATGTTATCTCAGTGTTAACATACGGCTGTGAGAGTTGGAAAATAACAAAATCATTGGAGAACAAGCTGAATATATTCGAGAACAAATGTCTTAGAAAACTCATGAACATCAGTTGGAAAGAATTCAAGACTAATCGACAAATAAGAGAAGACTCTAGGCAGAAATATGTCTCCGACTATATAAGGAAAAGACGATGGTCATATATCGGTCATGTCCTACGAATGCAAAACAACAGAATACCACTACAGGCGCTCACTTGGGTTCCTGAGGGTAAGAGGAAAAAAGGAAGACCCAAAAGAAACACTCAGAAGAACAATAATAAGAGAAGGAAGAACGTTGGGCCTAAATAATGTGCAAGAGCTAAGAGGAGTGGCGTCACAACGAACAACCTGGAGAGCACTGGTTTCTGCCTTATGCGCCGTGTTTGGCGCTTAAAGAATTTATTATTATTTATTATTATTATATATATATATATATATATATATATATATATATATATATATATATATATATATATATATATATATATATATATATATATATATATATATATATATATATATATATATATATATATATATATATATATATATATACCACTAAACAGAGCTATTACTTATAAGAGGAATTTCGTTGGATTACATCAACTAGGGGCTTGAACGGGCTAGACCATTGCTTAAATCCTTCACAAAAGGCGACGGACCAGATATAATGCATTAACAATTGTTCAGCCCAATGCAACATTGTTCGTGACTTCTGGAAATATCTTGTGAAAAGTTCCTTAAGCTAGAAGTGTCATTAACCTTCTATCTACATCTCTGCCAAGAGTAATCTTGCGCGCAGGTAGATAGATACCTTGGAAGCCAATATTAGATACTTTTGAGTTTTGGTCACTGTTGGACCACTACTGCAAAGCAGGGGAGTCAACCTGAAATCTTCTTCGGACACTCTCAGACGTCTGCCTGAATATTTTCAAAGAAATCAATAGTCAGGTTCAGGTTATTTGTATCTCCACAGATCTTTTCCACGAATGGTACTGATGTCTGCCATATGTGCTTTCTCTGTTCCTCATTTGTTGGGCGTCTTTGAATGAAATGTTCAGCAGTCATTTTATCGGTGACACATTTACACTCATCGGTAGTTCTTTTCTTTAGCTTGTTGAATTGATGGCATCCCAATCTGTTGTGGTTTGAGCGGAGTCTGTACATTACAGTTCATCTCTTCTGCTGAGCTGGTAATATGCATCATTTTGTGGTGTGTCCTGGATGCTCTGCATTCCTTTTGTGTCTGTGTCCTGTTCTGATAAAACTTTATTTTTTGTTATTAAGGTGTTTGCTACTTTTTTGGGGTAGCACGTCCCTTTCAACCATCTACCATATAACTGGAGCTGTTGGTTATATCAGGACGTGTTTCGTTTATTGTATAATGTTTTTGTTTGTATTTATTTTATGATTTATACTATAGTTTATCTCTAGTAGGTATTTTTCCTTTTGTAGTTATAGTTCAATATGGTTTTATTATCCAAAACATGATATTGTCTAAACTGTTATGCATTTAGTGTTCATTGGAGAATTATTTAGTCACTGATAAAACTCGTTGCCTCTTCCAAAGTTTGTATCCGGCTGATGTCAAAGTGTGGCATATTTATAACATTCTGTTGTTGTTTTGTTTTGTTGTTGTTGTTGTTGTTGTTGCTTTTTTACAGTGTTTTTTGTTTTGTAAATAATAACAACAGTCTAAAACTGATTTGAAATTTTATTCACGAACATTTTCCAGTTGAGTTTAATTAACTCTCGCAGCTAGAACTGGGAATAGGGGAACGCTTGTCTAATCATTCAACCCGGGCGCCAATTACTAAGGCCGACAGTGAACGGACGGGTGGCTCCGAGATTTGGGATGTTGTGGGAGATCACCACTTCGGAACTGATGACGGAAGGCAGACGCTTGCCGCAGCCACGGGAGGTGAGAGGGGGACGATAGCGCTGAATGGGGCACACATTTGGGGTACTTTCAATATTCACTTCCGCAGCGAGGTGATGCTGCCGTTCTGCAGGAAGACTATCATTTCTATTACTTTTCTGTTTCATAGTGTTTTTCTTTTCTGTTTTTCTTGTTCTTTCTTACGAGTGATTACCAATATATATTTCCGTTTATAATTTACACACTGGGAAAGACTGTTGATAGCATTACAAAGCGGTCATTGTTCTGGGGTGGGGTCCCCGTGATGTGATAGATGGAAGGAGACCGAGAGGCACATGGAGAGAGGTGCTGGAGATGAACCTCTAGGGCAGGGTATCTCAACCGGGGTTTCGCTGAACCCTACAGTTCCGCGAGAGGTCGCTAGGGGTTACGCGAGAGGTCGCTAGGGGTGAGATCGTAATTGAAAAACACAAACGTTTTCATAACTTTGCGAACCAGGCGCTGTTGGCGTTCGCAGTGGTGTGCAGTGACCGAGCAGCCCATATGGCATTTCGCAATAAGACCGTGTTCACTCTTGAACATTCCATATTTCATTAGCATCTTGTACAGTAGGCATTTGCGGTAAGACCTTTAGGCCTTCTTGGATAAGGTAAAAAAAAATTAAGTGGGAAATTTAAAAAAAGGAAAAAAACTAAAGGTTATTCTACCTACAATACTGGCTTAGATTGATATCCTTTGTGGGGAGGGGAAACACGCAAAAAGAGTAGGCGAATAAGATGGCTAAAATAAACAGATCCATAGATAACATTCATTATCTACTCAAAACAGCATTGACAATTTTTATAGGATTATTGTATTTACAACTTACTGTTCACACCAAGGCCCCATGAGCTGTCACACCAAGGCCCCATGAGCTGTTACACCAAGGCCCCATAAGCATTTATTATTTTTTATCCAGGAGTTCCGTGAGGCCTGAAAATTATTTCTATGGTTCCTCCAGGATAAAAAACTATAAACTTCTTCAGCTGACGTCTAGAGATAATCTCAACATTTATCTTACACCTATAAACTCCTTCAGCTGACGTCTAGAGATAATCTCAACATTTATCTTACATCTATAAACTCCATCAGCTGACGTCTAGAGATAATCTCAACATTTATCTTACATCTATAAACTCCTTCAGTTGTCGTCTAGAGATAATCTCAACATTTATCTTACATCTATAAACTCCTTCAGTTGTCGTCTAGAGATAATCTCAACATTTATCTTACATCTATAAACTCCTTCAGTTGTCGTCTAGAGATAATCTCAATATTTATCTTACATCTATAAACTCCTTCAGTTGTCGTCTAGAGATAATCTCAACATTTATCTTACATCTATAAACTCCTTCAGTTGTCGTCTAGAGATAATCTCAACATTTATCTTACATCTATAAACTCCTTCAGTTGACGTCTAGAGATAATCTCAACATTTATCTTACATCTATAAATTCCTTCAGTTGTCGTCTAGAGACAATCTCAACATTTATCTTACATCTATAAACTCCTTCAGTTGTCGTCTAGAGATAATCTCAACATTTATCTTACATCTATAAACTCTTTCAGTTGACGTCTAGAGACAGTCTCAACTGTATCTTACATCTATAAACTCCTTCAGTTTACGTCTAGAGACAATCTCAACATGTATCTTACATCTATAAACTCCTTCAGTTGGCGTCTAGAGACAATCTCAACATTTATCTTACATCTTTAAACTCCTTCAGTTGGCGTCTAGAGACAATCTCAACATTTATCTTACATCTTTAAACTCCCTCAGTTGTCGTCTAGAGACAATCTCAACATTTATCTTACATCTTTAAACTCCCTCAGTTGACGTCTAGAGACAATCTCAACATTTATGTTACATCTTTAAACTCCCTCAGTTGTCGTCTAGAGACAAATATATAAATTAAAAAATAATATGGTATGAAATCAGTTTTACAAGTAAACGGTACACATGGAACAAGGGACGTTTCGGGTTTTACCCTTCGTCAGCCACAGTTACGAACAGGTGACAAGGACAAGAACTACATATAGGTACTTGTCGTGAAACGAAGTGTAACCCACTACTTTGTTAATCACTATGTCGAGATACAGATTTGCTTCAACCAATCAACGATCAACGTTCACCAGTCTCTGAGACAGAATAAATTAACGGCCATCTTGTTCACGCAAGATGGCCGATGAAAACTGAATAAAATTAGGCTGTATGAGACCAGGTACAAAACCGGAGGAAACCAATCAACTTGCTCCGCCAGGAACCAACCGAAAGCTTTCCTCAAGTAGTTACTTGACTATATAATCGGGCGGATTTTATGCTAACCACGCAACCCCGAACTTGACGCCAGAGATACAGACTGAAGAGGGAGAAGCTGTCACCTTGATTTATGGTAACTTACCTGAGGGCATCGACCTGCAACCTACTTCACTAAGTCGCGTCAAAACCTGGCCAGTTTAAAATCTTAGGAGGGTTTAATTGTGTCCTAAAAACCTGAGGTCGTATGTTCGAGTCAATCCCGCTGCCTGGAACTCCGCAGGAGCATAGAGGTTGACCAGACTCTACATCTTTGGTCCCCCCCAGTCTTGGGTGGGCTAAAGGAACGATACTCTGCCGGTGGTGTGAACCAAACAAAGAAGAACAGACTTAAGAGAGATGAGTACACATTAGTACCATTTCTGTCGGCATTGTGAGCATAGAACTGTCAATGAAGAAAACGTGAATTAGCGTAGCAAGAGACAATAATAAGATCATAGTGGATAAATTATACGTAAATAACAGCATAGCTGATAAACGTTATATCCTTAATTAACAGCACAGCTGATATAATTTTTGTTCCTATAATTGGAAAACGTGTTGTAATATTTATATTTATAAATATTTGTAAAATCATATGTAAACTTACCAATTCATTTCATTCCATTTTTTTGCAACATTCACCTTTCAGCACAAGAGAGAGTAGATAGTGTATATATACTAAATAAAATATAAGGAAAATTGTATTTTGAACGACTTGTCAATTTTATCATTGTTAAGTAAAAATCTGTTTCCTTGCTTTGTTTAATATCACAATTAGTTACACAGCAGAGGTGGCGCTTTATGTCGGTCTCCTCTATACTATTGTTTCGAGATCAGATCATTCACAGCCGTAACTAATTTGTGATACCAGTAGTCCTCTCAGACACTGGGACTTCACCATTTTCTGCAGAAATTCTATTTCTGTAATTGTCAGTACTATACTGATCCAAGAGCCAAATAAAACCTCTCGCCACACTGGGGGCTCGTTCCTGGGATTTTTCTGTATATCTTGAGCCTTACTTAGTCTATTCATCTATCTACACTCTATCTTGTGCCACCCATAGGTAATCATAAGAAAATAAATTTTTTATTTTTTTGAAAAAAAATTCTATTTTAAGGATTTTTTAAAACAATATATTGTTCTTAGGAGGAGTACCATTTAGTACTCAGTAAATAGTTGTGATGCTCACAAAGTTGCACGGAAATTTTTTGTTTCATTTCAAAGTAATTAATTTTTTCCATTACAATAATTTGGTTATTAGTAAATTTACAATACCCTTCTTCTAAGTTACGCCCAATGGCTGGACTCTAGTGTTAGTTTCAGGAACGGCGGTCATTGCAGTAAGGGTGTGAAGGAATTAAATTATGAAAGGTGATGCTTCGGCTTACTCGTGTTATTTGTCCACAAACAGAAGTTGGGACAAAAAACACATGGATAGGGAAAGAAAGAATGTTGCAATTAGGAGAGCTGAAGCAAGGTACAATTAGAGGCTGTTAGAGAAGAAAAGAAAATTCTGAGGCTGAGGAAAGGCGGCTTGTTGCAAGCAGAAAGCTGAGATGGAGTAAGGACAAAAAAGAATTAGAAATGGAAAAGACCCAAGAAATGGGAGGCTGAAAAATGAAAGGCAAAAGAAAATTGAAGCTGAGGAAAGGAAAATGTACAAGCCCAGAGAGAGATACCATCAGTTGAGATAAACAGAGCTTGAAATTCAGGCAAATACTGGCAATAAATGGGTGGGGAGCTCACCTCATTCTGAGAGTAGCATCCAAGCCAGCAGAGCACCTCAAGCTGGGTGGCCTATGAATATTTTATCTTGGACCCATTTGTTGAGAAAGAAGAAAAGACTTGCCCACTAACTTCATGGCTTCAGTGAAGAGTGAAAATGGAGAGTCTTCTAAAGTGCTATTCTCCAGGGATTGAGAGGTGTTGCAGCTACGATGTATATTTGAGGCTATCAAGAGATGACCAGGAAGTTTATGAAATCCCTGAATCAGGCCCACTGCTAGTGTGAGATAGATGAAAAGAACTCATAATCAATTATAGAAAGAAAATTCCGAAAAAGCTAAAACTTCTTCCAGGAGTAAAACTATCACCCAAGTCTATCTGCTAGATTGGAAATACCTATTTGGAAAAAAAATGGAGTATTTTTAGGATAAAGTGTAAATGACCATGAAAGGAAATGATAATGAGGAGCAATAGTGGAAGAGAGTCCCATGCGCTCAAAGAAATGAGGATGGTTTATCAATGGAACAAGGCATGCAGAGAGATTGGTGAGTATATTGTAAACTGTTGCTGTGTGAGGATATACAGCAGCTCAGGTCCAGGAAATTACTTAGGAAATATAGGAAGAAAGGCAGGGTAATGGAAAACTTCAAAATCATCACAGCCATAGAAACTAAACTAAATATGAACAAAAGGAACATGCCACAAGGAAAACAAACAGAGAAGTGTGATTTGACCAAAAGGACAAAAAACCCTCTGTAAGGAACGGATAAGATCACCTTACCCGGAAAGGAAGGAAAAAGTGTGTAAAAACTTGTCCTAATGAGTTAACCACAATTACTGCAGAACTGCAGAAGAGGAACAACCCTCCTTATTACTTCAGCTGCGTGTCTCACAACCAAACAGGGAATCAAGGGAAGGAAGGAAATGGCAGCTTAGTAAGTCAGAAGGACTTCCATCATCCCCCTGTCTGGTGAGGAAGTGACATGTAATGGCACTAAAAAATTAAGTTGCTATATGATTCAGGTTTGGGAATTCGACTCAGAGTCGTGAGTTGCAAACCCTAGTGCACCCTAATGAATCCAACTTACCACAGAAACAGTGGACATATACAAGGGGGCAATGCAGGGGAACCGGCACCATGGGACACTTCCCCAAAGCAAGCAAAGGATCAACGTTGAGAACTCGCTATGTAGAAGGGTGATAAGAGCATCAGTAAGTGATTGATCCTATATACCCGCTGGTAAACAGGATGTAAAATATGTCTTTTGGGTGACCCAATAAAACCATGTTGTGGTTGGCAGCAAAAACGCATACACAGGGTCGAGCACCAAAAAGGAGGAGGGTAGAATCCAATAACCATTCATCGTACAAAGATGAAAAAGGCTCAAACATCAGACAGCACATTGAAGCCTTGTTTTGGCCAAATTGCCAAAGGCCCATAACCCGCTCCAGAGAAAGGAGACTACTATTATGGAAAATGGCCCCTACTCTACAGACAAGCTGGAAAAGGACCTAAAGGGAGCATGGACAGGCTGGTAGTGCACAAAATTCTCATAGGGAGGAGAAAAATTATGAGGCAAGAGCATGCTACATCAGGCAGTATGGTCACAGAAGAAAAGGGGCCACTTGTCAAAAATATAGCATTGTATTTGCGATATTACTGGCCAGGAATAATTGAAGACGATAAGTTCTCTCGGTATATTTTGAAATCCTGTTCAGAATGTAACCAGTAACCCTCATTCAGAGAAGCGAAGACCAGTATGACAGGACCTAGGGAAAGCATTGTTTGCGGACGTAGTCCCACAAAGAAGATACACAAGAGAAAACAAAACAGGTAGAAGCAGTGATAACGAGAAAACTGAAATCACAACAAGTCTACTGTTACAACCATGTACACCATGGCAAGCTCTCCGTATTGTACAGAGAGGGGACGAGAGTGGACACACCAACCCGACTAGATATCTTTTTGTCAGAGAACACAATGGCCTGGATCATTTGGGAAAAATTTGAGTTAGGTCAGCAACCAGTATTATAAAAATGCTGCAGAAACAAACCCGAACCAAAGGAGGGATAGTGAAAACCAGGGCTGTACCAAAACAGTTGAAGGGAGACCAGGCCCCACTTTCGGTTATACTGCCCCTTACAATAGATATAATAGGTGTGGTCGGTTCATCTGGCAAACGTTGTTTGTAATTGCCGTCCTCCATACACAGTCCCCACTGGAAGCATTGACTTGCTGGATCATGGACTGAACAGAAATAGCAAGCAGTCAAAACACTCAAGGATTAGAGTATTGACTATCTCTTAAAAGAGAAATTTATTTCAAAGTCTGAATCCTCCCTATAGCTGTCAAGTGTGGTGCTATTAATGAAAACCGACAGTGGATGAACACAGGTTATTGTATTGACTACCGGAAGCTTAATGCGATCACAGAATCTCAGGTGGACCCATTACCTGACACCAACCAGCTGTTCTCTACACTGAGTAAAGGTAGGTATTTATCGAAAGTAGATCTAAGCAAGGGATACTACCAAATACAAGTGAAACCAGAAGTTAGGAAAAATGCTGTGACATTCAGTACATCAGACGGACACTACGAGTTTAATGTACTACCCTTTGGGCTGAAAAATGCTCCAAGTATCTTTTCAAGAATGATGAGGAAATTATTGGAACCTCTACAAAATCCCCATATCACTAACTTTATGGATGACATTCTTGTTGCTAACAAACACATTTGAAGAGCATATAGTAGCGCTCTCTCCATGTTGTTTTTTTGACAGACTGAGAGAGAAACTGGATTGACTGCACGTCCAACCAAGTGCTATATCGGCGGTGTAAGGAGTTATTGGAATTCTTAGGTCAACACTATTTCTCACAGGATCCATAATATGTCCTCACTGACCCAAAGAATATAGAGAAGCTAAAGAAGGCAACCCCAGACCTCAAACGAAGAAAAGATGTGAGATCATTCGTGTCCCCTTTATGTGGGGTTTTTGTTTTTTCTATCAGAGTACATACCTTTCCACTTTTAAAACTCTCCTCTGTGTGCACCATTAACCTAACTTAACGAAGAAAGGAAGCTGACAGCCTGACAAAATCCAATGGAATGATTGCTCAGATTGTGAAAAAGCTTACACAGAGCTAAAAAAGCAAAAACTCACCAGCAAACCCCATCCTTACACTACACTACCCGATATCACACAGGAATTTGTATTAAGAACGGACGCTAGCAGTATAGGTATTGGTGCAACTCTCTTGCAGAAATCAAAAGCCCAGCCGGAGGAACTTTTACCAGTCGCCTACGCCAGTAGGAAGCTGAATGCAGCTGAGTTGAACTACTCGACCATATAGATGAAGGAATATGGATTTAGCTCCTAATTTGGTCCATCAACAAATTTTTAATCCTTATCTGTATGAGGGGACACACTTCATATGTCCAAAGCGATCATCAAACCTTTTAACATTCTTGGCTGCATCTTAAAAAGCTTCTAAATTTCGAGATTGATTAAGGTGGAGTCCCTGCTTTCTTGCGCCTTATTACCTTTACCGTGAAGTTAACATTCCGGGAAGAGACAAAGTAGGAGTCTGATTTTTTAAGAGTCGACAATCCTAGTACTCTGGAAGCGGGACAGACCAAAAAGGATTAAACCACAGCAGGGGTCTTACACGCAGTCTATGACAAGTCCACAGCTAGGAAAGGTAAGGGTGGGCTAAGTGTCGTGAAAAACGAAGTGTAACCCACTAACTTTGTTAATTCACTATGTCGAGATACTAAAGATTTGCTTGCTAAACAACCAATTGAATACAATCAACGATCAAACGTTTCATCTGTTACAGTCATCTCTGAGACAGAATAAATTAACGGCCATCTTGTTCACGCAAGATGGTCCGATGAAAACTGAATAAAAATTAGGCTGTATGAGACAACAGGTACAAAACCGGAGGAAAACCAAATCAACTTGCTCCGCCAGGAACCTAACCGAAAGCTTTCCTCAAGTAAGTTACTTGACTATATATAATCGGGCGGATTTTATGCTAACCACCACGCAAACCCCCGTACTTGAGACGCCAGATATACAGACTCGAAGGGTAGAAGCTGACACCTTTGATTTATAAGGTTAAACTTACCTGAGGGCATCCGACCTGCAAAACTACTACACTAAGTCGCGTCAAAATCCTGCCCAGTTTTAAGAAATCTATTAGAGGGTTTAATTGTGGTCCTCAAAAAAACTGAAGTATTGTATGTTCGAGTCAATCCCCGCTGCCTGGAACTTCAGCTCACGCAGGAAGCATAGAGAGTTTGACCAGAACTCGACAGTCTTAGGTACCCGCCTCAGTCATTAGAGGTGGGCCTAAAGGAACGATACTCTGCCTAGGTGGTGGTAGAACAAAACAATACAATGAAGAACAGACTTTTAGAGAGATGTGTACAACATTAGTTAACCATTTCTCTGTCGAGCATTGTGAGCAATTAAATCATGTCTATGAAGAAAAAGCCTGTGAAATTAGCGGAGCAAGAGACAATAATTAAGTATCATGTTGAATAAATTATTTACGTAAAAAACAGCAATAGCTTAAAAACGTTATATCCCTAATTAACTAGCACACGGGTGATATTAATTTTATGTTGCCTTATAATTGGAAAAACGTGTTGGTAAAATATTATATAAATATTATAGAATAAAATTTAATAAATTAAATATTAGTTAAATAATTTTTAAAAGAATCATATTAGTATATTTACAAATCTATTTTCATTCCATTTTTTTGCAACTTTCAACTTTGTAGCATAAGAGATAGAGTTAGTGTATATATACTAAATAAAATTTAACAGAAATTGGTATTTTTTGAACGTGCCCTTGTCAATTTTACATGTTAAGTAAAGATCTGTTTGATTCTTGCCTTAATTGTTTATTATGTCCACAATTAGTTACACAGCGACGGTGAGACGCTCTTATGTCGGTTCTCCTCTATACACTATTGTTTCCGAGATCAGATCATTCTCAAGCCGATAAAACTAATTTGTGATACCAGGAAGTCGACCTCTCAGAAACTGGGGAACAATCACAATTTCTGCAGATGAATTCATATTTCTGTAATTGTTGAAGTACATATACTGATCCAAGAGCCAAATAAAACCGCTGCCACTGTACTGACTCAAAGCTTCTATGATGATGAGTGAAAACGTCAAATGTCGATACAAGCAGATGAAACCACGGTTGATGAGCGAAACCGATTAACAGTAATTATGCAAGGAGTTGAAATCACGTGGAATCAGAGTGGAAAACCAGGAAAAAGACATGTCGAAAACAGAATGTAGAAATATCAACGCACGAAAACGAACTGACAAGAATGAACAACACTATTAAAATGAGTAAAAAATCACTTAGCTGGATCCAAGAAAGAAACATTCAAAATGGCTTAAAAAAATAAGGCGCTTCAGCGGAAGTGGACGTAGGAGTAAGGGACGGCTAAGAACCAGATAATTGATGTGGGTGGGGGGAAAAGAAAGCGAATCAAAGCAAAAAAACAAGGAAAAGTCCAAAGGTTTACGGAAAAAGGTAAACGGCAAGAACAGGAAAAAAGACCAACACAAGAATTATGCATAAATGATATCTGGTACCAACCTTCCACCCTGATTCTCTAAAAAACCTCCTCCAAATCCCACCATCTCCTATCAACACCCCCTCTCCTC
>JAMPIV010007700.1:0-32754 GCA_024509875.1 Oreohelix idahoensis | reverse complement strand
ATGCAAGAGACCATTAATTTTTAACATCTCACAGTCCATTTTGACTTGCTTTTAGCTCACTATTAAGAGACTGTTCTTTATCAAGATGATTGTTCTTCATTAAGCTCACTTCAACTTCTAACTTTTTTTTCTCCTTTTCCAGTTGAGAGTGTCTCAATTTATTCTCACTAGGAAGAGTTAATGTTTCTCTAATCTTCCAAAGTAGTTTTAAATCAAGCGTGGAAGAGCTCACCTTATCTACCTGATTACCCAACATCCCTTTTAATGAGGTCATTTCATCTTCCAGCTCCTTTTTCTCAATGAGTAATCTTTCAATATTTTTTTGTTTTTCCTCAGTCACTTTCTCCTGTTGACACAGAACCTTTCTGAGTCCTTGATTACCCCGATCAAGATTTGTTACTTTTTTATCCAGAACTTTCATGTTCTGCTCCATCGTAATTTGCTTAGTAATCTTCTCTTTCAAAAGAGTTACCTCATCTTCTAACTCTTTCTTTTGTCTAAGGGAGAATTCACCAAATTTCTTATTATCCGCTATCAATCCCGTCACTTTACTCTTCAATATAGTATTCTCAAAATCCATTTCTGAGAACTTCTTCTCATTCTGCATTTTCAACTGTTGTAGCTCATCAGTAAGAGCTTTATTTTTACCGTGAAGCTCATTTATGGATTTTTTCAAAGTAACAATATTACTGCCTTGAGTCGTAAGTTCAGCTTCCTTGCAAAAAACAGTAGATATAAACTTAGAAAGTCTCACTGCTTTCTCTGTTGAATAGCCGTTTTTATAATTATACCTAGCATATTCTTCAAGAACATCACTCGCTTGAAACAGAAACTGCTCTGTGGCATAATTCTCACAGTCTTCACCAAATAAATGTAATTTTTTTCTTCCTTCCTGAAGAAAATGATGTACAATATCCATCATGTCTGACATTATGTCTGATAATGTGAGATCAATCCCTGAAATAACAAATATCTTGTACCAACCTCAATGGGAACAAGTCTTTTAATAAAGATCTTGTATAAACAGTTCACTTTATCACAAACACTGTGTGAAACAAGTCTCTAATAAAGAGCTTGTATAGTCAATTAGCTTAAACCCAATCAATGTATGAGACAAGTCTTTCACAAAGAGCTTGTATAATCACCTGAAAAAATTAAATAAATTACCTTATTTCACTTTAATGGGAGACAAGTCTATACCATAGACTTAGTCTTAGTGAAAAACTTGTATGGTTATTTTGTTTATCATATAACCAATGATAACTTGAGTACCTGTGGGAAACAATAACTGTATATCTCAAATTACTGTGGGACAAGCTAACAAAGGTCTTGTATCCTTAATGTAAATGATCACTTGAGTACCTGGAGAAAATAATAATTTCCTATACCAATCGCTTTGGGAGACAAGCCTTACAAAGGTCTTGTATAATTTAATGTAATCAATGATCACTTGAGTACCTGTGGAAAATAATATTTCCTATACCAATCACTTTGGGAGACAAGCCTTACAAAGGTCTTGTACACTTTGTTTTATAACAATAACAATCATAAAGTACTGATCTGTACTATAATATAAGTGTATTCAACTATACCTCCTTTGTCATATGTCAACTAAAGACATTACAAAGGACAAACAAGAAAAGACAATCTGAAAACATTTGCAGAGATCAAATTAAATTAAATAGGAGAAATGAAAAAAATGATCACAGAATCTGTGATGATAACTGCAATAAGATAACAAGACAAATAACGCCACAGTGTATAAACATAAGGGTGTAAAGAACTGAAATGAAAGGAAAGATGAGACCTACAATTATACAAACAAATCAAACAAAATTAAAGAACAGAAAAATGTTACAAATACAAATATGAAACAGTCGTCACAGCTAACCAAATATTTGCAAACTATGTTGCATGCAAATTTCAATTAAGAAATTGCTCCCTATAGAACGCCAGAACAAGACCAATATCACTTGGTATTTCCTGTTCTAGTCACCTCCCATCCAGGCCCGCAAACACATAACAATCACACATATAACAAATAATATATAAACATAAATACATATAAATCATAAATGTGTACATTATATACTGAAATGTGTTGCAGTTGTAATGTATTGTACTGTATGCTCAGTTTTAACAAATTAGACTACCACTTTATTGAGTAATAGATTTGCTTTCTAATTGTTACACTGTTCAATTTTTTTGAGCACATAAGAAGATCCAACGATGAAATTTGCACTTTATGTTCAACATTGCTCTTCTATTTCAGCAGGATAAACAATCACTAGTTTAGAACCCTGACTGTACTGTGCCAAATGTCAACAAGTGCTGACCCAGATATTGCTACACTTGTCAGAACAGATCAAGCTGACATTGATTGTATAGCTGTCCTACAGGTGTTGATGTGGTCAAACAAATGTTCTTGCAACTGTAAAATGTGATTCTCAACACAACAAAACTGCGTAGGCTGGACCCAGGAATCTGGCTCACCACTGTAACGTCCACTGTAACATTGTAAAGTGCTCATTGTAAAAAGTCATCTGTAAACCATCTGTGTAAACTGTGGTGTATGGTGTTACTGAGATCAGGCATGCTCCAGTCTACCCAGCTGTAAATGGGTAACTCACCCTAGTCCTAAGTTAGGGAAGGCAAAGGCAGCTGTAAACAGTAGTTTCCCTCTAAGGCTCCAGGGGAAGCAGGCCCGAAACTTGGTCAATTCAACCGACGCAGGATGATGCATATATGGAGTAGAAGTGTAGAGTGTGATTAACGCGAATGGTGTACTGTTCGTGTTCTGACCAATCTAAACACTCATTCACTTGTGTCTACAAGGCACCAATGCAGACTGCTGGAATCTTTGTTTACACAGTTTATTTAGACGCACACACTGGGACATAACGAGTAAATCATGGGTACAGGTTGACACATCAATTTGCAGGCATACATAGTAGATCCCAAGTCATGACACATTCATAAATAATGGGTAGTACATCAATAGCTTCTAATGTCATGATACATAATGGCCGCATCCCCTATCTGATTAAGCGCGTCAGTGAAGGCGGATCGGTAAGTAACTAAAGTTGCTTTATGTTCACAGTTTATATCATATTATGAAACCATGGAAGGGGTTTCTATCAAAATTGAGATCTCCTTGCCACTGTCCGAATAGTAAGATACATGCCCCGTTCTTTGGACAGTGATTCGAAAATACGATGACAGGAATGTAACATGGCCGCCTTCCTGAGTTGTCGCTCACTCGCTCACAGGAGGGTATATATATAAGCCAAAGTTAATTCGAAATACATATGAATGATTTCCTAAAGTTTCTCCATACAGTTCTACAGTAATCCAGTTACTTCACGTAGACATAATTGTTGTATGGAAGCCCGTCATCTTTGTCGATACAAACACGACCCTAGCGTTGCGAAGCATAATATTCCAGCTAGGTCTAACCGACATGAGATCATCAAAAAATAGGGTCTGGAATTACCTGGAGTCCGAATCATACATGGTACCGTACATTAGGAGAGTCTCTAACACAAACTCTAGTAGAGACACAATCTCCTACAGAAGAAAAACCACTTCGTAAATCATTTTTACTGAAGAATATACCAGCCCTGGAAAATGCGTAACCGCCATTGTAAACGGTACCACGGAACTCATCACGACTTGTCAAGACAACTCATACTTCCGCTAGAGCGGCATAACAAGAATATAGTCCTGCCTACCCATCAAAAATATACAATATAGGACTGATTCTACTTGTACTAATAATATGTAATACATATGAATTCAGGCCATAAACATAATAAGCAAAGTAATCTATTTTCTGGCCCTAACAAATAAGTACGGACATGGGTGTCATATCCATGCGCCGAATCAATATCAAGAACGATTACTCCTATAATCAAAAGTGTAAAACAATCATGAGTTATCTAGCTTTACTATAGACAGCATTTTCATACACAAATGAATGAATGTCTATATCTTTTCCATATTAAATAGCCATATCGATTTTTGTAATATGTGCGTCAAAATATGCACGCAACAACCAGGTGCTGGAGATGGGCCACTCTATCCCATTTATTGGACACATGGGAATGAGCGCCACGACTCAAAGGATCGCCTGCCACTATTACTAGCCAGGGATCACCGGCGACATTGAACGTTTCGTCAAGTTTTGTCCTCAGTGCCAGAAAGTTGCACCAAAACCCTGGACGGCACCCGCGATCCTTGGGAAGATGCCAATCTTGGGCACCCCATTTGAAAGAGTGGCCGTGGATATAATTGGACCTCTGCTGAGAACTAAGAAGAGGAACTCCCATATCCTTACCTTAGTGGACACCTGTTCCACGTGGGGCGAAGCCATAGCCATGTCAGCATGCGACTCAGTGCATGTAGATAACGCTTTACTGTACATCTTTACTAGATTGGTCTTCCTGCATGAAATTCTCACAGACAACGGATCACAATTTAGAGGCAAGTTGACAGAGGAGGTGCTTAGAATATTCAAGACTAGGTATATTGATACTTCGCCATATCACCCCCAAAGTAACGGGCAAGTAGAGCGGTTTAACGGGACGCTCACCTCTATTCTTCGGAAGTTGGCACAGGAGAAGCCAGAAACTTGGGATCAGTGTCTTCCTGCCGCATTATTTGCTTATAGGGAAGAATCGCATGCGTCAACTGGAGTTCCTCCGGCCACATTACTCTTCGGAAGACCTATTAAAGGTTCATTAGAAGCCTTACTAAGAACATGGACAGATGCCAAGGCAGACGACACTGTCACATCAGCCTTCCAGTACGTCACAGACTTGAAACAACGTCTGAAGACTGGCTGGGAATTAGCCACAGCGAAAGTACGGGATGTTAGGCGGAAACATGCCAAATATTACAATCGGAATGCGAAGGACCGAGAACTAGCAGTTGGAGAGAAGGTGCTACTTCTTCTGCCAGTAGCAGTAATAAGATGCAGATTTGCTGGAGGGGACCCTACAAAGCGGTGGAAAAGATTTCTCGCACCAACTATAAAATCGCCGTGAACGGAAAGCAGAAAATGTATCACTTAAATCTGCTTAAGAAGTTCTACGAGCGAGCCCCTGCCAAACCAGCGCACCTCATGACTATGGCCATTGCTATGCAAATGGAAGAAGAGCCATTATCATCCGTAGAGTACCCGGTGATACAGGAGGAATCACATTTAGATGTGAAAATAAGCTCCACCTTAACGGAAGCCCAGCAAGAAAAAGTAAGGAGATTGATTGAAAACCACGCCGACTCTCTGACAGACAAACCGGGCCGGACAAACCTGATGGAGTTTGACATGGAAGTCACGGATCCTACGCCCGTCCGAATGAGAACCTATCCGATTCCGTATGCCAAGGCGACGGCATTAAAGCAAGAAATTGATTACTTACTTAAGGAAGGCATAATTTCGAAGTAGGAATCCCCCTACAGTGCGGGAGTGGTGCTGTTACGCAAACCCAGTGGAGAACACCGCCTTTGCATCGACTACAGACAGCTGAATGCGTTAACACAGTTCCAGCCAGAACCGTTACCGGACCAGAACCAGCTATTTACTAAGCTGAGCAAGGCTCGCTATTTTTCAAAGATCGACCTCAATAAAGGGTACTATCAAATACCGGTAAAAGCTGAGTTGAGGAACCTGTTAGCCTTCAGTACTCCAGATGGACACTTCGAGTTTAATGTGATGCCATTTTGACTAAACAACGCTCCTAGTGTCTTCACAAGGATGATGCGAAAGTTATTGGATCCTCTGAATCATCCTGCCATCAGCAATTTTATGGATGATATCCTAGTAGCTACTGAATCGTTTGAAGAACATATATCAGCGCTATCCTTGCTGTTTAACAGACTCAGAGAAGCGGGACTAAACCCCCTCCCAACCAAATTTCAAGTTGGGTGTGAACAGCTAGAGTTCCTAGGACATATTATATCCCATGGGACCATGTTCCCCGAGACTCAAAACGTTGAGAAGCTGAGAAATGCACCGAGACCGTCCACAAAAAGGGATGTCCGGTTATTTGTATCCCTCTGTCGATTCTACCAGAGATATATAAAGGATTTTAATAGCCTCTGTGCGCCGCTTACATCGCTAACCAAGAAAGGAAACCCAGATAAAGTGTCATGGTCAGCAGAATGTGAACATGCATATGCACTCTTAAAAGAGAAACTCACCACAAAACCTATTTTACGGCTCCCGGATTTAACTAGAAAATTCATCTTGCGCACAGATGCCAGTAACATTGGAATCGGGGCTACATTACAACAGCCAGACGACAGAAGCCCACCAAATCTATTTCCGTTCGCATACGCGAGTCGGAAGTTAAACCGAGCAGAACAAAACTATTCCACAATCGAAAAGGAATGTTTGTCCCTCGTCTGGGGAATACAAAAATTTCAAGCATACCAGTACGGAAGGAAATTTACGATCCAGAGTGATCACCAACCTCTGACCTTATTCGCCAATTCAAAGAATGTGAATGCTAGACTGATGAGGTGGTCGCTTGTTCTACAACCTTACACGTTCCAAGTGGACTATATCCAAGGAAAACATAACGTAGGAGCGGATTTTTTAAGCCGTCATCCTATGAGGCAGGACGGAGAGCACAGACAAGTAGAGGAAAGGGTGGAAACCGGAGAGAAAAACGAAGATAAGGAAAAGGATTAATGAGACCCGAGCAAGAAGGCTAAGCTCTCCTGAGAATGATTGACATCACACTTGAGGAGGGGGCTATTGTGATAAACGAGCGCAAAGGCCTTATTGCTCTATCTTTTCCTACATCTTTCGTATTGTATTTTCTCCGACATTTGTTCTTTCACCCCACATTTGCGATCCCATATTTGCTATTTCATCGTTGTGATTACTCACGACCGGTATCTAGAGAACCACATTAGTTCTTTCATCGGGGGAAATACAGTCCTTTGATTGAGTCCCCATACCTGACATTATCGTTTGAGGCCCACGTTGCATCGTGATAAATCTGGTGAAAACTCATCTGGTCATCCCAATCAGACATCTGGGCATGCTGTAATTTCTGTGACACCCCATTGGACGCCCAAAATGGCCAGGTGAAAACGTCTCATGTTGTAATGGTGTTATCTTTGATCGGCCGCTGTTCAGACAAGCGTTGGGTTATCACAATGGACGCGCAGCTTGGCCAGGTGAACAATAAACAAATCCATACCTGTTTGTCAAACCACACCCACGTTTGGACTGACAGGGGACAAGAGCGATCCTGTGAATGAGTGACCAGAGGGGCTATGAAGGATTGGGTGGTATGGGCGGAGCTGGATGTCACGAATCCAAGAAACCCATATTGGACTTCCAGAAATATAATACTGCGAAGCTGGCTAGAGGAGGTAGTTCAGTTTTTATATTGTGAGGCAGAGATACAATCCCTAAAACGCCTAGCCTAAATACACGGGTTTATTCAGAGTGTATATAATTCAGTTCTGTGATGAATTGTGTTTCTAAAGGATTTTGCGAAGGGAAAAGAAGTTCATCAGAAGTCTGAGTCTAAACGCAACGTGTCTGACGTCTAACCAGAAATAAGTTATCAAAAACGGACATTTGGCTAGCAGAATTCGCCATAGGACATCTTTCATTCCTCAATTAAAAAGGAATATTGCCTCACCCACAAGTCAGAAGGTGGACGCAGCATTTTTCGTCACCATATACTGTTTGCTCACAAGTTCAATACATCATTATCACAAGTTCAATACAGAGTCATCATAAATTCAAATCACTCGAAAGATCATTATTATCTGAAGTCAAGCAAAAGAGCTCCAAAGAGGAACCGCATATTTATACCAAGTGCCACACACTCTTAAGCGCATTCTATGAAGCAGACTCTAAAATACATTTTATGAATCACGACTACATACGCAAGATTATGAGTCTACATATCACTACCAATTCGTGAAGATATCCAGTCTGGCCAGTACCCTCGGGAGATTAGAAAACAGACCTTTTGTTCATATGACAGCTATTAACTGTTGATCAACACTACAGAGATATACTCAAACAGTGACTGTTGTCGGACTGAGAACGTTGACGAGCGATATGTATGTATATATATATATATATATATATATATATATATATATATATATATATATATATATATATATTTATATATATATATATATATATATATATATATATATATATATATATATATATATATATATTATATATATTCCTTCCCTGTTTGAGTATATCTCTGTATATATATAATATATTATATATATATATATATATATATATATATATATATATATATATATATATATATATTATATATATATATATATATATATATATACTATAATATATATATTATATACACATATCGCTCGTCAACGTTCTCAGTCCGACAACAGTTTTCATCAGAACGTCCTCGGCTTAGAGATACCCCACTCGACATAACGAATAAGAAGGACAGTATATGCATACATGTGAATCCTCATATCAATGAGAAGCATTTAGAGACACATGGACTGTGTAGATTATTCGCCATTTTGGTAACACGTATCATATCACATCATCATCATTTCGGTTTACACCAGTTCATTCTTAATTAACTATTACTTAATTACCTGCAAGTTTATTATCTCATCTGTGTGTTTTGTGTGAATCGTCTTTTATAATCATCACACTCTAACCATTACTAACCCTATATGTGTGGATATTTAATTAATAAACCCAATAATCGTTTGATCATTATCTAGTTTGTTAATGTATCACTCGTGCTGTCGGTGTTACATATTCACATATAGGAACATTTCTCTACTCAGATGAGGTTGGGGGCTTTTTCTTTACGGGATCTAAGGGCAGAAGCTAAGTCGTGGGGAAACAGAACTCTTTCCATAATTAATTAGAAAACACTGTCTATTGGAAAGCATTCGCATTCCTGTCTTCTTGTCCCTATCTCGAATAGGTCTTTATTCTTTCTTAACGAGCCAATTTCTAGAGACCTTATACCTAATATCTCATAGACTATTCCTGGCAAAAACTACTGTCGTAGTTGCCCCAGTACTCACCACACGACAATTATTATTATCTTTCAGTTCCCCAAGGCACATAGACCTTCAACAACCTCATGCACACTTCTTCCATACCTTGTGTTAAGCTCAAGATCTTTCTATGTTAATCCTAATTAATTGTGTACCTGCAAATTGCGTCTCGGTCCCAGCGGTCGTATGCGTCTTTCATTTCCTTGGTTTCACAGTTCAACGAATAATAGCAATGTTCATTTTGTGCACTGACTGTAGAAAGACAAATGTATTTCCTGCACTGATTGTTTACAGATAAAAAGTATTTTGTGTGCTCAGTGTTGATAGACACAAGTATGGTATATGCTTGTACAAGCTATATAAAAGTAGTGTACGCACTCATTATTTGTTAAACACAAGTATAGTATTTACACGACAGATAAAAGTAATGTATTCTCTCAGTGTTGATAGACGTAAGTATGGTATATACACGTCAAATAAAAGTAATGTATGTACTCAGTGTTGATAGACATAAGTATAGTATTTACACGACAGATAAAAGTGATGTATGCACTCAGCGTTGATAGACAAAAATATTTTCTGCATTCAGTATTGATAGACATAAGTATATTGTGCACTCAGTGTTGAAAGACAAACTTTTATTGCGTATTCAGTGTTGATGGACATGTATGTTATATACTTGATAGATAGATAGATAGATAGATAGATAGATAGATAGATAGATAGATAGATAGATAGATAGATAGATAGGTAGATATATAGTATTTTACGTGCTTAGGGTTGATAGACACAATTATGTTATATATTCGATAGATAAAAGTATTTTATGCACTCAGTGTTGATAGACAAAAGTATATTGTGCACACAGCGTTGATAGACAAAAGTATATTGTATGCATTCAGTGTTGATAGACACAAGTATTTTGTGCACTCTGCGTTGAAAGACAAACGTTTATTACGCATTTAGTGTTGAAAGACAAAAGCATTTTATGCACTTCTTGTAGGTAGATTGACAAAAGTGGTTATACACTTATTTGTAGATTGACAAAAGTGTTTTTTCACTTCTTTATAGATTGACAACACTGTTTTATGTACTTATTTATAGATTGACAAAAGTGTTTATGTACTTATTTATAGATTGACAAAAGTGTTTTTGTACTTATTTATAGATTGACAAAAGTGTTTTATTCACTTCTTTATAGATTGAAAAAAGTGTTTTATGTACTTATTTATAGATTGACAAAAGTGTTTTATGTACTTATTTATAGATTGACAAAAGTGTTTTTGTACTTATTTATAGATTGACAAAAGTGTTTTATTCACTTCTTTATAGATTGACAAAAGGGTTTTATGTATTTATTTATAGATTGACAAAAGTGTTTTATGCACTTCTTTATAGGTTGACAAAAATGTTTTATGTACTTATTTATAGATTGACAAAAGTGTTTTATGTACTTATTTATAGATTCACAAAAGTGTTTCATGTACTTATTTATAGATTCACAAACGAGTTTTATGCACTTATTTATAGATTACTCAGATTTATAGATCATACAATACTCGGTGTTGATAGACGAAAGTACTTAATGCACTCACTGCTGATGGAATAACGGGCTTTATGCAGTTAGCGCTAGTAGACAATGATATCCTATACACTTACTTTTGAAAGACAAAATACTGTTTTGCACGTATTGCTGACATGCATGAGTATTTTTTTCTTTTTGTTTTTGCACGCCGTGTTGATAGACAAAAGTATTTTATGTACTCATTGTCAGGGTTGTCTTCAAGTCTTTCCTAACATGTCTTAATTCTAGTCTCAAATCTCTTTGTACAAGTCTTAAGTCGAGTCACAATTTCCTAACAGTAACTTAAAGACGAATCTCAAATGGAGTCTTACTTACTTAGTCGTTCCCCTTCTACCGTGAGGTGTAGAGGTTTGGAAGAGAGAGAGCGCTGTCTTCCTCCTGGCCTGGTTCCATTCTAGTCCTCGGTCCTTCAAAGATTGTCTAATGTTGTCCTCCGAGCGGACTCTGGGTCGTCCTGGGGGTCTGGATCCCTGGCTCCTCAAACGGAGTCTCGTATTTTAAATCTCGACTATTTATAACCAAATTTGATTTTACTCAAATAATCACACCAATCACTATAAATGAAAAATAAAGATCTCTATTTGCAGCACAGTATTTACTAACTGCTTTTATTGAAAAAAAATTGTTAGCACATATATTTTATCAATTAAAACAAAAACAGCACAAAAAAAAACAAACAAACAAACATTTTGCAGTTTCTCGGTATGAGAACATTTTGAATCAGGACTGCTAAGTTGATTCGCAAAAACTAGCATTTTCTTAGTCGAACCGCTAATTAAAAAAAAATAAAAATAAAATAAAAAACCTGAAGTCGGATCTGAAGTCTAGTCAAAGTGGTGATTTAAGTCCGAATCCATTGACTCGATTCGACAGCTCTGCTCATTGATGATAAAAAGGTAAAAAAGGTAAAGGATCCCGTTACACGCCTTTCTTCTTCTTCTTTCGTTCGCTTGAACTATATTGTCTATATCTGCAATGTTGTTTCTTGTATAAATTTCACTGTCTTTTGTAGTTCATACAGAGGTCCATACAATTTTGCTTCCAGTGTTGTTTCTCTGGGCCAGTGGGTTTGCCTCAATATATCATATTCGGGGCAATCTTGAAGTATGTGCTCCGCAGTCTGTGGTGCCTGTCCACATGTACACATGGCTGAATTGCCAATCTTTAATTTTGTATACATGTGGCTGTGGAGGCGGTTGTGTCCTGTTCTGAGGCGCAGAATGACTATTTGTTCTGATCTGTTCATAGCTTGGTAGTCATCCTGCGTTGCTGTTGGTGGCTTTCTGATAGATTTGATCATCTTTTTCTTTTGATGGTACGTAACTGGTACATCCGGTTGCTCATCTGCAGCACCTTCTTTAGCCAGTCCGTCTGCTCTCTCGTTTCCTGGTATTCCACAATGAGATGGTATTTACTGCATGGCGACCCTGCGCTGGTTGCACAGTTCAGAAAGTAGGGCTTGTATACCTGGCAATTTTCTGGACTGAAGTGCTTGGAGTGCTGATCTTGCATCTGTCAGGAATACTACAGGCTGTGGACCGAGATTGGTGTTCAGTAGTTTCTCAGTTGCCACCTTGATTGCCTGGATTTCTGCATCATAGTTGTTACAGAATTTCCCCGTTGGTACTCTGACCGTATCCCTAGTGTTGTTTGTGTATTCTATGTACACTCCTGCTCCTCCATTCTTTACTGCATTCTGTGCTGACCAATCCATGTATACTCGGACCCAGAGGTCCTGTGGGTATTCATCATCCAGGAAACTGAGAGTGACTGTCCTACGTTGCACGCTGTTCTGTTCATCCCTGTCGAATATTCCTTTCACATTTGTGTGGATGTGTACTGGTAGTCCATGCTCCTCTCTCCAAGGGGTTTGTTCTGGCACAGACTTTAGGGGGCTGTTAACTTCAGGCAGGTATGAGGTTTGTCTACGAAATCGTTTGGCCTGGTGGATAAAGCTGCTTCTTTTCAGTCGCCCCATTGCTAGGTTTTGGAATCTGTCCTTCATTGGATGGCTCGGCATACAGAAGAACTTTTCTGCCTATGTTAGCACTTTCGTGTCTCTGCGTTCTCTCAGTGCTTGTATCCTCCCCATTTTCTCCATCTCCATTACAGGCGTTGATTTCATTGCCCCCGTGATGACCCTAAGCGCCTGGTTTTGCACCTTATCTAGCTCTTGTAATGTAGTGTTTGATGCTGGACACCACGCAGCTGACCCATATTCCAGGTGTGGTCGTATGCCCTGCTGGTAAACTTTACTAAGTATTTTCCCGCTGGCTCCACTTAGTTTTCTCAGGATGGCTAACTTCCTCCTGGCCTTTGTTGCTGCCTTGTTGATGTGCTGCTTCCATGTCAGCCTATCATCGAATGTAACTCCGAGATAGGTGGGTTGTTTATCTTCTCTCAGGAGCTCTTCGTTTATCTTGATGACACCAGCATTTTGTTTGGGAGAGAGGGTGAAAAGCGTAGTGCTGCACTTGTCTGTGTTGATGCTGACACACCATCTATTTGCCCATGAGGTTAAGGCATCTATAGCTCTTTGTAGCAGTTTGGAGGCCACTGTTGCATGCTCATATGTGCACCATATTACCAGGTCATCAGCGTACATTGCCACTTTCATTCCATGTGGTAGTTCAGCAACCAGGTCGTTGATGTAGACTAGGAAAAGTGTGGGGGACAGAACCCCTCCCTGAGGGACGCCATGACGCAGTAGAATTTTCTTACTCTTGAGGCCATCTAGTTGTACTCGGGCTCTTCTGTTATGCAAGTATGCTTTCACCTATTTGTACATCTTACCATTCACTCTACAATTTCTCAGTTTCTTCAGTAGCCCTTCTTTCCAAACCTTGTCAAATGCTTTCCTTAGATCTATTCATGCTGCTAGTACCAGTTTCTTATCTTGGAACGCATCCTCAATCTCTTGGGAAAGGTAAGTTGCCTGATCTTCGGTGGAATAACACTGCCTAAAGCCCGCCTGCTGTGGTACAAGAAGGTTTTTACTTTCAAGGTACCACTGTAGTCTGAGGTTGATGATACGTTCCATTGTTTTGCAGAGGCAGCTTGTAAGGCTGATTGGTCTGTAGCTGGAGGCAGTGGAACTGTCTTTTCCTGTTACACGCTTATTGAGGCATATTGGGACTACGGTGTTAGGCCCGTATTTTCTTGACCATCGGTACACTAGGGGTGATGGGGTTAGCATCACCCCGGCCGCCTTAACCTTCCCAGAGTTGTTCTGGTACCCAAATCATGAGGCTGGGTGGACCCCAGAGCCGTTTGCGGTCTAAAAATTCCCACATAAACTGGGGATCGAACCATGGACCACCGAGCTAGGAAACCAGTGCATTAACCACTGTGCTACCGCGGCTCCTCATTGATAATAGACAATAGTATTTTATTTACTCATCGTCGATAGACAGATGGAATGTATTCATTCACTGTTGTTAGCTTCAGGCACGACCAGACACATCTTCGTCATCAGACATCATGCTGGCTGGTATTGGTGATCATATTGTTCCACAACTTCCTATCCTCAGCGCTGTTTATCAATTCTGCTGTTGATTTTTTTCCATGCCACGGTGTTAAATTGTCCAATAACTTGTCTCTTTGTAGCCTTGTTTCCTTCAATCTTTCTTGTTATAATATATTCCAGCTTTTCCCTTCTTATAACATCTTTAAAGACAGCGCATTTCTTCTTTGTCAAATAAGTAATAAGCTACCTTTGCGAACTGTTCACTTACAGGACAACTTCACCACTCTTTTCAACTAACATGATGTTACGACATGTTTAATTATGTCGTCTGCTATGGTCACGCTTGGTGACTAATGTAATTTACCCTTTTCACCTTGACCGTCAAGCCATGAAGACGCGTTCTATTTTCTTCCAGTGTTAGGCTTCATATATTGCCGTTTTATATTGAATTAAGGACGTAGGGTCAGTCCGTATTATATTAATAAAATGATGGAATTGTATGGTTAACATATAACCATACAGACTGAGATTGGTCCCATCACCCCTATGTACGTGTGGACAGGCAGCACAGACAGCCGAACACATCCTGCAAGAATGCCACATGCTTAGTCAATTGCGAACTGAACATTGGCCCACAGAGACGCACATCAACACAAAGCTGTTTGGGAGTCTTGAAGAACTTTCAACCACAGCAACATACATCCAGAGAACCGGACTTCTTGTGTAGACATTTCTAAACAACAGCGAACGAGAAGAAGGAGAATAAGAAGACATATAACCATTATATGGAAGGATCGTCGATCAGTTTATGATCTATATATATTCGTCAAACACATGCGTCTCACTACCGGCTGACTGGATTACGGCAGCGCGCGTATATAGCCATGATGTTCTGATGACAACTAATTACTTGGAACACTGACGGTAACAATAGATTCCAATTGAATCAATGCAGATGTATTCTTATTATGATTGAATAATTTCTGTTGTCTTCACATGTCTTTTTAAATAAAATGGATGTTCGTTGGACTCAAACCCGAGCACTTACCCACATTAATTACGTTAAGGTTGGTTCATCAGATTACATTGTTGATTGTTATTATGCACGATGAGCTCTCTCATAAAGAAGTTATTCATCTACAATATTAAAATGAAGTTTGTAAGGAACCAGAATAATTCCTGGACATTCGGCTAACCGATGAGACAGCCTAAACATTGACCCTCAATTTGAATAATTAATCAAACAACTGAACCATCCTTATCAACTGGCGGCCAGATGTGGTTGCGGAATTTTAATTCACAATAAGGATCTAATTGTCAAGAAATACCGGGTTTGAAGATCTCCCTTCGAGCGAAATTAAAATTTTTTATGTCGGCACATGTGACGTCACGCCCTGACAACAGTACGATCGGTAGCAATGGCTTCCCGCTACTCGGCAACATTGAAGAAAAGATTCCAAAATGCTTCAACCAACGGAGGAAACTAACTAAAACAGTCATCATCATGACATACGATCTCCTTAGTTCGTTGGCGAAGCAGGCACTGTCAAAACGTATTGCGATTCCAAAAGCTAAGTACTTGTTTATGCCGTACACATGTTAAGTCCATGTTGCTAAGGTCATCGACATGTCTTTGGGAAGTCATTTGTTAACTGTTGAATGTTTTTTTTTCTATATGTATTCATATTGTAAAGTATATATCAGTGGGAGGTTGGTGGGAGATTTAAATCGATTCGAAGTTCGATCGATTTGAATCCGTTCTGTAGGGTAGTTAAATTTTTTCATTTTGCAAAGAAACCCATTGAAGATTTACCGATAGCTCCCTTCGTTTGCATTTGAAATTATTTGACCTTGATTGTTAGCTGTGAAGTTCTGTAAATAACCGGTGTATTTTGCTGTACTAAGTTCCATTTTTATTCAGTTCTAGTCATATGTTCGTAATCTATCTCGTCCATCCTGATCTGACTATCTTTTAGTTCATATAATAATATATCTGTCAGTTAAATGAGTCCATTGTTACGTCACCATTTTTCATGTACATGTTTAATCTAGACTTAGTTCAACCCTGGCCTTAACTCTTTAAGTCCCAATCGACTTTATATATCCTCAGGGGTTAGACGCGCTTGGCCCAATCAACTTTATAAAGCGTTTAGTATATGTGCCTCTGTTTGAGACTATTTCTAATTATAACTACACACAAACCACCCAAAACGTCATTTCCGACTGCAAGTACATTCTTTTAAATACCGCATGTGTTTAAGAGTGAATGGGTTTTTGTTTTGAGATATTTATTTAAAAATGCACCGGGGTGGCCATTTTTGCTTGGGCCAAACCAACTTTTTTGCTTGGGACTGAAAGAGTTAATTGTGTACTTCCGATTTTTCTGCTCGGTTTGTAAATTCATTTTATGTCTGAAATTGTCACTTTTGTGAGGTGCTACTGTTTTGTACAGCTTGGTTTATTGTTCGTCTTATATTTATTCATTTCTTATATTAATGATATAATAATATTATAAATTGATTATTAATAGAATAATAAAATACTTTGATTAATTTTCACTAAAGTACTTGATGACTAGGTGATGTCATCAATTTGCACTAGTAGTCCAAGACACTATTATTTGTTTATTATGACTAAGGCATGATACTATAATATATTGAGAATTAACTATAAATTTATGGTTTGCCTTGAGTATAACAGGCATATTAGATATAAATTAGTACACTTTCCTAGTACTACAGTGTTCACTGGGCACATACATATATAAATAATTGAATAACATAATTATGGAAGAATGATACCTATAATTATTAGATGATGATATTAGATGCATGAAATAATTTCAGCATCATAAATAAATAAGTATCATAACTATTTGGGGTTTATGTTGGTATGAGTAGGTAATACTATTATAAAATATTGAATAAAATAGTTGTTATTGAATATAAAATAATATTATAGTTGGTTATATTGATTATTCAACCATTCAGCACGTACTAATAATTTCATTTTGTTGAATAATATATATTGTTAATTAAATACATAGACTATTAACGTCAAGATGCTTACCTTAGACCATTTTGTTAAAATTGGAAAAGAATTCAATAAAAAAAAAGGTGACGCACTTCAGGAATTTGCAATGACTGAACTTGCGAAATATAAAGCAGAAATGGAGGAACTTGAAAGGAAAGAGATTGATAAAAAGGCTGCATTGAAGAAGGAAGCAGCAGAACGTGAGATGAAAGAAATTGATAAAGAAAATAGATTAAGAGAATTAGAGGAAAATAAAAGGAAACAAGAAGAAATGATAAGGCAACAAGAGAAAGAATTGGCACTCATCAAGTTGGAAACAGCAAAATTACAGTCACAAAATGCTACTACCAGCCATGGTGATATTCTCAAAATGTATCTTCATCCAACCAAAATAAAAGTTATTATAACTTTAAATTACCTCATTTTAAGCTAAATTTTGACGACCTAGCATCATATCTAGCACGGTTTGAACAGGTATGCAAAACAAATAACCGTATGGGCATTAAAACTTAACGAATTTTTAAATAGTTAGCCCTGAAATGCAACTGAGAATGTTGATCCTACAATGGCAGGCGATTATGATGCAATAAAGGCTTTATTATTGAGACGGTTTCATTTAAATGAGGAGGGCTGTAGACTTAGGTTTAAAACGCTTCTACCAGAGTCCAATAAAGACTTCACAGGGTTTATTGCGAATATACGCAATACCTTTAATAGATGGGTGGAACTCGCAGGAGTTAACAAATCTTATGATAAATTAGTTGATTTGTTACTCAGGGATAAAGTTCTATCCTCTGTGAATCCACCGTTCTTTTCTTTTTTACAAGAACGAAAACAATCTACCATTGCTGCTTTAGAAGAAATGGCAGTAAATTATTGTTCCGCACATCCTCATGTGAGCATATCTAACTCACAAAAAAGAGAACCTTTACCTGTGGCCTCCAATATGTCATATCATGGTTATGACAAATCAAGAACACACAGTCTAGATAGAAATCATTACAGGGGAAGTTATAATGATAAGTATAATCATGGACGTAATCATTATAACAATAATGACAATTTGAACAGAGGTAGACGGCAATATAGAAACCAGTCACCTCATTTCAGGTACAACAAAGGTCAACATAATTCAAATCTGAATAGACCATTTGACTATAATACTAAGAATAATAGTAACAGAGGGTATAGTAATAATCAAGGCTCTAGACCCAGATATAACAGCCATCACAGGGGACAACGAAATGATCCTCACAACTATTCCAGTCGTCGTTCTCAGTCACGTAGACCGTAACATTATGATCACAATACAGGGGCGGCACTTACTACTAGTATGACTCCAGAGGTTCCACATGATGATAAACAAATACAATCATCATCCACATGTTATGCTGTTAACTATAACGTGGCAAATAGTTGCCAAGACTGTAATCTTGTTTTTCAGAAAGCAAAAGAAACAGTACTGAATTGCGGACACATTTTGCCAGAAGTTGGTCTTGCAGCTAACGATGGAACAGGCTCTCTGATATTTAACAGAGGGATAGTAAATGGTTCAGTGGTCTCAGTTTTGAGAGATTCTGGTTCTACCACCATCGGAGTCCGGCAGTCACTAGTCCACCCGAGTTGTGCTACAAATGAATATGTCAGATGCATGACGTTTGGGGGTACCATTGAGTACTACCCCACAGCTATTATTTATGTTAATACTCCTTTCTTTACAGGTAATGTTAAGGTCTGTATGTTAAGGAATCCAATCGCTGATCTCATGGTTGGTCGTATTCACGGCAGTAGAGATTGTACACCAGAAGAAATTCTTGACTGGGAAAGACATAATTTATGCACAGGAAATGCAGTGACGACTAGAGCCCAGGCTCAAATTTTAGAAAACATTAATACTAAAAATGTGGAACCAGACAAACAGGAAGATATTGATGTTCATTCACCCATTGATAGAGCTTCTTTTGCAACCAAACAGAAAGAAGACAGTTCGTTAAAAAAATTCTTTGCTCTGGTTGATAATTTTGATAACGTTACTTCAAGCAACAAAGACAAACACTGGTTTACAATTAAAAATGATATTTTAATTAGATGTTTCATGGACAAGTCACATGTTAAACAACAAGTCATGGTACCTTTTTCATTTAGGCGCTATATTCTACGACATGCACATGACTCCCAATGTGCAGGTCACATGGGATACACTCGCAAGCGACCCCGAGTGTTATCCTCATTTTTTGGCCAGAAGTTTCACGAGACGTATCACAATATGTACGCTCTTGTACTATCTGTCAAGAGGTTAAATCACGAGGTGCTTTTCACACTGCTCCTATTCAGGCCTGTGAAATCTCATTAGTCCTTTTGATAAAATGGCCATAGATATCATTGGTCCACTTTTACCTTCGGCCAGAGGTCATAGATTTGTCCTCACTTGCATTGATTTATGCACACGATGGCCTGAGGCTTTTTCAATGAAGACCACTACTACAGCAGATGTACCTGATGCATTACGTCTTATTTTTTCTAGGGTAGGGTTCCCTAGGAAGTTATTGTCGGACCATGGATCTCAATTCATATCTGATACCATGACGGAGGTAATGAAGACTTGGTACATAGATAAAAACCTTAGTAGCATTTATCATCCTATGAGCATTGGTGCGGTAGAACGGCTCAACCGTACCGTTAAACAATTATTGCACAAGGTTACGGTCAAACACCCTCAGGACTGGGACAGAGCACTCCCAGCTGTCCTGTTTGCTTATCGAGAGGTGCCACGTGAACAGACTGGCTTCTCTCTATTCGAATTAGTTTTCGGCGCTCAACCAAGAGGTCATATGGGACTAATAAAAGACTTACTAATCGATGCCGAGATGACTGAGGATACCCAGTCATCATACGAATATGTCATCAATCTTCGTAATAAAATTATTGAATCCTGCCAGTTGGTAACAGCTTCTTCTGAAGCTGCTAAAGCTAAAGCTCGGACATTACAAAATAGGAATAGACGATTACGCCAGTTATTCCCAGGCGATGAGGCCTATGTACTACTTCCACGTAACGACAATAAATTGCTCATAGCATGGAACGGTCCTTACAAGGTTATTGACAAGATTTCAGATGTTGACTACATCTTGGACATTAAAGGACATAGGAAAATATACCATATAAACATGCTTAAGCAATTTCACACTCGTCCAGAACACTTACAATCTATTTTTCATGAATTGGACGACAAAGCAGTACCAACTTGTCACTACTCCAATCTATCAGTAATACAGGAAGAAGAATCTACTTTTCATGAGGTACATATGTCGTTACCTTTACCTATACTACAACCTACAGAATCTTGGCGTGATGTAACCATCTCTTCTTTGGTTACACCACAACAGCACCGACAGATTGCTGATCTATTACAATCATTCCCAGATGTGTTAACCGACGTACCTGGTCGCACATCAGTGATTAGTCATGACATTATTCTTAAAGACGATACACCAATTCGTGTACATCCTTATTCTGTCCCATTACATTTTCTCAGTAAGACATCTCAGGAACTTGAACAGATGTTGGCTTTAGGTATTATTGAGAGTAGTACCTCTCCATTTTCGTCACCTTTAGTAATTGTCAGAAAGAAGGACAACAACATTCGTTTATGCGTCGACTATAGGAAATTAAATGCTCAGACTGTAGCTGACAGCGAACCGCATCCTATTCTCGATGACTTACTCCCTCGTCTATCTCCTGCAACATTAGTTTTACAAAGATAGACCTAACGAAAGGTTATTGGCAGATTCCTTTAACCGAAAAAGCCAAATATTACACTGCGTTTTCCACTCCACAAGGTCTTTACCAGTGGGATGTGATGCCTTTTGGGCTTATGAACGCTCCGGCTACCTTTATTCGCATGATGCGAAAAATTTTATCACGTAGACAAGACGTTATTACATACATTGACGACATATGTTTATTTAGTTCGTCATTTGAGGAACATTTTTCTGGACTTCGGTCTGTTTTGGAAACATTAAGAGAAAACCATTTAACCGCTAAACCTACGAAAATACAAGTAGCGTTCCAGGAGATAACGTTTCTTGGACACATTGTTGGGGCTGGACGTATTCAAACAGTTCCCAGTAATGTATCTAAAATTTTAAATTTATCAGTTCCTCAAACGAAGAAGCAAGTTAGTATCTCACGTAAACTCAAGATGGCTGAAACCAAATATTCGACGGTCGATAAGGAACTTTTGGCAGTAGTGTGGGCGATCACTAAACTTGAAAAGTTTTTGTTGGGCGCACCCTTTGTGATCCAGACAAATCAAAAGGCGGTGGCGTCATTACGTCGCTCTAATCATAAAAGCCCCAAACTTGCCAGATATTCAATTCTACTTCAGTCCTTTGACTTCGTCATTGAATCCATATCAGGAACTGAAAATGTTATAGCCGATGTACTTTCCAGGCATCCTGCTGAATTCAATTAAAGAGTAATAATGATTCACAAATTCAAGAAGGAATATTGAACAATACGTACTTTTCTAATGATTGCGTACTTCAACGATGAAAGTGTTGTGAACTGCATGCATACTAATGACACATCGAATAACGTGCATTAAAGTAACTTGTATATACATTCTTCAAACGAAATTGACTATGGCCCAAGAGACATATTTGGAGATTTCGTTATTAACGTTTGGACTTTGGTTTGTGTCCATTCGTTCTCCAACTCGTTACGATACAGACGAGAATAATATATGACTTAATGTTGGACAGAATCGTTTTGCAATGGGAATCGAAATGACTAATTCAATGCTGTAAAAGTTTAAATTCGTTCATACAGGGAACACAGATGAAAAATATTAACGTTCTCCTCCAATGGAAATCACCGTAAATTCAAATAGGGACATAACGACGGTTGGATCTTCATCTCCAACATTATTAAGTTACATATTTATTGAATTAATTAAGAAAATAAAGATCAAATGGGAGAAAAAGATGAAATACATAAAAGAAAGAAAATATGAAAGCAAAACAATCTCACATAATTGAATAATCTAATTAGATGTATTTATGAATGTAATAATTGTTATATAAATTTAGCAAATATGTTTACATAATATATTATGTACTATTATTATTTTGTTAGTTAATTAAGTTAATTAGTTAGTAGTTAATCTACACACAAATTTAATTTTAGACACACCTCCCTAATTAATTTTATACTTATCATTTTCTTTACTTTGCTTGGCTTTATTTTTCACTTCGTTCTTTACTATGACACGATAATTAGTTTATTTAATTATATTTTAATTAGATTTATACCCTACACACATACAATCATTAGTTAGTTTATTTCAATTATTTAGGATAATTTTCATTACCCAACACATTATTATTTAGTCAATACAGACTTTGAGTTAATTACATAATTATTTAATGACGATTGACATTTCCTTGGGTTAATATAATAATTCCTGTATTAAATGACTGATATTATATCGACATGACCACGACACTGTTCTAGACAGAACATCGTAGGCCGTATGTCGGGTTTTTGTTAAATTTTTGATATTATTGATTAAGATATTTTTAAAAAAATCTATCTAATAGATTTTTTTTCCCCGTCGGGTAGGGAATTGTTGCGACATGTTTAACTATGTCGCCTGCTATAGTTGGCAGTGCGCATTTTAATGTTGAGAGATTTTGAATTTAGAAGGATTTTATACTTCATGGTTTAGTGAACACAAGCTGCACGGTCCGATTGTGACGTGTGAGCGTTGATATGGTCACGCTTGGTGACTAATGTAATTTACCCTTTTTACCTTGACCGTCAAGCCATCAAGACGCGTTCTATTTCCTTCCAGTGTTAGGCTTCATATATTGCCGTTTTATATTGAATTAAGGACGTAGGGTCAGTCTGTATTATATTAATAAAATGATTATATTAATACCATTTCAGTTCTTCTATTCTACACAAGCACCCGTTTATAAAAGTCTGTAACCATTATATGGAAGGATCGTTGATCAGTTTATAATCTATATATATTCGTCAAACACATGCGTCTCACTACCGGCTGACTGGATTACGGCAGATCGCGTATTTAGCTATGATGTTCTGATGACAACTAATTACTTGGAACACTGACGGTAACAATAGATTCCAATTGAATCAATGCAGATGTATTCTTATTATGAATGAATTATTTCTGATGTCTTCACATGTCTTGTCAAATAAAATGGATGTTCGTTGGACTCAAACCCGAGGACTTACCCACATTAATTACGTTAAGGTTGGTTCATCAGATTACATTGCTGATTGTTATTATGCACGATGAGCTCTCTCATAAAGAAGTTATTCATCTACAATATTAAAATGAAGTTTGTAAGGAACCAGAATAATTCTTGGACATTCGGCTAACCGATGAGACAACCTAAACATTGACCCTCAATTTGAATAATTAATCAAACAACTGAACCATCCTTATCACATGACCAAACCATCATAGTTGGGACTGTTCAACTTGGGTCTGCAGGGGCTGGGTTTTGAGGCCGTGCCGTATCGTTTGGTTGTTGACCATGTCTCTTCTTGTTACTTTACCACCTTTCTCACATACCTCATTTCTGAAGTTTGGAGCTGACCTTTGTGGATTGCAGAAATTGCTCATGACTCACATCCACAAGACTGGAACATAGATGGAGAGGTATACATCCATCTTGGTCTTCTTGCCAACTTCTCTTTTACTAAGGCAGTAGCTTTATTACTGGATAACATTCTCAAGTTGAGAATCGAACTACGGGGTGATTTAAAAGTCACCCCCTATTTTAAATATGTATATCCTTAATTGTGTTAATTGGATGTGCACGAAACAAATGTTAAAAACAAGGAATAATTACTGTCATTTGATTAATAACCTTTATTTTCTTCTTTCTAGAAACGAAATAAAATAAAATAAAATCTAAAATGGACTATAAACTAACGTTACAAATGAGAGGGAGAGAAAGAAATATAGATAGATAGATAGATAGATAGATAGATAGATAGATAAATAGATGGATAGATAGATAGATAGATAGATAGATAGATAGATAGATAGATAGATAGATAGATAGATAGATAGATAGATAGATAGATAGATAGATAGATAGATAGATAGATAGATAGATAGATAGATATATAGATAGATAGATAGATGGATAGATAGATAGATAGATAGATAGATAGATAGATAGATAGATAGATAGATAGATAGATAGATAGATAGATAGATAGATAGATAGATAGATAGATAGATAGAGTGTGCGAGAGAGAGGGGGTGTGTATGAGAGATGGAATGAGAGAGAGAGAGACAGAGATAGCAAACAGCCTTCTATGAGATCATGTATTGAAGGGTCCAGATCTCTCGGCTGTAAGGTTAAAGTGACATCTCGTTTTAAATAATAAAATAACAGTAAATTTTATTGATTTGGACTTTTTTTCTGATAAGATAATCAGATAAGAATGAAGAAATAAAAATGTAAAAATACGAAATGATTTATCAAGCATCCTGTATATAGTTCTCTCTTTATAAAATAAAACACAGCCTAGCGTCCCCTTTCGATGACACGTGTCTGCCAAACTAGTATTCCTAATGATATATTTTTTTCGTCTTCATCATATTCTTTTCTTTCCGCCATCTTTTCAATACCCTTTAGCTCCCCAAGGAGCATAGGCCTTCCACAAACACATGCCAAGTCTTCCTGTCATGTGCTCAAGTTCTTTCCATGTTTTCCTCATCATTTTCATCTATGTTTCCAGTTCTCTTCTCCATGTGTTTTTTGGTCTACCTCTGCCTCTCTTTCCCTGCGGATTCCAGAACAAGGACTGCCTTGTAATGCTATCAAACAGGTTTCCTCAATGTGTGTCCTATCCATCGCCAGCGTCTTCTTCTCAACTCTTGTTCCACTGGTACTTGTCTGGTTCTTGTCATCAATTCCACATTTGTGACTTTGTCATACCATTTCAGTTCTTCTATTCTACACAAGCACCCGTTTATAAAAGTCTGTAGCTTTTTGGTTGTTGTTTTTGTTGCTCTCCATGGCTCTGAGCCATACACTAGGACTGACTTGACATTTGAGTTGAAGATTCTTATTTTTGTGTTGGACTTGATTTCTCTTGTTCTCCATGTTTCCCAATGCAATGAAAGTTCCTCTTGCTTTTTGTATTCTTATTTTGATATCACTGTCTGTCCCTCCAACTTTGTCTATATTACTACCAAGATATGTGTATGATTCTACATCCTTTATTTGTGTTTCTTCAACTTCAAACTTGTTATCATTTCTTGCATTTATTCTCATAATCTTTGTCATTTCCCTGTGTATTTTTAGGCCCATTTGTTGTGACCTCTCATCGAGAATTTATTTTCATTTTCTCTTGCATCTGATTATGGTTATGGGACAGAAGAGCCAAGTCATCTGCAAAATCAGATCATCAATCTGTTTAGTCAGATTCCACTGGATTACATTTCTGTTGTGTGATGTTGATGTTTTCATAACCCAATCTATTGCTAGTAAGAAAAGAAATGGAGACAAGAGGCATTCCTGTCTCACTCTCTAATCCTAAATGGTTCTGTAAGTTGTCCTTCATGAAGAACTCTGCATGTCATGTCTTCATAGGTCTTCTTTATTATGTTAATGATCTTCATGGGAACTCCATAATGCCTCACCAATTTCCAAAACGATTCTCTGTCTACACTGTCAAATGCCTTTTCACAGTCCACGAATCCGATGTATAGTGGTTGTCGTATATTTTTGATAGGGTAATTAAGATCACCAACGGGCTGATCACCCGTTTGCCAGTCACTTCGATTACGGAAACAACAGCAAATGGATTGATTTGCCGTTGCCCTAAAGACGCCAATAGGCGTGATGGGAAACAATGGCAAAGAAAACCTATATGCTGTTGCCCTAAGACGCCACTAGGCGTAATGGCCACTGACTGCTTTGACGGTCGGTGGCTAAGGCCGGAAGAAGAAGAAGAAGAATTAAGATCAATTGTGGCCCAGCTTGAACAGGACTAGAACAGGTGATAGCTCAGTGAGAGATAAGGTAAAGAAATAGATTTTTCACAAGTGAAATGGTGAAAGGTAAAATCTGTCCCTGGATTTGAGAGATAATCAATCCAGCTTATCGATTACGACTGAAAGTTGTAGATCAGACAGTTACCCTATAAATAAATAAATAAATAAATAAATATATGTGTATATATATATATATATATATATATATATATATATATATATATATATATATATATATATATATATATATATATATATATATATATATATATATATATTTATATATATATATATATATATATATATATATATATATATATTCAACCACTCACATCTACACACACACAGATACGTGACGACAATTAGACGCACGGACGTGAAACCTATATCTATAGAATTTGGATCTTTTGGAACAAGCTGACCGACACGCGTAAATAAAGTTTATGTAAATTTTATTTATCATAAATATTGTGAAACGAGTGTGTAAACCCACTTCTTAGTTAATACACTATGTCAAGATACAACTATGCCCAGCCAATCAACGAGCAACGTTCACAAGTCTCTGAGCCAGAATAAAATTCGGCATAAGCCCTGTTTTTCCATACGCGATCTCGGTCACGGCCATCTTGTCTCCCAATATGGCGGCAGACAGAATAAAATTGCCCAATGGGCTGATCACCCGTTGGCTTGTCACACCGATTACGGAAACAGCGGCAGATGGATCTATTTGTTGTTGCCCTAAAGACGCCGCTAGGCGTGCTGGGAAACTACAACAGAGAAAATCAATCTGCTGTTGCCCTTAAGACGCCACAAGGCGTGATGGCCTCTGACTGCTTGGTCGGTCTTTGGCTAAGGACGGAAGAAGAAGAAGAATAAAATTAGGCATAAGCCCTGTTTTTTCGGCACTCGTCTCGGTCACGGATTGTACGGCGGATTGCACGGAACCGCATATAGCCAATCAGCTTGCCACGCCGAGAACCTATCAAAAGCGTTCCTTTAGCAGTAAAAGTTCCTGCATCTACCTATATATACGGGCGAGATTTTATTCAAAATCACGCACACACCAACCCGAAGACAGCTAGACGATCGACTGGAGAAGAGAAGCTGTCAGACTGATTTATTGCTCACATGCATTGATCGGGAACTCTTGCTTCACTAAAAGTCGACTGGCCTGTTTAAATCTTAGAGGGTAAATATATTTACTATAAACTTGTAGGAAAATAGGCCTACAGCAGATATATAATGTTTGTATTTGTTGTGTGTCATTTATACTACCTACACCTTTATATATTTAATATAAATTGTTTCATTATGAATGTATCAGGTTACTGATTGTATCTTGGGGAATTAGGTATAATGATTGTATTTCCTGATATGATTGATGAAGACGAAAACCAACTGGAATATAACCAAAACAGTAGTTGTTAGGACTCATCTAACTCCAATCTATTGTCTCATATAACTCCAGTCTATTGTCTCATATAAAACCAACTGAAATATAATCAAAACAGTCCTTGTTAGGACTCATATAACTCCAATCTATAGTCTCATATAACTCCAATCTATTGTCTCATATAACTCCAACCTGATATATAAAACCAAACAGTCCTCGTCTCATATAACTCCTATCATCAGAACACAACAACATTGTTAGGATATATGTTACCAGCCAGTATAGCACTTGTCAGAGAGGGCCTGGTATATTATAGGGGGAAGGAAAGAGTTGTATCACATCTAGGTGTACATATTATTGGATGTATTCATGTATTGAATTTATATTATTTGATGTATTCGTGTAATGAATTTATATTATTGGATGTATTCATGTATTGAATTTATATTATTGGATATATTCATGTATTAATTTATCAGAAAGAGTGTTTTGCAAGTAGACACCTGTCTTGTCTCGCTATTGCTAAATCATACTGAGCCATGTTGTCATTCATCCTACATGCAGACACCTGAAACACACGCTCATCTCATATACACTAGAAATAGGTAGGCTTGATGACAGAAATTAGCCCCTATTTTTACTGGTTACAGGTTTTATTCGTGTCATCCAACCTGAGGTCGTATGTTCGAGTCAATCCAGCTGCCTGGAACTTCGCAGGAGCACAGTGATTGTACCGGAGCTACATCCTTAGTCCCCCTCAGTTTTGGGTGGGCTAAAGGAACGATCCTCAGCAGGTGTTGTGTGAACCAAACTAAGAAGGACATAACTTTTGAGAGATGAGTACACATTAGTACCATTTCCGTCGGCAACTGTGAGCATTTAACTGTCAAGGACGAAAAACTTAGTTAGCGTAGCAAGAGACAAGAATAACAGCATAGTTGATAAATTTTGTATACTTAATTAACAGCACAGCTGATACATTTACTATAATTGAGTAACAGCACAGCTGATATGTTTTTGTTGCTATAATTGGAAGACTTGTTATATATATATATATATATATATATATATATATATATATATATATATATATATATATATATATATATATATATATATATATATATATATATATATATATACATATATATATATATATATATATATACATTTTTTTAAAAACCAGCGGCACTTGGGCTTTCAGCCCTTCGGCCCAATGACATGTCATTGCGAGGCTGGGGAACCTGAGGACTTTCCTTCCAACCCGGTCAGGAGCTTCGCTCCTTCCCATCCACAGAGGGTTTATCACAGGAGCCGTTCAGGCTATTCAGTCAAATTTCCGGCAGTAAACATTTCTTCAAACGCTGACGCCCGGGGTTGAACCATGAACACCTGGTCGCCAGTACAACGCCGAAGCCATTACACCAGCGCGGCTCCCACATATATATACATATATGTGTGTGTGTAAATCATTTGTAAACTTACAAATCCATTACATTCCATCTTTCAACATCCACGTTTCAACACAAGAGTAGATAGTGTATATACTAAATAAATATTAAGGAAATTGTATTTGAACGACTTGTCAATTTTTTTATAATTGTTAAGTAAAATCTGTTTCCTTGTTTTAAAATCACAGTTAGTTACACAGCGGGGATGGCAATTTATGACTGTCTCCTCTCAACTAATTTTTCGAGATCAGATCATTCACAGCCTAACTAATTTGTGATACCAGTAGTGCTCTCAGACACAGGGACTTCACCATTTTCTGCAGACATTCTATTTCTGAAATTGTCAGTACTATACTGATCCAAGAGCCAATAAAAACGTCACGCTACAATAAAGAAACTACAACACAACAATATCTTTGAATATCAAAATCAAATACAATGATCATAAGTTAATGAGTTAATTAAAGAGTTAGACTCATAGGTTTAATCCTCCCTCCCTCTGTTGAGACAAGATCCCGTTAGAGCAAAATTATTAACCCCCGAAAGAGTCAAAGGTCTTTACGCTATGGTCTAAAATTTCCTCTACAGTAAAGAACAGAGTTATAAGTTAATCTATTCTGAAGTGAAATAAAGGAGCAGCTTAAGCAAAACTTGCATAAGCAAAATACAAAATAAGTACATTGGTTATATCCAAATAGAATTATTCTTTCCCCGCTTTCTCTCGCTCTGACAAACCTGTGATCACAAATTCAGTCTCTCTTACCTACAAAGGTGCTTTCACCACTTCTGGAACAATTGTTAATGGCACCCACAGCCCATCCACGGTTGGTTGTTTGGCAAATCAAGCCCCAGTTTCTCCAACGACTAATTAATCAAAATGTTGGGAAACGCTTGATTCACTCTTGTAAATAGGATGCTGATAAAGGTCACTTCAATTTTTGTCCAGGTAGTAAAATAATTAAGAGAACTAAATGTCACAGTGTACGTCAGCTTGGAATCTTCAATCGTTACATCAAATGTCAGGTAAACAAATCGGTTCAGGATCAATCTTCTTCACAACATGTTGTCGTTATACAGGTAATGTCAAATGTTCGATTTGGTAGCCACAACAGGCTGAATGTTTATGAAATTGGGCAAAGAAATCTGGATATTCTATAAGTCTAGTTATCATTTATTCTTAATATTATTTGGGTTGGTACTCTGTCTCTTTCTGGGTGTACTACGAGGCCAGACAAGTCACCTTGAAAAAACCCGATATTATATCAGAATGTTCTTTGATAAAGTTTATTTCCAGTTTCATATGGAATGGAAGCCACTGGTAAGGTTTAGGGTTTGACCCAAATACTGTATAGGGAGAAAATACAAATACTTAACAGAATATTGTATAATTCACAATCCTATCCTTACCCCGCGTAACATAGGAGATATTATCCACTTCATTTATTTAACTTAAATTAGAAACTATAAGCTTAGAGCTAGTCTCATCGTTTAAAAAAAACTTCCGTGAAATAAATTCTAGTCATTTAAAAAGAATCCATCATCATGAATTAGAAATAAATACATATTTCGTCAATACTCATGATGAATCAGTGCATTTACTTAGTTGGTTAAAATATTCTCTGACTGGTTACTAGCAGTTAATTAAATTTTTGTTATAGCTCGAAGAGTTTAGCTAGAAATATTTATTTGTTCTGCTATCCACTGTAACACAGTAAAACTTTAGAGAAATAATATAACGGACCTAACTTAGTAAATCACTGTCCTAAGAAAAAAATTAGTAAAATATAATTGACGATTTAAAAGATAAAATCACTCAAACTACTAGTATAGTATTTATCTCAACACCGAGCTACTAAGACTTTTCTCCAACGACTACTAAGAAATTCACTTTTACAAGTATATCTAGAATCGAAGCTAGCTGTCTAGAGGAATCTGTGAGGTACTGAATGAATTGAGTTAGATTTCTGTGTTATATATATATATATATATATATATATATATATATATATATATATATATATATATATATATATATATATATATATATATATATATATATATATATATATATTAAAGATGAAAGGAGATAGTTAATTATCCCCCCAAAAACCAGACCCTACCAAATGTTCTTACCTACGGGAAATTCTACGTTCAGGTTTCGGCTTATGCGTAATTCAAAGCCGAAAACCTAGGATTTTCGTTTTCGCTTAGATCAGACATCGGCAATGCGCTAATCAGTGTAAGTTTCCTTCGTCTCTCTGCTCGTAATCAAGCGAGCAATTTCTTCAGATCTCCCGATTCGCCGAGTTTAATTACTTATCAAACGAACGGATTCAGGGAAAGGTAATAAAGATTTCTCACTTAAGTTCCCAATATCTACTCAAATTTATTCAAATCTGGTCGCTGTCTGATCTCTACAACGATTTGATCTCTGGCGGCGCTGGTGTTAGAAATACAGCTCACGTTAGCGAAAATGTCTCTGATAGACTCTCATCAAAGAAATTAGCGAACCGCAATACAATGCGTGCTAAATGAGAAAAGCGGGACAGAGTTCTGAGTAATGGGAGGTTTTATGTTAACCCAACAGGCGTAGGTGAAGCTAGATAAAAAGAAAAATGAAGATAAAGAAAATAGATATATGAAATTCAATTTACATAATCTGTCACAGACTTCCCCGCTTAAGATATGGAACCATTCCATGTCTACTTTATAGAAATAGATTTCCTATATCAGTAGCTTCTGGGTGACTGTTATCTTTCCTCTCATTTTCCCCCTCCGTCTGTCCAATTCCTATTCATGAAGTCTGCTCTTGTGTTTTCTTTCTCTGGAATGCATTCCGTTTGCGCTTGCAAGAGTGTCGCCGAGTTTGACATTTTTGAAAGATTCCTTGTGTTTGCAGTGGCTATTCCCTGCAACTATTGTCATCTTCGTCAGTTTTGGCGATCGCTAGGAGATGTGCGGAGGACGGCACCGTTCTTTCCAAGTGTTTCTTTAACAGATTTACATGGTAGATCTTCTCCTTTCCTTTTATAAAGATCTCGTAGTTAGCGCTTGAGATCTTTTTAAGGACGGTAAACGGCCCTTGCCATCCGATACGTAGTTTGTTGTTCCCGGTTGAGGGTAGCAACAAAACTTTCTCTCCTGCTTGCAGTTCTCGTTCTTTCGCTGCTTTCCTTTATCGGTTAGCGTGCTTTGCGCGTGCTCGCTTAAGGCTGGTCATTGCTAGGTCCCATCCTAGCTTTAACCGTTCCTTAAATTCCGACACATATTTACTGGCTGAGACGACTGTCTGATCAGCCTTCTGATCTGTCAGCGACTGAAGTAAGGCTTCAAGCGGCCCCTTAATAGGTCCGCCAAATAAAAGTGCAGCTGGAGGAAATCCTGTGGACGTATGTGGGGCTTCCCTGTAGCCGAAAAAAAGCTGCGGCTATACAAAGATCTCAATCTTCAGGTTTCTCTTGTCCCAGTTTACACAGCATCATGTTGAGATTTCCGTTGGCACGATCTACTAACCCACTTCCGGCCGGATTATAAGGGCTTATGTAGATGCTTTGGTTCCTCAAGATCTTAACGATCTCATCCATTAACAGGTTACGGTATGGGGATCCGTTATCCGTCAAACTAGTTGAGGGAATCCCAACCGAGTAAAAATCTGCACTAGGGCTTCTGCGACATGCTTGTCATCCGCGCATGTTAGCGGTATAGCTTCTGCCCATATAGTGCATGTTTTGACTAGCG
>JAMPIV010007698.1:0-186096 GCA_024509875.1 Oreohelix idahoensis | reverse complement strand
CCTTTACATATTCCCAATCCTTCACGAATTTTAAAAGTTACTTTTGCATACTAAGCATCTATTATTTTTTTGAAATATTATAATAGATATATCATTAAATTTACCACGGAACTTATGAGATGAGTTTAATTTAATAGATTTAAATAAACACAAAATCCAGTGAAATAAAATGAAAGCACTAGACCACTGATCACTTTAACAAATATATTATACCGTGCACAGGAAAAGAAATCACTCCAATGTAGCCACCAATTCAGATGGAAATCTAGCAAAATTCTACTATAGCTAGTGAATCTTAAATCTCTGGCAACCGAATGATAAAATTGCTTTATTCATGGTCTGTATATATCTAACTGGAATGCAAGATTGGGGGGACATGTTAGAATTTGACACGTTTTTAGATCTCAGGAGACTTTCAGGGTTCTGACCGCCAGACTAAAGAGAGATGCCGCCCCTGGTTTTTCGTATCTCCGTTCGCTGCGTCCGCTTCGGCTTTCCCGTTCGCTCCGTCTTTCGAGGGGTGTTCTGGTTGACACAGAGATGCGAAATGCCGGCAAGAAACTTGCGTCGTTCGTTTCAGGGACCACTACTGCCTTTGATAGCATGCTGCTAGTCTTTCCTGAGATCCCTCAGTGCCTGTTTGATCGTGTGCCGCTACTTTCGTTTGATTCTGGCAACGCCCCCACTGGGCCGGCGTACTGACCAAGTTAATGAAAATAACTGCATATGATTGCTCAAGAGATATCTGTGGGCGTGATTTAACTTCTCCTTAAATCAATGCGATGACCAGAATGTACGGTAGATAAACTGTCCACATATTAATCAGCAAAACGTGTTTTGACAGTTATCTACTCTGCTCAGACCCCTATTAATGAGCAAACGTGTAGTTCCACGTTTCTGTTGTGCATAGCTAATGAGTCCAGGTGGAAAAAAAATCCCGTTTGACGAAAAGTTACCACAATACTCGGGGGCACTGATATTATCCGAAGGGGTCGTTACGAAGGGTCGTACCATATCATCCAACACTTCAGGGTCAGCTGAGTTCGTCTGTCACAAGGCAAAAATAACAAGATAATTTTGTTTGAGGCAAAAATAACAAGATAATTTTGTTTCAGATAAGTGACAGAAATATTTTGTTTCATATAAGTGACAGAAATATTTTGTCACAGATAACAATGACAGAAATGTTTTATCTCAGATAACAGTGACAGAAATATTTTGTCTCAGATAACAGTGACAGAAATATTTTGTCTCAGATAACAGTGACAGAAATATTTTGTCTCAGATAATAGTGACAGAAAAATTTTGTCTCAGAAAACAGTGACATAAATATTTTGTCTCAGATAACAGTGACAGAAATATTTTGTCTCAGATAACAGTGACAGAAATATTTTGTCTCAGATAATAGTGACAGAAAAATTTTGTCTCAGATAACTGTGACAGAAATATTTTGTCTCAGATAATAGTGACAGAAATATTTTGTCTCAGATAACAGTGACAGAAATATTTTGTCTCAGATAACAGTGATAGAAATATTTTGTCTCAGATAACAGTGACAGAAATATTTTGTCTCAGATAACAGTGATAGAAATATTTTGTCTCAGATAACAGTGACAGAAATATTTTATCTCAGATAACAGTGACAGAAATATTTTGTCTCAGATAACAGTGACAAGAAGGTTTTAGCTCAGGTAACAATAACAAGAAGATTTTGTTTGATGCAAAAATGACAATATATTTTTGTTTGAGGCAACAATGACAAGATAATTTTGTTTGAGACAAGAATGGCATGATTGTTTTGTTTAATGCAACAATGACAAGATAATTTTGTTTGAGGCAACAATAACAAAATAATTTTGTTTAATACAACAATGACAATACATTTTTGTCTGAGGCAACAATGACAAGATAATTTTGTTTCTCAGGCAATCAAATGACAAGGGATAAATTATTGTTTGAGTTGGCAACAGTAACAAGATATTTTTGTTTAAATATTGCAATCAATGGACAATATATTTTTGTATTTTTGAGGGTAACAATGTACAAGATTATTTTGTTTGAGGTGGTAAACAATGACAAGATAATTTAGTTTGAGGGCATACAATGACAAAATTTATTTTGTTTTTAGGCATAAAATGAGAAGATATTTTTTATTTGAGGCAACACATTTAGTGACAAGATAATTTTGTTTGAGGCAACAATTGACAAGAGGTAATTTGTTTGAGATAACAGTGACAGGAAATATTTTGTCTCAGATAACAGTGACAAGAAGATTTTAGCTCATAGATAACAAATTACACGAAAATATTCACTCAGGTAGATTGTTTGAGATAACAATGATGAGACGATTGTTTTGCAGATAACAACGAAATAACAGTGTTCTCAGATGATAACGGCAACATGATTATCCTACGACGACAGAGACATAACGATTTAGTCTAAGACGACAGTGGCAGCACGATTTAGCCTAAGACGTCAGAGGCATGAAAATTTAGTGTAAGACCACTGAGGCATGACAATTTAGTGTAAGACCACAGAGGCATGACAATTTAGTGTAAGACCACAGAGGCATGACAATTTAGTGTAAGACCACAGAGGCATGACAATTTAGTGTAAGACCACTGAGGCATGACAATTTAGTGTAAGACCACAGAGGCATGACAATTTAGTGTAAGACCACAGAGGCATGACAATTTAGTGTAAGACCACAGAGGCATGACAATTTAGTGTAAGACCACTGAGGCATGACAATTTAGTTTAACACCACAGAGGCATGACAATTTAGTGTAAGACCACTGAGGCATGACAATTTAGTGTAAGACCACTGAGGCATGACAATTTAGTGTAAGACCACAGAGGCATGACAATTTAGTGTAAGACCACTGAGGCATGACAATTTAGTGTAAGACCACAGAGGCATGACAATTTAGTGTAAGACCACAGAGGCATGACAATTTAGTGTAAGACCACTGAGGCATGACAATTTAGTTTAACACCACAGAGGCATGACAATTTAGTGTAAGACCACTGAGGCATGACAATTTAGTGTAAGACCACAGAGGCATGACAATTTAGTTTAACACCACAGAGGCATGACAATTTAGTTTAACACCACAGAGGCATGACAATTTAGCGTATGACCATAGAGACATGACAATTTAGAGTAAGACCACAGAGACATGTCAATTTAGCGTAAGGCCACAGAGACATGACAATTTAACGTATGACCACAGAGACATGACAATTTAGCGTATGACCACAGAGACATGACAATTTAGCGTATGACCACAGAGACATGACAATTTAGCGTAAGACCACAGAGACATGTCAATTTAGAGTAAGACCACAGAGACATGACAATTTAGCGTATGACCACAGAGACATGACAATTTAGCGTATGACCACAGAGACATGACAATTTAGCGTAAGACCACAGAGACATGACAATTTAGCGTATGACCACAGAGACATGTCAATTTAGAGTAAGACCCCAGAGACATGACAATTTAGCGTATGACCACAGAGACATGACAATTTAGCGTAAGACCACAGAGACATGTCAATTTAGAGTAAGACCACAGAGACATGACAATTTAGCGTATGACCACAGAGACATGACAATTTAGCGTATGACCACAGAGACATGACAATTTAGCGTAAGACCACAGAGACATGTCAATTTAGAGTAAGACCACAGAGACATGACAATTTAGCGTAAGACCACAGAGACATGACAATTTAGCGTAAGACCACAGAGACATGACAATTTAGAGTAAGACCACAGAGACATGACAATTTAGCGTATGACCACAGAGACATGTCAATTTAGAGTAAGACCACAGAGACATGACAATTTAGCGTATGACCACAGAGACATGACAATTTAGCGTAAGACCACAGAGACATGTCAATTTAGAGTAAGACCACAGAGACATGACAATTTAGCGTATGACTACAGAGACATGACAATTTAGCGTAAGACCACAGAGACATGACGATTTAGCCTAAGACGACAGAAGCAATATAATTTAGTGCAAGACGACAGAAACAATATAATTTAGTGCAAGACGACAGAAACAATATAATTTAGTGCAAGACGACAGAAACAATATAATTTAGTCCAAGACGACAGAGACAATATAATTTAGCCCAAGACGACAGAGACAATATAATTTAGTCCAAGACGACAGAAACAATATAATTTAGCCCAAGACGACACAGACAATATAATTTAGTCCAAGACGACAGAAACAATATAATTTAGCCCAAGACGACAGAGACAATATAATTTAGTCCAAGACGACAGAAACAATATAATTTAGTGCAAGACGACAGAGACAATATAATTTAGTGCAAGACGACAGAGACAATATAATTTAGTGCAAGACGACAGAGACAATATAATTTAGTGCAAGACGACAGAGACAATATAATTTAGTGCAAGACGACAGAGACAATATAATTTAGTGCAAGAGGACAGAGACAATATAATTTAGTGCAAGACGACAGAGACAATATAATTTAGCCCAAGACGACAGAAACAATATAATTTAGTGCAAGACGACAGAGACAATATAATTTAGTGCAAGACGACAGAGACAATATAATTTAGTGCAAGACGACAGAGACAATATAATTTAGCCCAAGACGACAGAGACAATATAATTTAGTGCAAGACGACAGAGACAATATAATTTAGTGCAAGACGACAGAGACAATATAATTTAGTGCAAGACGACAGAGACAATATAATTTAGTGCAAGACGACAGAGACAATATAATTTAGTGCAAGACGACAGAGACAATATAATTTAGTGCAAGACGACAGAGACAATATAATTTAGTGCAAGACGACAGAGACAATATAATTTAGTGCAAGACGACAGAGACAATATAATTTAGTGCAAGACGACAGAGACAATATAATTTAGGGCAAGACGACAGAGACAATATAATTTAGCCCAAGACGACAGAGACAATATAATTTAGTGCAAGACGACAGAGACAATATAATTTAGCCCAAGACGACAGAGACAATATAATTTAGTGCAAGACGACAGAAACAATATAATTTAGCCCAAGACGACAGAGACAATATAATTTAGTGCAAGACGACAGAGACAATATAATTTAGTGCAAGACGACAGAGACAATATAATTTAGTGCAAGACGACAGCGACAATATAATTTAGTGCAAGACGACAGAGACAATATAATTTAGTGCAAGACGACAGAGACAATATAATTTAGTGCAAGACGACAGAGACAATATAATTTAGTGCAAGACGACAGAGACAATATAATTTAGCGCAAGACGACAGAGACAATATAATTTAGCGCAAGACGACAGAGACAATATAATTTAGCGCAAGACGACAGAGACAATATAATTTAGCGCAAGACGACAGAGACAATATAATTTAGCGCAAGACGACAGAGACAATATAATTTAGCCCAAGACGACACAGACAATATAATTTAGTGCAAGACGACAGAGACAATATAATTTAGTGCAAGACGACAGAGACAATATAATTTAGTGCAAGACGACAGAGACAATATAATTTAGTGCAAGACGACAGAGACAATATAATTTAGTGCAAGACGACAGAGACAATATAATTTAGTGCAAGACGACAGAGACAATATAATTTAGTGCAAGACGACAGAGACAATATAATTTAGTGCAAGACGACAGAGACAATATAATTTAGTGCAAGACGACAGAGACAATATAATTTAGTGCAAGACGACAGAGACAATATAATTTAGTGCAAGACGACAGAGACAATATAATTTAGTGCAAGACGACAGAGACAATATAATTTAGTGCAAGACGACAGAGACAATATAATTTAGTGCAAGACGACAGAGACAATATAATTTAGTGCAAGACGACAGAGACAATATAATTTAGTGCAAGACGACAGAGACAATATAATTTAGTGCAAGACGACAGAGACAATATAATTTAGTGCAAGACGACAGAGACAATATAATTTAGTGCAAGACGACAGAAACAATATAATTTAGTGCAAGACGACAGAGACAATATAATTTAGTGCAAGACGACAGAGACAATTGTAAAGTGCAATCTTTACTATCTTGCAATATAATACATTTATATACTTATTATGTTCGCAAATATTTTGTAAACAAAGTATTTCCTTTTTTAAGTTCTTAAGGAGAAGTCATTTTTGAGTTACTTCCCTTGAAAGGAGTTCCGTCATCTTCGATCGGACTCCGCGGACGAATTTAGGCCTACTGCGATTTATTCTTTGGCTGGGTAGGAATAGATTGTTCTTGCTTCAGTATATCTATGGCCTGAATTTATACGTAGTGTTTGTATGAGTAGGACGAGTCTGTCTTATATATGGATATCTTTACATTTCTAAGTCGAACTATGTTGGTTGTCGCTAGGAAAGGTCAAAGGCTATGCAGCGGAAGTATCGCTAGCAAGGGGGGTGATTCATGGCTGTCATCCTGTCGGGATGTCGAATTTTGTTGTAGCGGGCTTATCGCCGAAAAAGTGATCTATAAGTAGATGGGGAAAAGTGATAGTCATTTAGACATGTTGTATGTACTTTACCCCAGTGTTTATTCTCTTTTGCCAAGGAATGGCAAAGTTATATTTCGCATAGAAAGGTAAAACCACAATTTATTATGAACTTGGGCTTCGCCATCGTTGTCGATAAGCAGATGCACAGTGGTACTTTTGAAAAGAATATTTATTCAAAGGAAGATGACATTCCTATGTATCAGCACTAGATTATATGATATTATTCAATTACCTCTATGATAGAAGCTATGAAGAAATGAGGACATTTAACGAATGACCAATTTTGGTCTGTATCCAATAGTGAGTGAAGCTCACGAGAGAAGCACAGCCATGTTGAAATTCATATACTTTGTATTTATCGAGTGAGAAAAAGGGATGCCTGTACTATCGCTCGATGAACCAAGAGATCACTGCTACATGTGAGAACCCATGTCTGGGATTCCTATATCTTTATGAAAAATATATATATTGAACTTTACGTGAAGGGATATTCGCTAGACGAGGTTAGGTCTAGGAGCCTTCCTATATATTGGTTATGGACTGACGTGCCCAGTCAGTAAAGCCAGATGATTTACATGATGGAACTCTGAATGCTTATTTACGAATGCTCCATTATGATATTTGCCAAGCATGAATGCTAACTTAAGATGATATTCCTGTGATCAACATTATGCTGTCTATGTCGACATTTGTTCCTGTAACCATACACGTACTGTCCAAGTGTGCGTCCCATTAAATGTTATAAAAAGACCACCGTAGTTCCAGTACTTCTTGAATTCGAACAGTGTGAGTATGAGTGATGTACTACCAACCTGTCAACTCTATCGAATCATTCTACCATTCGCGTACTGACATTCAGATACACACTCATTGTCTACACTCACATTCTTGTCGGAGCCTCATCACGTTCCAGGACAAGATGACCTGTATGACCAAAACTGTGCTGGGTTTAATGAGTTGACAATCGTTACACTTTACTACACCAGTCCCAACATCTACATTTATCAACTGGTGGACATTCACGGCATTTAACAAATAAAACGTGATTTAACAACTAATGGCCAGTATGAGTTTAACAACTGGTGTGCCAGCTTCCTGGGTCAACCTGCACAGTGACCATATTGAGAAGTAAACTACTGAGACCAGACGTTCCTTGGGGTCTGTTACGACACACAAATACATCAACAGTACAACTCTACAGTGATGTCAGCGTGACCTGTCCTGTCGAGAGTATGCAGTAACTAGGTCAGCGTTTGTTGACATTTGGTTCGTTGGACATTTGCCATACAACTGACAGTGTTATACAGCAAGCTTGGTTGAAACATAGAACATTACACATCAGGGCTGGAGAATATTTGACAGTGTTTGCGAAAGGAAATGTTATTGAACTGAGAAGTCCTACATCGATTGTTATCATTCACATCAACGATGGAGCTTCTATTTCTGTGTTCAATTTAAAATAATTAGACCAGAAGTATTTGTTTAATAAAGTACCACAGTACTGTACTATTAGGCAGTGTAACTGAGCCTTCTTTACAACACATTCTTTCTGCAACACTCTATTTACATCATATTGCCATACTATTTATGCATTTATGTATTTATGTTTAAATATTTATATGTGATATTTGTTTGTATCCAGCGGGTTGTTGTTTTGGTTGGGCGGTGTCACACAACAGAGTATCCCACGTAATAGAGGGTCTGAGGTGTGCGTTTCTATAGGTGCAATTTTCTTGATTGAAAATTTGCTGCGACAGCTGTTGCTATTAGTGTTAGCTGTGAAAACTGTACTCATTGTTGTTTTTGTAATATTCCTCTGTTCTTTAGTTTGTTTTGATTTGTTTGTAATTTGTTGGTCTACCCTATTCTATCTTTCAGTTCTATTCTCAATTTATATTTATATACTGTGGCGTTATTTGTAGTTGTTATCCTCTTGCGGTTTATCTTTTATTGTTTTTCCCATTTGATTTATTTCATCTCCGCAAATGTTTTCATGTTCTCCTGTATAACAGTTTTGTTTTGTGCCTGATCGACATACACTATTTAAAATATAGTTGATCATATAAATTGATGTACAAGAATCAACTGATAGTTAATTGCTATTACTAAAGGTACACAGTTGATGATATAAAACACTATTTCTGGTGCACTGCACTTATATTATAGAGTGAACCAGCAACTTAAAGCTGTTATTATATAAGGATTTATACAAGACCTTTGTAAGGCTTGTTTCCCACAGTGATTGGGATAGTTAAGTACTATTTTCCACAGGTTACAAAGTTATCATACAAGGTCTTTGATTAAGACTAAGAAAGTGAATTTATTTACTTTTGCAAATTACTGATCTTTTTAGACAAGATGTCTACATTAGATTATTTTATCACACAAGGCAAGGCTCTTGATAAGACTGGTCAGCAATTAGAAGAATGGGCAGTTGCTCAATATGACAAAGCATTAGCTGCTGAAGAAAGAAAAGCATTGATTGAGGAGAAAAGATTAGAAGCTGAGGAAAAAAAATTACAAAGAGAGTATGAACAAAAGAAATTGCAGATACAGACTGATGAAAAAAAGATTCCAGATGGAAATGGAAAAAGAGAAAAGAAAAGATGAAGCTGCTGCAGAAGAGAAAAAAAGAGAACATGAACACAAAAAAGAACTTTTAGCATTTGAGTTAGAAAAGTTAAAGTTAACAAACATAAGTAATGTTAATCAAGCATCTGGTGGTAATGGTAAACCCTTTACTTACAAGGTCAAGGTACCAGCGTTCAACCCTTCCAGTGATGACATAACATTCTGGCTAAATAGATTTGAACGCTCTTGTCGAGCCCATAATGTGGACAAATCACAATATGCTAACCAGTTATCAGAAAATCTGAAAGGTGATTCTCTGACTAGTTTAAGTTTGGTTGAAGAGGCTGACAAAGATAACTATGATGTTATTAGGACAGCCTTATTAAAGAAGTATCAGTTGTCTGAAGAGGGTTATCGGAAGTTGTTTAAGACAATGGTGCCTGAGGCAGGTGTAGAATTCTCAGAATTCATTGCAAGGACACGTCTTACATTTGATCGTTGGATTGAGCTATCCAAAACAGAAAAAACTTATGAAGCCCTTATGGACTTGATACTCAGAGACAAGATTATGTCAAGTATAAATAAACCTTTCCTCGAATTCTTACATGAGCGTAAACCTAAGTCTCTAAAAGAAATGGAACAGTATTGTACCCAATACGTCACTGCACATCCGGACGTAGCTATTAGCAACAGTAAGGTTAAAGAAGGTATGCCAGTTGCTTCTGCAACACCATACAACCCTAATCACTCTCACAAATTCCAAGGACCTCAAAATAAGTTTAATAAAAAAGGTAACTATTACAGTTATCAGAACCAAGGTAACCAATCATTTCAGGGTTCTTCTTCGAATACCTGGAGAAGAGCTGACAGCCCTCGATTCAGGGGTGGTCATAATTACAGGAACTTTCGCAAAGGAAGTCATTCTAGAAACTATCCAAGTTTTCCTTCATGGAGACAACAAGATCATAATTACCGAGATACTCATTATAATGAATATGATGATAGTAACCAAAGGAGCTATGATTCAAACCCGAGTAGGGGTTATAATAGTGGAAACAATGATAAGTACAGAGGCAATAATAACAGAGGTAGAGCACAATTCAAAAAACATAAAGCTCATTACCAGGCGAACTCTGCACAGCAAGAGTCCCACGAAGCCTATAAACAAAATAAAGATAATGATGACTCTAATAATATGGCATGTGCCGCTCTTGATTTTGGGAGAGCATCTCAGTGCCCCCAATGCAAAACATTATTTGAGCCAACCACAGTGTCTACTTTAAGCTGTGGGCATCCTCTTCCCGCTCTTCCTGCGTCAATCGCGCATGATGGGAGAGGTTCTCTTGTCTTACACAAAGGTTTAGTAAATGACAATCCAGTCTCAGTACTTTTTGATTCTGGATGCACAACTATTGGGGTTAGGCAGTCACTCATAGATCCTTCTCATTCTACAGGCAAAGTAGTCAAATGCGTAACATTTGGCGGCACCATAGAGAAATACTCTACCGCTATCATTAGGATTGCTACTCCTTTCTTCACAGGAGATGTACACGCATGTCTTTTGCCGAATCCGATCGCTGATCTTATCATCGGTCGCATTCACGGAGTCAAAGAATGCACTCCGGAGCAAATTTCCGTTTGGGAAAATCAAAATATGCAATCTGCTAATGCGGTAGTCACTAGAGCTCAAGCTCTCAATATGCCTGAAACTTCATCTGTTGAAGATAATGAAGTGCATAACCGAGATGATTCCTTGGTAATTTCTCGTGACTCGTTTATAAAACAACAAGAAGAAGATCCGACTCTTAAGAAATTCTTCACTCTTGTAACGAAAGGTGATCCGAATAAAGATTCAAATTGTAAATCTTGGATTACAATGAAGAATGGCGTACTTGTACGTATGGTGCAAGACTCCACTAAGTCAAGTCATTCTCAGATTCTTGTACCCAAGAATTTGAGAGTTAAGATCTTACAACATGCACACGACTCTCAGTGTGCTGGTCACATGGGTTTTTCCCGTACAAAGTCAAGAGTTCTTGCGGCTTTCTTTTGGCCTTTTGTGAACAAGGACATACGGATCTATTGTCGATCCTGTAAAGTATGTCAAGAAGTCAAATCCAAAGGTCCTCGTCATGCTGCGCCTATTCAGGCTGCAGATATTCCTATTCGTCCATTCCAGAAAATGGCGATAGACATCATTGGTCCATTAAAGATCAAATCTGCTAGAGGACATCAGTTTATCTTAACGTGTGTAGACATGTGCACACGTTGGCCAGAGGCTATCCCTCTAAAGAGCATTACTACCGCTGACATTGCAGATGCTCTTTGGCTTATATTTTCTCGGCTGGGATTCCCCGGAGAAATATTATCAGATCATGGCACCCAACTGATATCGGATACCATGTCTCAAGTAATGTCTACTCTACAGATAGAGAGATCTTTGAGTAGCATCTATCATCCTATGTCCAATGGGATGGTCGAGCGACTAAATAGAACACTTAAGAACTTATTAGGGAAGATAACTGAGGATCATCCTCAAGATTGGGATAGGGTTTTACCCGCGGCCCTCTTCGCGTACAGAGAGGTCCCCAATGAACATACAGGGTTTTCTCCCTTTGAACTTGTCTTTGGCGCGCGACCGCGGTGCCCAATGTCTTTGCTGCATGATCTTATAACAGCTGACAATATTGACGATGACACAAAATCTTCTTACGAGTATGTCATCGCGCTGAGACAAAAGATTATCGAAGCATGCAAATTGGCAACGTCCTCTTCTGAATTTGCTAAGCAGAAGGCAAGACAATTTGCTAATAAGAACAGAACTTTACGACAACTTTGTCCTGGTGACAAAGCATTTGTTTTGCTACCTTGTCGTGAAAATAGACTCCTTATTAGTTGGAAAGGTCCGTACGATATAATATCGAAAATTTCAGATGTTGACTACATCGTCGATATTAACGGGAAGCATAAAACCTTCCACATCAATATGCTTACGGAGTTCCATGAACGTCCTGACTATCTACAGCCTATTTTCCAGGCAACGGACGATTCTCATGTCAAACATGGTCATTACTCATCACTGTCTGTAATACAGGATGAGGAAACAAGTTTTTCGGATGTTAATCTTCCGCTTCCAATGATCCCACTTCATTCTAGTGAATCATGGAAAGACGTTACTGTTTCTCCTGATTTGTCTCTAGGAGAACAGCGACAAGTTTCGTCTATGTTACAAATATTTCAGGATGTCCTCACTGACATCCCTGGACAAACTCATGTCATTGAGCATGACATTGTTCTAACTGAACATACTCCAATTAGGGTTAGACCTTATCCTATCCCTATACATTTCCAAACACAGGTTGAAAAGGAGTTTGGATGAAATGATAGATTTACAAATAATCGAACCATCCACTTCTGCATATTCTTCGCCGATGGTTATTGTTCGAAAAAAAGACAATAACATACGTCTTTGCGTTGACTATCGCAAATTGAATCAAGTTACGAAGTTCGATGCTGAACCTATGCCTTTACTAGAAGAGCTACTTACTCGTCTTTCTAAATCGCATTTTTTCTCTAAACTTGATTTGTCTAAAGGATATTGGCAAGTTCCATTATCCGAACGCGCCAAACCTCTTACCGCTTTCTCTACTCCCAGAGGCCTTTTCCAATGGAATTTTATGCCTTTCGGCCTTATGAACGCACCAGCTACATTTGTACGCATGATGCGTCGAATCCTATCGTATCGGTCAGATGTCATTGCTTATCTAGACGACATCTGTCTTTTCAGCGATACTTGGGAAGATCACTATTCAGGGTTAGTTGAATTATTATCAACTCTGCGTGAGTATAACCTGACAGCAAAACCATCCAAAGCTTGCATTGGCTTTAGCGAAATTGCTTTCTTAGGCCATCGAGTAGGTCACGGTTTCTTGAAGACAGAAGACCATAATATCACTAAGATACTTAACATCTCTATCCCTAGGACTAAAAAGCAAGTGCGAAGTCTTTTAGGTCTCATACAATTTTATGGACGTTTCATTCCGAATCTGTCCTCTATCATGGCACCTCTCTCTACACTATTAAAGAAAGGGTCGCCTAACATGGTTCACTGGTCTCATGAATGCCAATCTTCACTAGAGAAGATCAAAACTATGTTTTCATCACCACCTATTTTAGTGTTACCTACAACAGATAAGACATTCGTTCTTCGTAGTGACGCTTCATCCACTGGGATTGGAGCGGCACTAATGCAAGAGTACTCTGGAACTCTGCATCCTGTAATGTATATATCCAGAAAACTTAATGCTGCAGAAAGGAATTACTCGGTTTTAGACCGTGAATTATTGGCAATGGTTTGGTCAATTCTCAAACTCCAAAGATTCCTTCTGGGCGCGCATTTCGTAGTGGAAACTGACCAAAAAGCTCTTACGGCTATCCAAAGTAAGAACTTGAAGAGCTCGAGATCAACTCGATACGCAATCGCTCTTCAACCTTTTCATTTCTCGGTACGAGCTATCCGTGGTTCAGAAAATGTGATGGCGGACATTCTGTCCAGATGCCCACATGATGCCACTTAACTGTTAAATATTAAATTTTTTTTAATATGTATAACTTTACAACAGTTATTTTTTGTTTCTTTACTAAGATACACATTTGTAATTTAATAATAGAATGATGGTATCTCTACTTAGCGGTTTATTGATGTTTATTCACCGCTGTTCTTTGATGATTGTTTCTTCATAAATCATAAATTTAAGATTATAGTGTGAATTTTTGGTATGCATTGTATAATTACCAGAATTGTATTATACGTACATCACACCTTCGTGGAAACATTTATTCGTAGAGAAACAATTTCTCTCAGATTTTGAGATATATTCTCACCGGTCATATTAGGAATTATAGTTATTCCTGATATTTTCATCTGCGCAGTATTCTTGCGTTGTGAGCCTATTCTACGTTGCTCCTAGATGTATTTTAAAAAAAAATTTTTTTTTTTTTTCCCGGGAGGTGTGGTAAGACTGTAAAGTGCAATCTTTACTATCTTGCAATATAATACATTTATATACTTATTATGTTCGCAAATATTTTGTAAACAAAGTATTTCCTTTTTTAAGTGCTTAAGGAGAAGTCATTTTTGAGTTACTTCCCTTGAAAGGAGTTCCATCATCTTCGATCGGACTCCGCGGACGAATTTAGGCCTACTGCGATTTATTCTTTGGCTGGGTAGGAATAGCTTGTTCTTGCTTCAGTATATCTATGGCCTGAATTTATACGTAGTGTTTGTATGAGTAGGACGAGTCTGTCTTATATATGGATATCTTTACATTTCTAAGTCGAACTATGTTGGTTGTCGCTAGAAAAGGTCAAAGGCTATGCAGCGGAAGTATCGCTAGCAAGGGGGGTGATTCATGGCTGTCATCCTGTCGGGATGTCGAATTTTGTTGTAGCGGGCTTATCGCCGAAAAAGTGATCTATAAGTAGATGGGGAAAAGTGATAGTCATTTAGACATGTTGTATGTACTTTACCCCAGTGTTTATTCTCTTTTGCCAAGGAATGGCAAAGTTATATTTCGCATAGAAAGGTAAAAACCACAATTTATTATGAACTTGGGCTTCGCCATCGTTGTCGATAAGCAGATGCACAGTGGTACTTTTGAAAAGAATATTTATTCAAAGGAAGATGACATTCCTATGTATCAGCACTAGATTATATGATATTATTCAATTACCTCTATGATAGAAGCTATGAAGAAATGAGGACATTTAACGAATGACCAATTTTGGTCTGTATCCAATAGTGAGTGAAGCTCACGAGAGAAGCACAGCCATGTTGAAATTCATATACTTTGTATTTATCGAGTGAGAAAAAGGGATGCCTGTACTATCGCTCGATGAACCAAGAGATCACTGCTACATGTGAGAACCCATGTCTGGGATTCCTATATCTTTATGAAAAAATATATATATTGAACTTTACGTGAAGGGATATTCGCTAGACGAGGTTAGGTCTAGGAGCCTTCCTATATATTGGTTATGGACTGACGTGCCCAGTCAGTAAAGCCAGATGATTTACATGATGGAACTCTGAATGCTTATTTACGAATGCTCCATTATGATATTTGCCAAGCATGAATGCTAACTTAAGATGATATTCCTGTGATCAACATTATGCTGTCTATGTCGACATTTGTTCCTGTAACCATACACGTACTGTCCAAGTGTGCGTCCCATTAAATGTTATAAAAAGACCACCGTAGTTCCAGTACTTCTTGAATTCGAACAGTGTGAGTATGAGTGATGTACTACCAACCTGTCAACTCTATCGAATCATTCTACCATTCGCGTACTGACATTCAGATACACACTCATTGTCTACACTCACATTCTTGTCGGAGCCTCATCACGTTCCAGGACAAGATGACCTGTATGACCAAAACTGTGCTGGGTTTAATGAGTTGACAATCGTTACACTTTACTACACCAGTCCCAACATCTACATTAATCAACTGGTGGACATTCACGGCATTTAACAAATAAAACGTGATTTAACAACTAATGGCCAGTATGAGTTTAACAACAATATAATTTAGTGCAAGACGACAGAGACAATATAATTTAGTGCAAGACGACAGAAACAATATAATTTAGAGCAAGACGACAGAGACAATATAATTTAGTGCAAGACGACAGAGACAATATAATTTAGTGCAAGACGACAGAGACAATATAATTTAGTGCAAGACGACAGAGACAATATAATTTAGTGCAAGACGACAGAGACAATATAATTTAGTGCAAGACGACAGAGACAATATAATTTAGTGCAAGACGACAGAGACAATATAATTTAGTGCAAGACGACAGAGACAATATAATTTAGTGCAAGACGACAGAGACAATATAATTTAGTGCAAGACGACAGAGACAATATAATTTAGTGCAAGACGACAGAGACAATATAATTTAGTGCAAGACGACAGAGACAATATAATTTAGTGCAAGACGACAGAGACAATATAATTTAGTGCAAGACGACAGAGACAATATAATTTAGTGCAAGACGACAGAGACAATATAATTTAGTGCAAGACGACAGAAACAATATAATTTAGTGCAAGACGACAGAGACAATATAATTTAGTGCAAGACGACAGAGACAATATAATTTAGTGCAAGACGACAGAGACAATATAATTTAGTGCAAGACGACAGAAACAATATAATTTAGTGCAAGACGACAGAGACAATATAATTTAGTGCAAGACGACAGAGACAATATAATTTAGTGCAAGACGACAGAGACAATATAATTTAGTGCAAGACGACAGAGATAATATAATTTAGTGCAAGACGACTTAGTGCAAGACGACAATATAAATTTAGTGCAAGCAATATAATTTAGTGCAAGACGACAGAGACAATATAATTTAGTGCAAGACGACAGAGACAATATAATTTAGTGCAAGACGACAGAGACAATATAATTTAGTGCAAGACGACAGAAACAATATAATTTAGTGCAAGACGACAGAGACAATATAATTTAGTGCAAGACGACAGAGACAATATAATTTAGTGCAAGACGACAGAGACAATATAATTTAGCCCACGACAGAGACAATATAATTTAGTGCAAGACGACAGAGACAATATAATTTAGTGCAAGACGACAGAGACAATATAATTTAGTGCAAGACGACAGAAACAATATAATTTAGTGCAAGACGACAGAGGCAATATAATTTAGTGCAAGACGACAGAAACAATATAATTTAGCCCAAGACGACAGAGACAATATAATTTAGTCCAAGACGACAGAAACAATATAATTTAGTGCAAGACGACAGAGACAATATAATTTAGTGCAAGACGACAGAAACAATATAATTTAGCCCAAGACGACAGAGACAATATAATTTAGTCCAAGACGACAGAAACAATATAATTTAGCCCAAGACGACAGAAACAATATAATTTAGTGCAAGGCGACAGAGACAATATAATTTAGTGCAAGACGACAGAGACAATATAATTTAGTGCAAGACGACAGAGACAATATAATTTAGTGCAAGACGACAGAAACAATATAATTTAGTGCAAGACGACAGAGACAATATAATTTAGTCCAAGACGACAGAGACAATATTATTTAGTGCAAGACGACAGAGACAATATAATTTAGTGCAAGACGACAGAAACAATATAATTTAGTGCAAGACGACAGAGACAATATAATTTAGTGCAAGACGACAGAGACAATATAATTTAGTCCAAGACGACAGAGACAATATAATTTAGCCCAAGACGACAGAGACAATATAATTTAGTGCAAGACGACAGAGACAATATAATTTAGTGCAAGACGACAGAAACAATATAATTTAGTCCAAGACGACAGAGACAATATAATTTAGTCCAAGACGACAGAGACAATATAATTTAGTGCAAGACGACAGAGACAATATAATTTAGTGCAAGACGACAGAAACAATATAATTTAGTGCAAGACGACAGAGACAATATAATTTAGTCCAAGACGACAGAGACAATATAATTTAGTGCAAGACGACAGAGACAATATAATTTAGTGCAAGACGACAGAAAGAATATAATTTAGTGCAAGACGACAGAGACAATATAATTTAGTGCAAGACGACAGAGACAATATAATTTAGTCCAAGACGACAGAGACAATATAATTTAGTGCAAGACGACAGAAACAATATAATTTAGTGCAAGACGACAGAGACAATATAATTTAGTGCAAGACGACAGAAACAATATAATTTAGTGCAAGACGACAGAGACAATATAATTTAGTCCAAGACGACAGAGACAATATAATTTAGTCCAAGACGACAGAGACAATATAATTTAGTGCAAGACGACAGAAACAATATAATTTAGCCCAAGACGACAGAGACAATATAATTTAGTCCAAGACGACAGAAACAATATAATTTAGTGCAAGACGACAGAAACAATATAATTTAGTGCAAGACGACAGAGACAATATAATTTAGTGCAAGACGACAGAAACAATATAATTTAGTGCAAGACGACAGAGACAATATAATTTAGTGCAAGACGACAGAGACAATATAATTTAGTGCAAGACGACAGAGACAATATAATTTAGTGCAAGACGACAGAGACAATATAATTTAGTGCAAGACGACAGAGAAATATAATTTAGTGCAAGACGATAGAGACAATATAATTTAGTGCAAGACGACAGAGACAATATAATTTAGTGCAAGACGACAGAGACAATATAATTTAGTGCAAGACGACAGAGACAATATAATTTAGTGCAAGACGACAGAGACAATATAATTTAGTGCAAGACGACAGAGACAATATAATTTAGTGCAAGACGACAGAGACAATATAATTTAGTGCAAGACGACAGAGACAATATAATTTAGCCCAAGACGACAGAGACAATATAATTTAGTGCAAGACGACAGAGACAATATAATTTAGTGCAAGACGACAGAGACAATATAATTTAGTGCAAGACGACAGAAACAATATAATTTAGTGCAAGACGACAGAGACAATATAATTTAGTGCAAGACGACAGAAAACAATTATAATTTAGTGCAAGACGACAGAGACAATATAATTTAGTCCAAGACGACAGAAACAATATAATTTAGTGCAAGACGACAGAGACAATATAATTTAGTGCAAGACGACAGAAACAATATAATTTAGCCCAAGACGACAGAGACAATATAATTTAGTCCAAGACGACAGAAACAATATAATTTAGCCCAAGACGACAGAAACAATATAATTTAGTGCAAGACGACAGAGACAATATAATTTAGTGCAAGACGACAGAGACAATATAATTTAGTGCAAGACGACAGAGACAATATAATTTAGTGCAAGACGACAGAAACAATATAATTTAGTGCAAGACGATAGAGACAATATAATTTAGTCCAAGACGACAGAGACAATATAATTTAGTGCAAGACGACAGAGACAATATAATTTAGTGCAAGACGACAGAAACAATATAATTTAGTGCAAGACGACAGAGACAATATAATTTAGTGCAAGACGACAGAGACAATATAATTTAGTCCAAGACGACAGAGACAATATAATTTAGCCCAAGACGACAGAGACAATATAATTTAGTGCAAGACGACAGAGACAATATAATTTAGTGCAAGACGACAGAAACAATATAATTTAGTCCAAGACGACAGAGACAATATAATTTAGTCCAAGACGACAGAGACAATATAATTTAGTGCAAGACGACAGAGACAATATAATTTAGTGCAAGACGACAGAAACAATATAATTTAGTGCAAGACGACAGAGACAATATAATTTAGTCCAAGACGACAGAGACAATATTATTTAGTGCAAGACGACAGAGACAATATAAGTTAGTGCAAGCCGACGGAAAAAAAAAAATTTAGTGCAAGACGACAGAGACAATATAATTTAGTGCAAGACGACAGAGACAATATAATTTAGTCCAAGACGACAGAGACAATATAATTTAGTGCAAGACGACAGAAACAATATAATTTAGTGCAAGACGACAGAAACAATATAATTTAGTGCAAGACGACAGAAACAATATAATTTAGTGCAAGACGACAGAAACAATATAATTTAGTGCAAGACGACAGAGACAATATAATTTAGTCCAAGACGACAGAGACAATATAATTTAGTGCAAGACGACAGAGACAATATAATTTAGTGCAAGACGACAGAAAGAATATAATTTAGTGCAAGACGACAGAGACAATATAATTTAGTGCAAGACGACAGAGACAATATAATTTAGTCCAAGACGACAGAGACAATATAATTTAGTGCAAGACGACAGAAACAATATAATTTAGTGCAAGATGACAGAGACAATATAATTTAGTGCAAGACGACAGAAACAATATAATTTAGTGCAAGACGACAGAGACAATATAATTTAGTCCAAGACGACAGAGACAATATAATTTAGTCCAAGACGACAGAGACAATATAATTTAGTGCAAGACGACAGAAACAATATAATTTAGCCCAAGACGACAGAGACAATATAATTTAGTCCAAGACGACAGAGACAATATAATTTAGTGCAAGACGACAGAAACAATATAATTTAGTGCAAGACGACAGAGACAATATAATTTAGTGCAAGACGACAGAAACAATATAATTTAGTGCAAGACGACAGAAACAATATAATTTAGTGCAAGACGACAGAAACAATATAATTTAGTGCAAGACGACAGAGACAATATAATTTAGTGCAAGACGACAGAGACAATATAATTTAGTGCAAGACGACAGAGACAATATAATTTAGTGCAAGACGACAGAGACAATATAATTTAGTCCAAGACGACAGAGACAATATAATTTAGTGCAAGACGACAAAGACAATATAATTTAGTCCAAGACGACAGAGACACGACGATTTAGCCTAAGAGAACAGAGACAACACGATTTAGCCTAAGACGACGAAAACAATACGATTTAGCCTAAGAGGACAGAAACACGACGATTTAGCCTAAGACGAAGAGAAACGTCCATTAAGCCTAAGACGACAAAGACACGAAGATTTAGCCTAAGTCGACAAAGACACGACGATTTAGCTTAAGTCAACAAAGACACGACGATCAAGCCTAAGACGACAGGGACACGCAGGTTTAGCCTAAGACGACAGAGACAACATGAGTTAGCCTCAGTCGACAGAGACACGACGATTTAGCCTAAGACCACAGAGACACGGCGCTGTGCCTGTTAAGAGAATACCATTTCTATTGAAATAGATTTGACAAAATGACGGTAGTTCCAGTTATCATTGTGCTATTTTTACACTTGTCTACTTCCTTTTCTTATGTAGCGTATGTTTATACAGATGATCACAGAGTTCACTAATTTATGAGAAAACGACAAATGGGAGCAATTTTGTAAATCGTCGAGTATTTGTTAAGAAATGTACGGACATTTTACTGATAATTTCCAATATTTCCGCGTACAAAGTACACGTCTGAACCCGTTACTGCTAAGAAAAATAGTTCTTCAGACGTTTATTATTCACCTCCCCATAACAACGTATTTGTTAACCTATTATTTTAAAACTAACACATGGCCCGTCGAAAACGACGGGTAAAAAAAAAATAGAAATAGTTTCTGTCGGGTCAAAAAGGGTTTTAGCCATTCGAAGAAGAAAGAAATCAGTTATGAGTATTCCAAAAAAGTATACAGTTAATCCCAGTAAGCCTCAAGAACTTTTTAAATGAACTACTAAACTCACGGTACCGATTGTGACGGTATTGCCTCCCCTGCTTTGCAGTAGTGGTCCACCAGTGGCCAAAACTCAAGAGTATCTAATATGGGCTTCAAAGATATCTACCTTCGCACAAGATTACTCTTGGCAGAGATGTAGATAGAAGGGTGATGACACTTTTATTACAAAGGAGTCTTCACAAGATATTCAGAATAAGCGAGGGCAATACTGCTTTGGCTGAGTATGTTAACTCTGTAATTCTGCCGACGCTTTTGTGAAGGATTTAAGCACTTATTACTTTCAGCTCCTTTAAGCCCCCCACCTCTGATTTACTCAGTGGAATTCTATTATTTTAGTATAGCTCTGTTTAGAGCGTGTGTAGTAATTTGACTGAGACAAACATGCAGTAACTTTAAAATGATTAAATCGAAGTTAAATTTGTAACATTACAAATAACAAAATTGAATAATCACTTTAGGTTTTAACAGTTGGAAATAATTTGAATAGTTATGGATCAAGAAAAGTTATCATCACATTCTTTAGGGAATGTGAGATATTACAAGAAGTTCAAGTGGCAGCATATATTTGAACTTAGCTGCCAATGACGGTTCTGCTCCTTCCTATGGGTTGGTTCTTTTCACTCTGCTCACGCTCGTCTCTGATCAAGGTTGTCGGGGGTAGCTTGTTTCGCAGAAACGTCAAGGAGAGTCTACCACGTGGGTCCTTCGTCTTAAAGCTTAGGCCACGGTTCCCTTCTTGTTCCAGAGATGGCACTTTCTGTTGGTACCACCAAAAACTATGGTAAAAGAATAAAACAAAACGCTCTTCTGAGTATAGCGTTTTCCACCCCATAGTTATGGGTTCCTATCTTTCCATACCATCATCCCAATTACTCAGCCTTTACCCCCGATGAGAATTAAATTTAATCCCGAGGGATTAAATTTTCTTTACATTTAAATAGAATAGCTATTATAGTTACTTTATAGTCAAATGAAATGGTTAATAATACAGATATGTTTACATCTCCACTGATTGAAAAGTGTTCACAATATAAATTGAATATGTTTTCATTTATGTTTTACACTGATTGAGAAGTTTGAAACTTCCATTACTTTAAAATGAATATTTTCACATAGACATTTACACTGGTTTAAAGCTTGAAAACTTGCTGTGCGCAAGTTAATTAATTTTAAAGTGAAAATGTTTATAGAGACATTTACACTGCTTTGAAAATGTAAGTATTATACTTAGAATGTACCTTTTTTCTTTCTTCTTTCCCTCCCTGCTCCACAGGGAACCTGGGACTACTTTATGCTTTTAGTTCTCTTTACGAAACTAGCAATAAAGCAATCACCAGCCCGTGCAGTGGCGGTTCATGAATCATCATTCTATACGCTGAGGTTGCCAGCCTCAAATGACTTTGACATCCAATAGCGAGTTTCACACATTAAACTTTACATGGTAATATATACATGTATATGTTAGATCACATGTTAGTAATAAAATATGAAATGTAAATCACAAGTTACGCCAATCCTGTCTCACATACGTTTTGCTCAGATGAATAAAAGAGACTTGAATAGGCCTCTTACACGCGTCTGGGGTGACTTTAATTTGACAATAGATTCCCTCTCTGACTCCGTGTGATTCAGTTGTCCTTAGTCCTGGTTTTCCTTGTTACAATGCTAGAGATTTCCTTGGCTGTTTTTTGTAAGTCCTTTTGGAATACTCTAATAAAAGGTCAAGTCCAATAAAAGGAATTCTTGAATTCTAACTTGGCAAGTCTGGGTTCTTCTGGCGAGCGTGTCTCACAGCAGATTTTGCACAGTGAAGTGGGTTTGAACAAACACCAGGTTATATTCCCCCTCAATGTTGTTATGAAACAAATCAGAAAGATCCAATCATTTCAAATCATGCCGGGCGGGTGTGATATGTTCAAAATAGTCCCACGTGAAATAAGGTGCGTGCCTGCAAAGGTCACGTATTACTATATATGGACATCTGATGCCTTGCATACACTCTCACAGGCAGATCGGTAGACACACATGACAACATGGGTAAGCTGTAATACTTATTACTTTATTAAAAAGTAATGTTGGTGAATCAAGGATGACCCGGAAGCGCTTATGTCACACTTCTTTGCCCACATGTGTCACGCTGACAGTAATCTCGTTATCTGTCGTGTGAGTACGCAAAAACTCCGTGTCTGTCCATCTGGTTACCAAACGAGTCGTCTTATCAGCGGTTCAATCTAAACACGCCGGCGACTATCTTATCTCAGTTGCTCACCGCAAGCTAGGATGACCGGGTAACAAACAGGTGACATCACAGAGAGGAGTGTCAACAAATGTTTGCACCTACAAAATATTTGCCACACAAGCAGAAAAATAACGAAGAAAGAAAGAAAAAAAAGTGCGATAACTGACAGCACATAATAAAAATCAGTACCACACATGTACTTATACAGCCGGAGAGAAACAAAGATCGATAGGGGCCGCCCCGTTTTGTCATACCGACACTCTCTAGTCTACACAGCAGTAAATGGGTACCTGACTTTTCTCTTGATTAAAGAAGGAAAAGGCAGCGAGGAAGGGAACCCCACCTCTCGATGCTGGATCTAGTATAGTGAAATCTCTAACACTTCACTCCTCTACGGCAGTATTTGCTATGGGACTACCTTGTACTATAAACTATATACTTTGTTCATGCTGTTAAGACAGAATGCTTATTTTAGAATCTTAGTTGTTTCATAAACCAGAAGACCATCCACTTACTTATGAAATGGCCCATGCACGACTCAAAGGACATTACTACATGTTTTATTATTAATTTAAATATACAGTCAAATATAATTAGTCAGCTGTGGAACTTTAGGGTTTATTTACCTTGTATTCATGTCTCAAGTGAAGTTTGTGCCGCTCTGGACCAGAGAACTCAATTATCCCCCCTCTGCCCTGAAAAAAAGTGATCGAATTCTTATCCTAATTAATATTTCTACTGGCTTTATGTCTCATATTTAGGGCATATCACAAAGATCTTACCTGATAAAGTGGCTTCTCCACATTGAAGCCTGACTGCAATGGACCTTCAACATTTTATGTCTCCTGGCTTGATGCTAAAGCCTGATTGGCTGTTTCCTGTTCATCTATTGATGTTATCTTCCCACTTACAGCATTTCCAATTCAGTCTTCGTGCCAGTTGGTCTCCAACTTTTCCGCCTCTTACATTGCACCTTAAAGTAAAAAAAAAAAAAAAAAAAAATATATATATATATATATATATATATATATATATATATATATATATATATATATATATATATATATATATATATATATATATATATATATATATATATATATATATATACTACTCGTCAAAAGTCAAGGGCCACCATATTAATTTCAATACACTTTTATATAAGCGCATAGAATGATTAAATGAAGGAAGTTTTTAGTAAAAATGGGTAAATTAATATGAAACAAATATAAAGGTATGTTATCAGGCACTCGCAGGAAATAAAGAAGTAGAACACCAGACAACAGAAAAACAACAAACATGAGTGGCTTACCCAGGATTTGAACACTGGACCTTCCGTGCGACAACCCCGCCTAGCCATGCAAGCGAATCACACTATCCGCTCTGCCATCTACGCATCATCAAAAAATGATGTTTCAATGGCAGGTCAATAGTGCGAACCACAATACACGACACCAGAAGTCCTCCATGGGCAGTTCAGCCTATTAATGACGCAATCACTTCTGTTGTATTTCTATCAAGCAGTATAGGCCGAATCCAACAAGACCCTTAGGACCTTAATACTGTGTCCAGTAAATGATAGTAGACTAGAACAGTGAGAAACAGGATAGTGGGTAGGTTTGGTATTGTACAAACATTTATTACAAATAAGGGAGGGAAACCTGAGGCCTGTAAACAGTAAATTAATATGAAACAAATATAAAGGTATGTTATCAGGCACTCGCAGGAAATAAAGAAGTAGAACACCAGACAACAGAAAAACAACAGACATGAGTGGCTTACCCAGGATTTTGAACACACTGGACCTTCCGTGCGACAACCCCGCCTAGCCATGCAAGCGAATCACACTATCCGCTCTGCCATCTACGCATCATCAAAAAATGATGTTTCAATGGCAGGTCAATAGTGCGAACCACAATACACGACACCAGAAGACCTCCATGGGCAGTTCAGCCTATTAATGACGCAATCACTTCTGTTGTATTTCTATCAAGCAGTATAGGCCGAATTCTTTATTTCCTGCGAGTGCCTGATAACATACCTTTATATTTGTTTCATATTAATTTACTGTTTACAGGCCTCAGGTTTCCCTCCCTTATTTGTAGTAAAAATGGGTGCAATATCGTCCTCTGACAGTCCTCTATGCACGTTAAGCATAAAAACAACTCACCGACAACCATGGTGATCACGTGCAATTTGGTTTGCTGATCATAAATTCACATTTTTAATCTGTTTTTTCAAACTTCCGTACAATCAAACAGGTGAAGTAATCGTGCTGATTGACATTTCACGTGCAATGGCGACTTTTCGTGAACAGAGTTCACTCTTAATTTGTTTTACAATCAGCAGACATAGGGTAGTTTCATCACTTGCAAAAACCATGCCACCGAGAAGAAGTCTTGACACCTTACAAAGAATGATGGTTATAGCGAGGGTTGAAAGTGATTTATCTGTCCGTGAGGTTGCTAGACGGCTTGCAGTGTCACACTCTACTATCCAAAGAATTTTGTAGAGATTTCAGGCCACAGGAAGTGTGGAGGATCGCCACCGGCCAGGTCGCCCTAGATGCACCAATAGACATGATGACCGGTACCTCTTGTTGTCAGCCCTGCGCCACCGAACAGTGACTTGTTCCACTCTAAGATGTCAGCTGAGACAAACTGTAAACGTTAATGTCAGTCAAAGCACCATTCGCAGACGTTTACATGAATTTGGACTGGCTGCTCGACGTCCTGCAGTCAGAATCCCTCTTACTCCTGCTCATCGCAGAGCCCGTGTTGCTTGGTGTCCCGAGCACATCCGATGGACAAGGCAACAATGGAGTCAAGTTCTCTTCACTGATGAATCTCGCTTCACTGTGTCATTCAATGATGGCAGGATTCGAGTTTGGAGACGAGCAGGAGAGCGATTTACTGATGACACAATTCGAGAGGTGGATCGTTATGGTAGCGGTTCTGTCATGGGCTGGGCAGGCTTCTATAGACACGGCAGGACCCCACTCTACATCATCCAAGGCAACTTGACCGGCCCAAGATACCAGAACGAAATCTTGAGACCAATTGTTCAGCCTGCTCTGGAGGCCATAAGTGGTAATGCTATCTTCCAAGATGATAACGCTCGACCCCATCGAGCTCGTGTGGTGATTGAGTTTATTCAGCAACATGGGATCATCAGGATGGCGTGGCCAGCTCATTCACCTGACCTTTCTCCGATTGAGCACCTCTGGGATGTCTGATAAGGGTGGTTTTAGGCTGACTACTGACCACTAAAGATGATAAGCCACAATCTGGCCACTATGAATATTTACAGGTATAAGTCCAAGTCGTTGTTAATTTGTAGCCAAGTAAGTACCACCCCTATAGACACCAGGAATATATATATAGGCTGTGGTGATGGTGTCTTGTCTGGTTTGAAGTAGGTTGCCGTGTGTGTAGGTGTGACGTAGATTCACAGTTCCACAATACAGAAGTTATGACATGTATAAGTCATAGAAATGTTATAACTGCTGGTGACGTTTCCATCATTTATTCGGACGCCACAATGACAGATAATGATACATCCATTTTACAAAAAGTCATGGACATGACAGTTCATAGTATTCAGCATTAATAAAGTTTCTTCATGGATCTGCATACATTCTCTAAGTTGATATAGGTAATCCTAGCTGACGATAGCCTCAGCTTCATATCATAAATATTCATAAATATCAGTACTCCTCTCTGATGCTGGCAGATCAGATGTACAAAAATAAGTCTATTACTGTCCGCACGAGAATGGCATTTCAGGAGTACAGGTCAAGCTGACCTTTATAGCACCCCTAAGTCTAACCCTCGACATAGGTGCAATCGCTGGCATAGCGAAGATCCTAGAACATAGAAATTGTTCTCTGGGCCTAGAGCGACCCGTATATATATATATAGATCTCAGGTATGAAGATACCTGGGGTGTAATTCCTAGTAGAAGAACCTCTCCTGTCTGTAACACACAAGCGAGCAGAGAACGACAAAATGTCAAACATCTAGGTAGATCACAGAGTTCAATAAAGGAGGGTATTACCTTGCTTCAGAATCAACACTACAAAACATACGCCTCCAGGCGTTTTCGAATCATATAGGGAAAGCCTCGTTTGTTGACTAACTCACAGGAGGACTACAGAATTCCCTATAAAAAATCACAGACGCAGCATGGCGTCCTCTCTGCTCAGTACATCTCCTCGACTCCCTGGGCGGAAGACTATTCTAACTCTCTTAAAGTTCAAACATGCGCAGAACGCATACGCCTGAGTAACACTCAAAACGAGACGATGAAGGAAAAATTCCAACAAAGCTATGTTCAGAAATCACGCCTTATATGGACAGGGAATAAACCTCAACCCTGGTTTCAATCATTCCAAGAAACAGTTGACCGATACTACCGTATAAGGAGACATCGTTCGAAAAAATGGATTGACGAGTCAAGACACAAGAGAAGGTAACCCCCCATAGTAAAATGTAACCACAGTTAAACAAGGATTATCTACCTTTGATCAAAAAATTTAAAGTGTACAATTCTTACAGATTAATTACACACAGTCTTAGAAAAATTCTGTGCGTAACAATGTCCTTGGTCGAAGATTGTCAACAAATCACCCCCTGCCAATGGATGTTGCACAGCTGACTGCATTTCTGCTTCAGGAATGGCAAGCTGTTCCTCAGGATACTCTTCGGACCCTTGTGGACTCGATGCGTCTACGCTGTCTTGAATGCCTTGCTGCAAACGGTGGTCATACCCGATTTTGAAATGTCTATTTGTCCAATATCTATTGTGTGACTTTTGAAAAGGTGGGTGACACACTTCACAGCTTCATTGCGTTTGAATGTGTGTTTCCATTTCTTTACGTGACATGTCAATTTGGTATTCAATAAATGCCATTTTGACTGATACCAATTACGTTTATATCAGATTTGTTTTATGGTTTCAACCAAGGTGTTTCTAAGTGGCTCTTGACTTTTGACGAGTTGTTATATATATATATATATATATATATATATATATATATATATATATATATATATATATATATATATATATATATATATATATATATAAAGTTTTGCCTCGTTTTGGCGAGGCGTGTCCCGTTCAACCTAGTCGGTTATATTAGGGCGCATGTCCAAATATAAAAGACCGTTAGTTCTGGGGTTAATAATACTTTGGCTTTAATTATACATTTGTTTGTTCTTGCTTTGCATGTTAATATTTGTCTCATGTTGCTGAAATTAGCTTTTGGTAATTTAAATTATCATATTGACTTCTGTTTTACATCTGTTTTACTATGTTATTGTGTGTCCTTCTTCGTAAATTCTGAGACGTCTACTTGAATATTTCCAAAGAAAGCAGTGGTCACCTTCAGGCTATTTGTATCTCCAGAGAGTTTTTCCGAAAATGGTACTGGTGACGCCATATGTGCTTTCTATGTTCTGACGTCATCATCAAGTGAAGCACGTTTAACTTATTCCAGTATCATTCCACTTACTTTAACATTTAATGTTGCTGTGTTTATCTGTATAGAGTCGCCAGACGCCATACAGCTAAATATAATTTTCACGATGGGGGCGGACAGGATTTTGTCAATGTTAAATGGTCATCGAAATTTGCGCACAGCAATATACATGCACCAATGGAATAAGAAATAAGAAGATGACCCTGCCAATTAACTGGACACACATTTAGAAAACTTTCTTTTATAGCATTACCAGGCAGTCCTTGTTCTGGAACCCCAAGGGTGAGAGAAGGAGAGGTAGACGGAAGAACACGTGAAGAAGAGAACTGGAATCATAAATGAATGTGATGAGACGGACTTGGAATGACCTTGAGCTCATGGCACGAGACATGAGGCCGTGACATTGTTGAAGGTCTATGCATCGTGGGAAGCCAGAGGGTCTTGATTGATTGTTAAATGAAAACCTGTTTCTGTGTCAGTTCCCTTATAGCGTACTTCTCGGACTTAAGCGAAATAATCCTGACATTACAGACAACATTAACACATAAAATTATTATATCAGATTCTCCCCTTTTAAGAGACTTCAGTGTTGCTGTTTCAGTTCCCTCGTGGCTTACTTATCGGACTTATGCAAGATAATCGTGACATTACAGACTACACTAAAACAGAACATTATTTTATCAGATTCCTCCCTTTTAAGAGACATCAGTGTTGCTGTCGATCGGAATATTTCTAGCATCCTAAATGCAGAAAATTCTTATATCTTGTGAGTGTAATCAGGAATGAATTATTTGATGCATGTAACGAGTTCATCATGAATCCGTAAAATTTACGTTTGCGCCACTAATTTTAGACATTCATTTTCAGGATAGTTTGTAGCCTTTCTACCCAATAAATAAGGCAAATGATTTAAGGGGTGTTCCAGGTTGTAGAACACCTGGATCTGCAGATGGTCGTAGCTGATATTGTGTAAAAAGAACACTTCTTAATGGCGCCATCTGAGTTACTAACAGGTTGTGATGATTTTTGAAAAGAACGCGGTTCAGTTTGTTATATAATAGATCGTAAAAAAAATTCAGCTTCGGAAATTATCTTTTGGAAGTATTAAAGTTGTAACAAATGGTCAACAGAAAGCAGGAATGAGTATGAGCGAATATTTAAAAATGAAATTTGATTTTTCAACTAATTCTATTTTTCGTTCTTGTTCTTCAAAATAAAATGCGTTTGTTCTGAAAAACAGATGATTATTTTGCTTATATGTTATTGGCAGTACTATCTCCAAAGCCCCGTGTAATTCCTGGAGGTCGCTGATAAGACATGAAAGAATCGGGCCTCTGAGCCCCCGAAAATGTCATAAGAGGTGAATAATATGAGCTTGTAAAACAATCAGTCCAGAAACCATAGATGCCTGAGCGTATAATTGCTTTAGTGCTGTCATCTGCAAGGGGATCAGTTGCAGTGGTAGTTCAGTGCTTCATAAAAAAGTGAAAAGGAAAGTAATGAAAGAAGGAAGTAATACAAAGTATGTAAGCGTTAACGATTAATGTATTTAAACTTCGAACAACCGCTCAAATATAGACATAAACCTGCGCACCCCTTTCCACCAGGGCTTCTAAAACCAAATTTAGCTTGGCTTAATCTCCAATAATGGCTTTAAAAAGCACTTCCGAGGAACAGCGGGAATTTTCCATTAGTGGAAACTAAGGTAGATTTAGCTTTAAAATGCTGAATCTGGACAGATAATCTAATAGCAAGTATGAGCTGTAACCTGTGGCTGGTAATGTAACATCTGAGTAAGTATAAAGTAACGGTAAAGTTAGCCCAGTAGCAGATACTGCAATAGGGGAGTGATGTGTTAAAGACTTCACAATACTAGGTCCAGCTTCGAGGGTTGTGATGACCATTTCCCTTCCTCGCTGCCTTTGTCATCTCTAACTTAAGAGCAGAGTCCCTTACCCATTTACAACTGGGTAGACTAGAGAGTGACGGGACTGAGTTTCGAACCCAGTCCTTTTGCCGCGAGAAGTCAGCGCTCTAACTACTCTGCCAATCGGATGCTCGTAAGTAAATATATTCAGTTATATTTTTTAGTCATTATGTACATTTAGATTTAAAAATATTAAGGCCTCTGAAAAAAAGAAAAGAGTTAGCGTGCAGTAGTGGTTTCTGTATCAAAGTTTGAGAAACACTGTTAATAAATTTACAGATGATTATAATGTGAACATATCCCCACTGTTCTTTTACATTTTCTTATATTCACTCGCATAACGAACACTGCGACTTGTGGATTTTGTCTTGTCTTGTCTCAGTCACTCTGAACATTTATTGATTGTCATTTCTTATGTACAAGGGTCCCTCACTCTGAACATTTACTGATTCTCATTTCTTATGTACAGTACAAGGGTTCCACACATGGTTTTGATTGACCCAACAGCGTCTTTAAAAGTTGAAATAACATGCTAGACCATTTTAGTTATAGCAGTTTTATCACCATCATCACCGTCATCATCATCATTATCGTCATCATCACCATCACCACGACTATAACAATCGTCATCACCATCATTTTCCTTTGCGCCCCTAACGGAGCATGGATCCACCGCTGCTATTGCAGCAGTGGCTTCTGTGGCTATTTGTTTTACTTGATGCGGTTGCTAGCTTCATGAACAACATCATATTAGTCGCATTGTTCGGCATGTCTGAGTGTGCAGTACTCCTTTTTAATTTTCAGTCTCATCAGAGACACCCCCCCCCTCCCTCCCCAACCAAACCGGGAACTACACTGGGAATTGGGGCGTTAATACTTGTATCTTCCCTCCTCACCACTATAAAACGTGCACGCGACAATTAATTCATTCATTCATTATTCCTCGTTTCACTTTGGAACTGATGTCTTCAACATATTCATGCCAAAACGTCTTGTGCCATCATTCACAGAATAGACGAGTAAGACGAGAAGTAGATTTAGTGTCAAAAGCGATGAGATAAAGCAAAATAGATGATCAGTATCAGAAAAGAGAGTAAAGATATCAATGAAGACAGATTTATTCAAATGACAGTCAACAAGATTTTGTCTGATTGTGGTGAAATTACCGTGATACAACGTTAAAATATCTCCAATTATAAAGATAACAGGTTAGATAACATGTAGGGATAAAATTATACGTAAGATACGAGGATACATTCTCGCCTACGCCAGCGCTTTCTACCGCCATTGAAACTAACTAGTTGGAACATGCAGACTAAACGGTTTACCCTTTTAGACGGGAGGGAAACGGAGATAAAAGAAAAAGAAAAAAAATGACGGTCGGAACACGTGTTTGAATCTAAAGGGCAAAAAGACCCAATTTGTAGTTTAAAAGAAAAATTACGCCACTAGTTAACACAATGTAAGGAAATGGACAAAAAAAGACCTTAGCTCTTATTCGAAACAGTCGTATCTTAGACGTTTTACCGTAATTAGTTGTTTTGTTTGAATACAGCGGCAAACGCCATGGACGAAGGTTCAAAAACAAATTTCAAAAACTAACCTTGAGAAAAGTAGGTTTTTCTTTAATAATAAAGTTATGAAAATAAAACCTACCTAGTTTGATAGCCCATCTTAAGCTGGCAAATAATATACTTTTAATTACACAGATGGACAGATAACACGGAAGATATTGACGAAAGACCGCATTGTTCCAATCAGACTAGCGAACAGTTTTTTTGTGCATATTTTCACTAAAGTTACATTTTGGCGCCCTTGAGACTAAAAATGCAAAAATCAAACTGCAGATGAACGAGGGGCAAAGTCGGAGGATAGTAGCTAAAAATAACTTAGTGGGGCAGGTTTGTGTAGTTTTTCATGTAGTTAGTCCAAAAAACAAGTGTAATTTTGGAAAAAATACTACATACTAGACTGAGACTGGACTGAAATTTGACTTTTAGTTTGAATATTTGAAAAAGTTAGAGGGGGAGTCCGCTGATTGGACAAAAGCATTCATATTATTGAGAAAGAGACGCACACTTGTGCCATTGTATAGAAGACTGTCCATTGACACAGTACGTTACTGCTAGAGGTGATTTCCAGGAATTATTAAATAAAAATCAGTGGGACGCCCTAATCTAGCCAGCAGCTCAGCTGAGTTTTGCTATTACTAAGTAACTGTGTGCTCAATTCTGAATTGTGGTAAGGGAAAAAGCATTTATCTTGTTTATTTTAATATTTTGAGTGATTGATACTGCCATATCATGAAAAATGATTACAAGTAAGTGCTTGCTCTAGGTCCCCAGCAGCAGTCCAGGGCCTAGAGACAAACTAATAATATATGAAAACCTATCTAAGACTATGGAAGGCGGATTTATATTTGAGATCAGTGGGAACATATCACCCACCTTATTGAATGGAAGAGGAAACTATTGAACATATTTCGGATGCAATGCAGTCTTGGGAAACTGGTACTATTTGATAACAACTGGGTGAGATGTGCTAAGTTGGTCAGAGAGATCTGACCCAATCTGTGTAATGTTGTTTTGTGGTGTTGTGTGTAAGAGTGGCGCAGTAAACAGAGTGTTGACACATGGCACAAATTTTGTTTCAGAGTTTCTGATCTGGCACTACGATTGTGCCAGATGCTTTTGTAGAAGTACAAGAGCGGGTGTCTGTGCGGCCTAACATTTTACTCCAGCTACTGAGAGGAGTGGGCCACAAGAATTCTGTACTACATCGTCACAGGCCAGATAAGTGCAAACCTGGCCTGCTGGAGATTCATAAACTATTTCCACCATCAATAAAGAAATAAATCTTGTTATATAAACACTAACATCAATCCATATGTCAAGGACAATGAACTTTGTAGCCACAGATTGGGCATGATGACGCCACCCCAACTAAACATCCAGTGCTAGTTTTTCCCAAGACATTGTACATATTATTAATATTAACCATTGTAATAATATACCTATGTACAAAAATTTCATTTGATTATGCAATATATATATATGCATTTTATTGATAAATACATATTATTTCATATGTTCTGACCAAAAGAAACAATTGGTTCAGGACTAATAAATTTAAAAAAATTTTCAAACTTAAACTATAACAGCCAGAGTTAGTTCAGTGTATTATAGATATTATTATTATTATTAGACTTATTATTTACATGTGTGTGTCTGTGTATTTTATTACCTACACATTACATTTCAGTACCCTAGACTTTTAACATAGCTAACATTCATTATAGTAGAATAGGTCTGTTTGAGGTCGTAAGTGGTAGCAGAAAGGCTTTCTGTAATTCACATAAACTTTTATCTCAGGAGCCTTCACAGCTGACCTCATCCAGTACACTAGGTAACATAACAACCAAACAAAAACATCGAAACCACTACAAATATTGGGGTCTTGGCCGGGGATTAAGTTTATCAAAGATATTAGGGTCTCCTGGTCCGGGAATTAAACTAGTGGGGACAGAGTTGTATAAATTTAAAAGTGTCCCTTAAAATAAAAAGTGGAAAATAAAAGTTGATGAATCTTCACAGCCAGTGGTAATTAATTAATTAATTAATTAATATATTACCTTAGTAATTATATACTTGAAATTACCTTAGTCATTGTTAATTTGTGTGTTAGAGTATGGCAGATCTAGCAAAATTTAGATCGGCTGCTGTGCTGACGGCGAAGGAAATGAACATGGATGGTCAGGTTTTAATTCAGTATGTAACTTCAGAATGTGACAAGTATATTGAAAGGGAAGATAGGAGGTTAGCTGAAGAGAAGAGGTTACAAATTGAGGCTGATAAAGAACTTAAGAGGCTGCAAATTGAGGCTGACAAGGAGGCTAGGGCATTGGAGGCAAAAGAAAAACGACAGCAAAGGGAGGCAGAAGAAAAGAGATTGACTGCCGAAAGGTAGGCAGAAGAAAAGAGATTGACTGCCGAAAGGGAGGCAGAAGAAAAGAGATTGACTGCCGAAAGGGAAGCAGAAGATAAGAGATTGACTGCCGAAAGGGAAGCAGAAGATAGGAGATTACAAAGGGAGATGGAATTACGACTAAGGGAGCTGGAATTACAAGGCCATGCTCCTGAAAATGGTGCCAGCCCCTTTCCCTCAGATGCCACGCCTAGTCAGGGAGCCTCAACCTCAGCTATGGAGTTTCATTTAGACCATTTTGTGGAGAAAGACGATGACATCGAGGGGTACCTCAGTAGATTCGAACTATTAGCTACTACGTATGGATTAGAGAGAGAGAGAGGTGGAGTCTTAAGTTATCCCAAGGGCTTAGAGGTACTTCTTATGAAGTTTTTACTAAGATGCATAGAGACGACCAAGACAATTATGACATGCTAAAGCAGGCTTTGTTATTGAGATATGAAAAGAATGGTGAATTTTATCGTAAGAAGTTTAGAAATGCCAAACTGTTGTCTGGGGAGACATACCACCAATTCTCTGCCAGACTGGAAACCTATTTGGAGAAACGGACTGCTCTGGGGAAGACACGAGATCTCAAAGAGATGATCATGATTGAGCAATTAAGAGAGTCCATGGCTCCAGACCTGAGAAAATTTCTCATGGAACAAGGTTCAGAGAGGTTGGGGGAGGTTTTAAATGTCGCTGAGAGGTATCAGGCAGCCCAGGCAGAGGTAAGTGGCACTAAAAAGAAGCACATAGAAAATTTTAAAGCTTTACAGCAATTTAGTAAATTTGATACCAGAGAACAAGGTAATAAAGGCAGGACAAACTTTGATAGGCCACGAAATGATTATCGTGATAGAAACTCACAGTTCAATGACCAAAAATATAATGAAAGAAAACCGTTTAACCAAGGAAAGAGATGGTGCAAATGGTGTAAGAAAGACAACCATAACACCGAATTTTGTAAAAGGAAACCTTCAAACATTGCTGCAATGAAATCGGAGAAACAGAGATTAAAGGTTAATCCTAATGGACAGCAGGAACCTTATCACCCCCCAGTTTGTGAGGATGTTATTTGTAATGGGGTCATCATCACGTGCCTATATGATACAGGTTTGGATTATGATTCAGTTGTAAAGTCTAGCCTAGTGGACCCAAGTCAGTATACCACAGAAACAGTGGAAATACAAGGGGCGACTAAGGACATACCACTCATGACACTTCCCATCGCAAGGATAACGGTGAAAACTCGCTATGTGGAAGGAGAAATCAGAGCAGCAGTGATAGATGAATCAATCTACCCTCTGATATTGGGGTGTAGATACGTTTCCTTGGAGAATCCCGAGAGACCTGTGATCATGGCGACAGTGCAGACCAGGTCACAGAAAAAGGAGGAAGAAGGTGAACCTATAAATTCTCATCCAGAAGAGATGAGGAAGGCGCAGGCTGAGGATAGAACACTCAAGCCATGTTTTAAAAAATTGCCCAAATGCCACACACCTCCAAGCAAGGGAGAGTACTTTATGAAGAACAAATTGATATACAGGAAGGCCGGAACTGGAACAAATGGTCACAACCAGCTGGTTCTTCCCACTTCATATAGGGATAAAGTGATGGAACTAGGGCATGCGATTCCCTTCAGTGGTCACATGGGGATCAGCGCCACAGGACAGCGTATAGCTTGTCATTACCTCTGGCCAGGGATAACGGAGGATATAAAAAGATATGTCAAATTCTGTTCAGAATGTCAAAGGGTAGCTCCAAAGCATTGGACTGCTCCTACAACTCTAGGGGAAATGCCCATAGTGGGAACACCTTTTGAGAGGGTTGCAGTGGATATTGTGGGACCTCTCACTCGGACCAAGAGGAGGAACAGTTACATCCTTACTCTGGTGGACACTTGTTCTATGTGGGGAGAGGCGGTAGCCCTGCCATCAGTTGATTCGAAACATGTACAGAGGCACTACTTACAATATTCACAAGGTTAGGATTCCCGCATCAAATCTTGACTGATAATGGCTCACAGTTCAAGGGGAAACTAACGGACGAAGTTTTTAAGCTATTTCAAGCCAGACACTTTCATTGTAGTCCGTACCATCCACAAGGGAACGGCCAGGTAGAGAGGTTCAATGGGATTCTCATTTCTATCCTGAGGAAGCTGGCACATGAAAAACCGGATATGTGGGATCAATTTCTGCCCGCCGCGTTGTTTGCGTATCGGGAGGTTACCACATAGTTCAACCGGGATGGCTCCCGCAACCCTGCTATTTGGGAGGCCAATAAAAGGTCCATTAGAAGCTTTATTAAGGACCTGGACAGATGAGAAAGCAGAAGAGACTGTTACCTCATCATATCAATATGTGAACGAGCTGACCACTCGTCTGAAAGCTGGATGGAAACTGGCAAATGATAATTTGAGACAAGCCAGGAAGAAACATGCAGCGTATTTTAATAGGAAAGCAAAGGACAGAGAACTAGCTGTGGGAGAGAAGGTGCTTCTTCTACTACCCGGCAGCCAGAATAAGTTACAAATTGGATGGCATGGTCCATATACGGTTCTAGAGAAGGTGTCTAGAACAAATTATAAAATTGACAAAAAGGGGAAGGAGAAGGTATATCATGTAAACCTTTTAAAGAAGTATCTGGACAGACCACTCCAGGAAAGCACCACTTTACTGACCTTGGCTATCGCAACTAAAATGAAAAAAGAACCACTCGCCTCACATGAATACCCATTACATCCCTGTGAGACAGCCGCACAAGTAAAAGTCAGTAAGCACCTGACTAAAAATCAGAGGGAGAGAGTTCAACAGGTTCTGGAGGAACATACAGATGTATTAACAGATAAACCAGGACATACAAATTTGCTACAGTATGACATGAAGCTGGTAGACTCAAACCCAATCTGTATGAGTGCCTATTCTGTTCCGTTCGCTAAGGAGAAGGCATTGAAAGAGGAAATAGATTATTTGTTGAAAGAAGGGATTATTTCACACAGTGAATCTTCTTTTAGCTCCAGTGTAGTTTTGTTGAGGAAACCGTCTGGGGAACATAGACTGTGCATAGATTACAGGAAACTGAATGCTGTCACAGAAGGACAAGTGGATCCATTACCAGACACAAAACAGTTATTTGCCAGATTGAACAAGGCAAAATACTTTTCGAAGGTGGATCTTAGCAAAGGCTATTACCAGATTCCAGTGAAGCCTGAAGTTAGACCTTATTTAGCTTTTAGCACCTCGGAAGGACATTATGAATTCAAACATGCTACCATCCGGATTGAAAAATGCTCCGAGTGTATTTTCTAGGATGATGCGCAAATTGTTGGATCTCCTGAATAATCCATGTATCACGAATTTCATGGATGATATTCTCGTCGCCACGGAGACATTTGAAGAACACATTAACTCTCTGAAAATGTTATTTGATAGGCTTAGAGAAGCGAACTTAACTGCTAGACCAACAAAATGTTGTATTGGATGCAAAGAGTTGGAATTCTTGGGACACACTGTATATCAGGGTAACATGACCCCTTGTCGTGGTTGAGTTTGAGTGTAGAGTATTTGTCGAGTTGGACAACTGTAGTGAAATCGACAAGAGATAGTGGACTGACAGAGTTATAGATTACACTTTAGATAAGGTGTAAATAGGAGATGGACTTGAGACAACCTGGAAGAAGATATATTCAAAGGATCTCTCTCTCCAGGCCTCAACTCACTATTACTGTCTAAGCCTCTCCTGCTCTCACTCTTTTCTCTTATCCTACATAGAGATTATAGTAAAGAGCTAAAAATACAAATATGGATGGAAAGGTCGTGAACAGCGCATTAATAAATGTGTAAAATTTATTAAAGAAGAGAAGCATGAAAATAATGCATATCATCACAACAACATAAAATTACATCAATAATCAAATATTCATCAATAATCATATACACCAACAACCACACACACAGATCACCATTCATAAAACCTGTAGAACACAAAGAGATAAATAATCGAGTGACAGTCCTTCGGTTTTCGGGGACCAGCTGAAGTAACTCCAGTAAGTGGTGTTTTCGTATATATCCTCCATCGGTGATGGAATTAACCTGAATAACATCACTGTATAGGCGCTATCGTTGGTGACCCCCCCTACTGGCGCGAGTTGGGCTGGGGGACGCTGTTTATCTCCTGCTGACCAACTGATTGAACTGGGCGACAGCCTGACCGCTTTTCGGGGACCAAATTTACTAGCTCCAGGAAGTGAATTACTTGTAGATCCTTCGTGAGGGACTAGCCTACAAAACTTTCTTTGTTGGTGCTAAACGTTGGTGACTCCCCTTATAGCGTGAGTGGGGCTGGAACTCTGTCCATAGATGGCTGCTCATACGTGCGAGGTTTTAAGTATCCAGGAAATACACCAGAAGAAGTCACTTGAGGACAAAGAGACCCAGGCGCGCTTATCCGGCGCAAGGCTCCGCTTGGCTGTAAATCCTGTTTAAACTGGTTTGGCTGTGGTTTGCTGAGTGCCCCGTTTAGGCACAAAAAAGGCGGGTGATATGGAATTCTGCTATAGGCATGCTGAGTGGGTTTGATATTCTGGAAGCCGCAATGCTCTGGCTGGTAATCCAATAGGCGAGTAGAGAACTACTACTGCGTTTGGCGATTCCAGATTTCGCGTTGGCTCCGTTGCACTGCGTGAGCTTAACTTGGCGTTGACAAAAAGGGGTTTTGATTCAGGAACGGGGTGTGACGATTCGTGACGCTAGCGGTATTCAGAACCCTCTAGATCGAAGAGAATATTTCGTTCTTCGCCTGACTGGAATCTGCTCTCGCGAGTCGGTCTCCCTGAAACTGAGACCCAAAAGAGACACCTTTTAACTTCAAGCAAAGCTAAAATCACACTAACTTTATACAGAAAGTTTCGCTCCACTATGGGATTAGATTTATTGTAGTTATTGCTATGATAGTTTAGGGCTGTCTTTAACCATGTCTCCTGTTCCTTAAAAATATCAATTATCAACACGCGCCCGCATAGGCTTAATATCTTTTGCACACCCATGTAACTGTCATTAAATATTCTGACAGCAAAATCTACTCCTCTTCTCCCAATCTCAACATACAGGATACCTAACCTGTAGTTACAGTTAAATGAATATGCTTATTCATCTTACAACATTAAATGAATTTACATAAACAGATTACAGCATTTGACATTACACAAATAAATCGTATGTCCCTTTTGGGAAATATATTAGCATTTCCACAAAATGAGTACAAAGAAAATGCAATGTTCTTGCTATAATAATACAGTTGTGGCTAGATCATACGATATAATTATATCTATGCCTGGTGACTGCTTTCAGTGAAAGTTATAGACTAGTGCCTAGCCACACAAGTAAGCATAAAATGATCCTCCCTTGCCACTAGAAATATCTATCAAAAGGAATAAGTGACTATCTCCTATAATCCAGAGTTATTACCTGCATCTCACTATTTAGTTTTAAAGTGAACAATCCATACCTGACATTATCTTACAGAAATGACAGTTAATTTTGCTGACTCTTAACCCAATGGTAAGCATTCGTGGACTGATTCTACGCCTAATATCTGTTATTGTAAGTTTAACATTTAACCCATGATAAACCCTAACAGTTTAAGCACCCTTACTAGGCCGTAGACAGCGCTACCTTATCACTGAATAAATTACTAGGAGAAGTCCTCAGAAATAAATTCACTTTCCTAACAGATATATAAAAGCTAACATGAATCTAATATAATAATTTTAAGATATGTCAACTCACCCCGAAAAATGACTAGAACATAGGCAAACACATACTAGTACTGTGTTAAAGTTTGCCTTATCTCATGATGGTCATCTACGGGCCAGGAAAATTTACGAATGTCTTTGTCTATTAAAACCAGTCTACTCTTATAGATCACAAGGGACGCTCCCCCCGGACACCTGGCGTGCGTATTTCTACAGAAGTTCGGCGAAAGACGTAATCTAGAGTAAGACAAAAGAAATCGTGCGAAAGTTCCACAGGTAGAGAAATGCATAACATTATGCTCTATCTTGTCTAAGGGGCGAAAACCCAAAGACTGACCGCGGGTTTGTCTCCCCCTGTTTCCAGGATGCATAATATTATGAGAGCTCTAACTGCGTTCCGAAGCCAAACACAGAGACTGACCGCGATTGTTATCTCCCCCTGAAACAGATCACACTCGTTACCCAGGCCTCAAAGGGTACTAGCCGCTCGTGGCTACCACTTTAAGCGTAACCGACGTTCTTCTGATCAGGCCAGGTGTGCTGATGTAACATTATCGTTCGCTGACCGCTGCAGGCTCGAACGTAAACAACCTCGGGTGGGGTTTGAGAAGGAGAAAACAATTGGGCCACACAGGTAGCAAAGCAAAGAGAAACAAAATGTCTGGGAAAACAGAACATTAAAGAGTAATAACATTGAGACGAGATGGAAAAATAAATTAAGTCACTGTCTACGTGACAAGTTGCCCCCTTTTTAAAAGTGCGTGAAACACGGACTAAATGACAGTAATTTATCTTTTCCATAGACGTTCATTACATGTCATTGGAACATCCTATACTCATAAAACCAAATACGTTTCCAATTTCTGTCTGTCTGTATGACTAGCTCCGAGTTCATTTCTTTTCTTCCCTCTGTCTAATAGACGTTCAGCGAATGGGATTTTGCGAGGCCACTGAACACTGACATAATCTGTTTCCTTGTGAACATGACCTTCCTTCCCCAATTTGCTTTGTCTGTCCATGGTACGGAAAATTATCCGCACCTGTTGTGAGTTTCGGCCCCGCCTGAACTCACTGGCCACTGCATAGGTAATCCGCCTGTTATGTGCAGTGTAATCGTTGCTGGACTCGGGCTGTTTAATTTCCGTTATGGGTTTACCTGTCGCGGACTTGAATAACCCTCGATAGCTGCAGTCTGTCGGGGTTTTCCGCGCGCGTGTAACCCTAGTTGGCAAATACAGCCGGTCGTGGGCCGAAGAAATGCTAGCATTTTCCTTCTGCCTCTCCACACCTACTCCGCTGTTTCGGCGGGAGCATTGATCAATCTTCAGACCTGTGCCGTCTAAAGGCGGGTCTGGAGCTTTCCTTGCCTTGCCAGTCACAACTCTGGCTTGGTCAACGGAAATGATCAAGTTGTTCTGTAATGGCCTGGCGGAGGCGACTACTTTGCTGTCCATCAGTGGGGTTGAGACCACTGGAATAATGCGATTTGAATGAGAAAACTCTGCTGTTTGAAGCAAAGAGTAATCGATCGCATTCTGGGGTTCTACTAAATCATAACAGATCTCCGTAGCTTCTATACGTGAAGACAGATAGATAATATCTGCGAGTTGCAGAGTTTGTTGAGTCGCTTTCCCATTACTAGCATGACGTGAGCCAAGGCTCTCAACAATGGCTCCTTGTACAGTAGTAAGGCCGCTTTTCTCACTGTCTTCTGCCCTGAGAAGTGTGAGAGACTCAAATGGAATACCAGGGATCCCTTCGCCTGGAACCCTGTGTCCACCATAAACGTCAACTTTGCCCTCCCCTGAGGAAGTTACTGGCGTCAGTTGAACTTTGTCCTGCAATGCGAGATCCACTTCCTGGTTGACAGGCCCCGCAGACTGCATGCAAAAGACTGGACGGTTTGAGATCCCGTTAGATCGCGAAGTGCCCGAGAAAAAACTCTCGGTGTGTTTTTCCAAAGTTCCTTGGAACGGTTTGGAAAGTTTAACCCTTTTAGCAGGCGACTTATTCTTGCACCTTTTACGCTCAGGGTGATAAGAGGAGCGGCGCCTCCATTCTACGATCGCTGAGTTGGAGGGATACGCCTCTGCATATGGTTTTTCGCTGTCCGGCCGGGAATCTTGCGAAATATAACGTGATAGGGTGTGGCTCCCTTTTCTCGACGTCACGTGTCGGTTAGGGGCTGCTCGGTCTGGAGCGTGAGAGGCTCGGGGTTCGCCGCTTGCCAGACGGGAACAATCCGTATTACAATGCTTGTTAGCACCTGTCTCACCTTTGTGCAGTTTCCATGCCTGGGAACGTTGCGTAATTTTTCCCGTGGCTTTAGGTCTGCTGTCCCGACGTAAATTCTTTCCTTGTTTGGGCTTCGGATCCAAGTCCAAAGGAAAGTCAATTTTCTGGAGTTGGGGTTCGGTTTTAGCAGGCAAGTTTTCTTTCATGGGCGCAAGGTTTGCAGGGGCGTTGACCGTTAAGGGCACAGTAGAAGGGGAAGTAGAGTGACTACATTTAGTATCTGTTTCCACCCTCCGAATTTGGCTATCCAGTTCATTCATTCTGATTTGGTGTAGCCTGCTCCTTTCTTGGCTTTCCCTGTCCCTTTCTTGGCGCTCTATTTCCCATTGCTTGCCCCGTTCTTGTTGCTCCATTTCCAATTGCTTGTCCCGTTCTTGTCTTTGCTTTTCCCTTTGCTTCTCATCTTCTATCACTTCTTCTACATACTGTCGGGTGAATGCTTCACTCTCCCCAGTTTGTTTACAGGACCATGCCAAGATTAAACGGCTGTCAAACCAATTGTCTACCTCGTATTGATCCTGCAGGCTTACTGCAAATTCTAGAAAGGGCTGGATTTCGCTATCCTTGTACTCCATGTACTTAGCTACCTCGAGGGCAATCCTATGCACTTTATCTAGATCGGCCATTATATCAGGGTGAGCAAACACTATAGAAGAATAGAACCTAGAGATCTTAGTTACCTAGTCCACTAGGTGCTGATTAACTTAATAATCAATAAAATCTAGGCTAGCCTGGGAACTTTAAAAACAAGAAAATTTGTAGCTACTCTGATCGCCAAGCAAACCCCCCAAAAAACTCCAAAAAATGTAAGTGATGTAAAACTTACTATCACTTCACCCCAGTTCTGTCAGTACTAAGCTATTGAGAGGATTGGTTACTATCGTCCGAATGAACACCCTCCCTTGGTACAAATGCAAGCTAGTAACTGACTATCTGTAGCTTCTTATCTCAGATTAAAGAGCTACTCCTGAAAAAATATTAACCCTTAAAAAAAATTTTTTTCTGACTTTTACAACAATAGTCGTCAGATTTGTCAACAAAAAACTCAGCAGTGATACCATCAATCTTTACCAGCTGTCTCATGTGTAGCATGAACAATAAATGTAACTTAATATTTATGATTGCTGTGGAGAAAAAACGCTGTTCCGACTTCCACCCAAAAGAAATAGTTCGATATGTCTAGGGGAAAGAAATTCCTATAATCTGCCAAACACTAAACTCTAAGAATCAGAATAGAATCTTGTGAGAGATTCATCCTCGGATCGAGCACATATTAAATGTCGTACTAGATGGGTTCTAGAATCGCGGACGAGCCCCCATTTGTCGTGGTTGAGTTTGAGTGTAGAGTATTTGTCGAGTTGGACAACTGTAGTGAAATCGACAAGGGATAGTGGACTGACAGAGTTATAGATTACACTTTAGATAAGGTGTAAATAGGAGATGGACTTGAGACAACCTGGAAGAAGATTTATTCAAAGGATCTCTCTCTCCAGGCCTCAACTCACTATTACTGTCTAAGCCTCTCCTGCTCTCACTCTTTTCTCTTATCATACATAGAGATTATAGTAAAGAGCTAAAAATACAAATATGGATGGAAAGGTCGTGAACAGCGCATTAATAAATGTGTAAAATTTATTAAAGAAGAAAAGCAAGCATGAAAATAATGCATATCATCACAACAACATAAAATTACATCAATAATCAAATATTCATCAATAATCATATACACCAACAACCACACACACACAGATCACCATTCATAAAACCTGTAGAACACAAAGAGATAAATAATCGAGTGACAGTCCTTCGGTTTTCGGGGACCAGCTGAAGTAACTCCAGTAAGTGGTGTTTTCGTATATATCCTCCATCGGTGATGGAATTAACCTGAATAACATCACTGTATAGGCGCTATCGTTGGTGACCCCCCCCTACTGGCGCGAGTTGGGCTGGGGGACGCTGTTTATCTCCTGCTGACCAACTGATTGAACTGGGCGACAGCCTGACCGCTTTTCGGGGACCAAATGTACTAGCTCCAGGAAGTGAATTACTTGTAGATCCTTCGTGAGGGACTAGCCTACAAAACTTTCTTTGTTGGTGCTAAACGTTGGTGTCCGCTACTCGCGAGAGGGGGGGTTGAACTCTGTCCATAGATGGCTGCTCATACGTGCGAGGTTTTAAGTATCCAGGAAATACACCAGAAGAAGTCACTTGAGGACAAAGAGACCCAGGCGCGCTTATCCGGCGCAAGGCTCCACTTGGCTGTAAATCCTGTTTAAACTGGTTTGGCTGTGGTTTGCTGAGTGCCCCGTTTAGGCACAAAAAAGGCGGGTGATATGGAATTCTGCTATAGGCATGCTGAGCGGGTTTGATATTCTGGAAGCCGCAATGCTCTGGCTGGTAATCCAATAGGCGAGTAGAGAACTACTACTGCGTTTGGCGATTCCAGATTTCGCGTTGGCTCCGTTGCACTGCGTGAGCTTAACTTGGCGTTGACAAAAAGGGGTTTTGATTCAGGAACGGGGTGTGACGATTCGTGACGCTAGCGGTATTCAGAACCCTCTAGATCGAAGAGAATATTTCGTTCTTCGCCTGACTGGAATCTGCTCTCGCGAGTCGGTCTCCCTGAAAACTGAGACCCAAAAGAGACACCTTTTAACTTCAAGCAACGCTAAAATCACACTAACTTTATACAGAAAGTTTCGCTCCACTATGGGATTAGATTTATTGTAGTTATTGCTATGATAGTTTAGGGCTGTCTTTAACCATGTCTCCTGTTCCTTAAAAATATCAATTATCAACACGCGCCCGCATAGGCTTAATATCTTTTGCACACCCATGTAACTGTCATTAAATATTCTGACAGCAAAATCTACTCCTCTTCTCCCAATCTCAACATACAGGAAACCTAACCTGTAGTTACAGTTAAATGAATATGCTTATTCATCTTACAACATTAAATGAATTTACATAAACAGATTACAGCATTTGACATTACACAAATAAATCGTATGTCTCTTTTGGGAAATATATTAGCATTTCCACAAAATGAGTACAAAGAAAATGCAATGTTCTTGCTATAATAATACAGTTGTGGCTAGATCATACGATATAATTATATCTATGCCTGGTGACTGCTTTCAGTGAAAGTTATAGACTAGTGCCTAGCCACACAAGTAAGCATAAAATGATCCTCCCTTGCCACTAGAAATATCTATCAAAAGGAATAAGTGACTATCTCCTATAATCCAGAGTTATTACCTGCATCTCACTATTCAGTTTTAAAGTGAACAATCCATACCTGACATTATCTTACAGAAATGACAGTTAATTTTGCTGACTCTTAACCCAATGGTAAGCATTCGTGGACTGATTCTACGCCTAATATCTGTTATTGTAAGTTTAACATTTAACCCATGATAAACCCTAACAGTTTAAGCACCACTTAATAGGCCGTAGACAGCGCTACCTTATCACTGAATAAATTACTAGGAGAAGTCCTCAGAAATAAATTCACTTTCCTAACAGATATATAAAAAGCTAACATGAATCTAATATAATAATTTTAAGATATGTCAACTCACCCCGAAAAATGACTAGAACATAGGCAAACACATACTAGTACTGTGTTAAAGTTTGCCTTATCTCATGATGGTCATCTACGGGCCAGGAAAATTTACGAATGTCTTTGTCTATTAAAACCAGTCTACTCTTATAGATCACAAGGGACGCTCCCCCCGGACACCTGGCGTGCGTATTTCTACAGAAGTTCGGCGAAAGACGTAATCTAGAGTAAGACAAAAGAAATCGTGCGAAAGTTCCCCAGGTAGAGAAATGCATAACATTATGCTCTATCTTGTCTAAGGGGCGAAAACCCAAAGACTGACCGCGGGTTTGTCTCCCCCTGTTTCCAGGATGCATAATATTATAAGAGCTCTAACTGCGTTCCGAAGCCAAACACAGAGACTGACCGCGATTGTTATCTCCCCCTGAAACAGATCACACTCGTTACCCAGGCCTCAAAGGGTACTAGCCGCTCGTGGCTACCACTTTAAGCGTAACCGACGTTCTTCTGATCAGGCCAGGTGTGCTGATGTAACATTATCGTTCGCTGACCGCTGCAGGCTCGAACGTAAACAACCTCGGGTGGGGTTTGAGAAGGAGAAAACAATTGGGCCACACAGGTAGCAAAGCAAAGAGAAACAAAATGTCTGGGAAAACAGAACATTAAAGAGTAATAACATTGAGACGAGATGGAAAAATAAATTAAGTCACTGTCTACGTGACACCCCTGACCCCAAGAACTTGGAAAAACTGCAGAGAGCACCTAGACCACAAACAAAAAAAAAGACGTGCGATCATTCGTGTCGTTATGTGGGTTTTACCAAAAATATATCAAAAATTTTAACTCTATATGTGCTCCTCTGACTGATCTGACTCGCAAGGGAAATCCAGATAAAATTGTTTGGTCCGCGCAATGTGAATTGGCATTTCAAGAGTTAAAGGAAAAACTCACTAGCAAGCCTATTCTCAAATTGCCTGATTTGACTCAGGACTTTGTGGTGAGAACAGATGCAAGTAATGTAGGCCTGGGGGCGGCTCTGTTGCAAAGGTTCTCTTAACCCAATGGGGAACTGAACCCAGTCGCTTATGCAAGCCGCAAGTTGAATAAAGCGGAGCAAGGATATTCCACAAGCGAAAAAGAATGTTTAGCGTTAATCTGGGCAATAAAAAAGTTCCAAATCTATCTGTATGGTAGGACTTTTGTGGTCCAGACGGATCACCAGCCCCTAGTTTTCTTATCTCAGGCCAAGCATGAAAATGCAAGATTGTTAAGATGGTCTTTATTGTTGCAACCTTATCAGTTTAATATTGAATATATCCCGGGGTCACAGAATGTCGGTGCAGATTTCCTCAGTAGGCACCCCTGTGATCAAAATTAGAGTAGTTGGCAGGCGTGAGGTTAATTTTATCTATGTGTATCACTGGTTTTGGAACTTGCATTAGTGCATGTTCTCAGGTGGGGAGATGTGTGGTGAAATTACCGTGATACAACGTTAAAATATCTCCAATTATAAAGATAACGGGTAAAATAACATGTAGGGATAAAATTATACGTAAGATACGAGGATACATTCTCGCCTATGCCAGCGCTTTCTACCGCCATTGAAACTAACTAGTTGGAACATGCAGACTAAACGGTTTACCCTTTTAGACGGGAGGGAAACGGAGACAAAAGAAAAAGAAAGAAAATGACGGTCGGAACACGTGTTTGAATCTAAAGGGCAAAAAGACGCAATTTGTAGTTTAAAGGAAAAATTACGCCACTAGTTAACACAATGTAAGGAAATGGACAAAAAAAGACCTTAGCTCTTATTCGAAACAGTCGTATCTTAGACGTTTTCCCTTAATTAGTTGTTTTGTTTGAATGCAGCGGCAAACGCCGTGGACGAAGGTTCAAAAACAAATTTCAAAAACTAACCTTGAGAAAAGTAGGTTTTTCTTTAATAATAAAGTTATGAAAATAAAACCTAGCTAGTTTGATAGCCCATCTTAAGCTGATAAATAATATACTTTTAATTACACAGACGGACAGATAACACGGAAGATATTGACGAAAGACCGCATTGTTCCAATCAGACTAGCGAACAGTTTTTTGTGCATATTTTCACTAAAGTTACATTTTGGCGTCCTTGAGACTAAAAATGCAAAAATCAAACTGCAGATGAACGAGGGGCAAAGTCGGAGGATAGTGGCTAAAAATAACTTAGTGGGGCAGGTTTGTGTAGTTTTTCATGTAGTTAGTCCAAAAAACAAATGTAATTTTGGAAAAAATACTACATACTAGACTGAGACTGGACTGAAATTTGACTTTTAGTTTGAATATTTGAAAAAGTTAGAGGGGAAGTCCGCTGATTGGACAAAAGCATTCATATTATTGAGAAAGAGACGCACACTTGTGCCATTGTATAGAAGACTGTCCATTGACACAGTACGTTACTGCTAGAGGTGATTTCCAGGAATTATTAAATAAAAATCAGTGGGACGCCCTAATCTAGCCAGCAGCTCAGCTGAGTTTTGCTAGTACTAAGTAACTGTGTTCTCAATTCTGAATTGTGGTAAGGGAAAAAGCATTTATCTTGTTTATTTTAATATTTTGAGTGATTGATACTGCCATATCATGAAAAATGATTACAAGTAAGTGCTTGCTCTAGGTCCCCAGTAGCAGTCCAGGGCCTAGAGACAAACTAATAATATATGAAAACCTATCTAAGACTATGGAAGGCGGATTTATATTTGAGATCAGTGGGAACATATCACCCACCTTATTGAATGGAAGAGGAAACTATTGAACATATTTCGGATGCAATGCAGTCTTGGGAAACTGGTACTATTTGATAACAATTGGGTGAGATGTGCTAAGTTGGTCAGAGAGATCTGACCCAATCTGTGTAATGTTGTTTTGTGGTGTTGTGTATAAGAGTGGCGCAGTAAACAGAGTGTTGACACATGGCACAAATTTTGTTTCAGAGTTTCTGATCTGGCACTACGATTGTGCCAGATGCTTTTGTAGAAGTACAAGAGCGGGTGTCTGTGCGGCCTAACATTTTACTCCAGCTACTGAGAGGAGTGGGCCACAAGAATTCTGTACTACATCGTCACAGGCCAGTTAAGTGCAAACCTGGCCTGCTGGAGATTCATAAACTATTTCCACCATCAATAAAGAAATAAATCTTGTTATATAAACACTAACATCAATCCATATGTCAAGGACTATGAACTTTGTAGCCATAGATTGGGCATGATGACGCCACTCCAACTAAACATCCAGTGCTAGTTTTTCCCAAGACATTGTACATATTATTAATATTAACCATTGTAATAATATACCTATGTACAAAAATTTCATTTGATTATGCAATATATATATATATGCATTTTATTGATAAATACATATTATTTCATATGTTCTGACCAAAAGAAACAATTGGTTCAGGACTAATAAATTTAAAAAAATTTTCAAACTTAAACTATAACAGCCAGAGTTAGTTCAGTGTATTATAGATATTATTATTATTATTAGACTTATTACTTACATGTGTGTGTCTGTGTATTTTATTACCTACACATTACATTTCAGTACCCTAAACTTTTAACGTAGCTAACATTCATTATAGTAGAATAGGTCTGTTTGAGGTCGTAAGTGGTAGCAGAAAGGCCTTCTGTAATTCACATAAACTTTTATCTCAGGAGCCTTCACAGCTGACCTCATCCAGTACACTAGGTAACATAACAACCAAACAATAACATCAAAACCACTACACTGATACGGCAATGACGAGACGATTTTGTCACTTAAGGCAACGACAAGAAGATTTTTGTCACATAAGGTAATGACAAGAAGATTTTGTCTCATACAGCTAAGACAAGAAGATTTTCTCTCATACGGCTACGAAAAGATGATTTTCTCTCATACGGCTGTAACAAGATGATATTTTTTCGCATACGGTAATGATAAGATGATTTTGTCTCGTACAGCTGTAACAAGAAGATTTTCTCTCATACGGCAATGACAAGAAATTTTTTTTCTCATTCGGCTGTAACAAGAAGATTTTCTCTCATACGGCAATGACAAAATGATTTTATTTTTCTCATACGGCAATGACAAGAAGATTTTGTCTCATACGGTTGTAATAAGAAGATTTTGTCTCATGCGGCAACAAGAAAATTTTGTCTCATACGGCTGTAACAAGAAGATTTAGTCTCATTCGGCAATGACAAGAAGATTTTGTCTCACGGAGTAATGACAAGATTATTTTGTCTCACAGAGTAATGGCAAGAAGATTGTCTCTTATACGGCTATGACAAGAAGATTTTCTCTCATACGACAAGTACATGTCTTTCGATGTCTTCAGTATCATTTTCATGTCTCTGTCTAGTTTCTCATATTTTGGTCGCATAATAACAGAAGAGGACGGATGTGAAACAGAAATCAAGAAGAGAATAGGTATGTCCAGAGCTACATTTAACGACATGAGACAAATACTAACATCTAAACAATTAACTCACAAATTAAAACTAAGAATCATCAAGTTGTATATATACGAGTATATATAAATGCTTCATTACTGTATGGTATAAAAACATGGACAATGCGCAAGTAACTGGAAGAAAGAATTGAGGCTCTCGGTGTGTAGATATATAGAAGAATGTGTGCATCGTTACGGAGATGGCAGCTGATGACGATGATGATCTACCTTCCTTTACCATGTATTTTTAGGTCTATCTGTTTCTATTACCCTGGGAATTCAAGAAGAAAAGCTGCCTTGTAATGCTATCAGTATCAGCTAGTTTCCTCGGTGTGTGGCGTACCCAAAGCCAGGAGATTTTACTCACACAACACAATTAGGATGCTCATAATTTTATGTTCGCGGTATTACTGCAACTTGTATCGGCCCTTTTATACCCTTATCGTGAAACAACCTTTATCAGTAAGCCCATGTCACGTGCTGTGAATTTCCTCATCGGAGCATTTTTACTTGTTAGCCCAGAATTAAATCGAATATTGTAAACTAATATTCTGTTAGGCCAAACACCATGACAAATTTGTCCAGATTAAGCGGTGACAGCTTCAAGCGTTTTAGATAATAGATTTGTTTCTAGAGTCCAGTTATAATTCCTGAAGAGTTTGGATATTTTGAAATAAAAAAAAATAATAATAACGTTGCAGAAACTGGTGTATTAGAGTGAAGTGTTAGAGACTTTTCTATGCAAGATCCAGTTTTTTTATGAGGTGTGGTGACCAGATTCCGTCTTCGCTGTCTTTGCCGTCCCTAACTCAAGAGCAGATTCAGGTATCCATTTATAGCTGTTCAAGTTGAAGGGTGATGCTAACAGGTTTATATACTGGAATCTGGTAACTACGAATCGAAAAGAAAGCGCTCTAACTACTTAGCCAATCGGACGCTCAAAGGATAAAGGTAGTTCAATTGCTGATACCACCGTAGAGGAGTGAAGTGTTAGAGACTTTGGAATATTAGATCCAACTTTTTTATGAGATGGGGTGATGCATGGAGGCATATCTGGAGTCATCCTTATATGACCACCAGCTATTCACAATGCTATAATGTATAAATGTGGATGTGAACCTCTAGCTGTGAGGCTAATTACACTTTCATTGACTCTTGAAATCATCCACACATTTCCAAGGATTCCCCCTGTGGTGAAACTTGTTGTGAACCCAGCATTGCACACTAAGCTTGGAGAAGTCATTTGAGCCCCAGACGTAACTCTTTCGCTTTGACCTGGTTGACTGCATGCAGGAGGATCTCACTATGGCAGGGGGAGCTGAGAAGTGGATCTGTGCATGACGTGACAATTCCTTGGGAGAACCGAGAACCAGATCACCGTATTTTAGCTTTGCATAGTTAGAAAGCCCCCTTGGATGGCGGGGAATGCAGAGTATGCCACACGCTTCTTACTGCTCGCTTGGGACCAGATGGGAAGATCCTTTAAATACAAGACAAGCTGGAGAAACTGAAGCTCATGACTTCAACTCAACACGTTTCGAAATGGCAACAACAACAACAATGAGATGGGGGTGACTAGTTCCATTCCTTTTGCTTTTGCTAACTCAAGAGCAGATTCTAGCCGCTGAGCCAGTCAAATATCTTTTGAAATATGATATTACATTCGCTACAAGCTGATCGTTAAGCGAGAGAAAAGAAGGGGGAGAGTCGCATAACTCATCCGACCTGAAAACTCAGCGCTAGCGACGGGCGATAGGGTAGGCCAAAGACACCGTGTGCCTTTTAAATTTAATCAGGACTGACGGAGTGGATAAGAAATCGTCTTGTTCCCGTCTGTGTGCATTTTTCCATAAATATGTCTTATATATTCCTAGCCTCTTTTCACACAACATGCCTAAAAAAAATTCACCGAATCTTTTAAAAAATTCACCGAATCTTTTGGCCGAATACCATCACCAACCAAGATCTGCTTACTCGGAGCAAGCAAGAGGACATGCACACCATCATAGCTGGCAGACGCTTAAGCTGGGTTGGCCATGTCTTCAGAAGAGACCCCGATGCCATCACAAGAACAGCTATGCTTTGGACCCCTGAAGGAAAACGAAAGAGAGGCCGACCAAAAACAACCTGGCGGAGGACTGTGGAGGCTGAGATGCAAAGAATGAACCAGAGTTGGGGGATTGTACGAAGGATGGCCACCGACCGAGCAAAGTGGAATCAATTTGTTGTTGCCCTACAAGACGCCACTTGGCGTGATGGCCACTGACTGCTTTGACGGTCGGCGGCTAAGGATCAAAGAAGAAGGAGAATATAATAGTAGTATTTTTCCATAAATGTTTCTTATATATTCCTAGCAGACCTGATCAAGGGCGTCCAGCGGTCTTTTGGTCTTTTTCTTTTTACTGATTGGTTATTGTTGTCTTTTCTTGGCTTGTGCGTCACCAATTTCATTGGTGAGCAAATATTTGCCAACGATAGATGAGAAATATTTTAACGGGAAAAATTTAACTGGACTTTCCAAACCCAGCAATATTTTTTTCAATTTTATCAGCCCACTGGGGTGGTGAAAAAAACAAACATGCATTCCCAACTTCTGACAGTCGTATTCAAGCGTATCATCCAGAATTCACGCTGTTTCAGAATCGGCACTCTACCATAGAGCCAGTCGATAGGATTATCATCATTTATCAAGTGTAACATTTTTAGCAACCAGATGTTTCCCAATACTGGAAGTATTTTCCTATTTTAACTGTGAACCCCAAGATCACGTTTTCTACATCAACTATTGGCGGTGACATATTGTTCATCCAGGAAAAATCCACACCATATTCGGCGTTCACCTCACTAGTCTTTATTTGTAGAGGATGGATTGGGGCCAATTTGGGATTTACACCTGACTTTTTTTATATTCAGGATAATTGTATTTCCAAGGGATATCACCAAGAGTAGTAAGAGTTATTGAGTGGCCACTGTATGAAAGAGAGAGTGAATATTTTTCTTGGGTATAATAACTTTACCAACATTGGATTTTGCTTAAACTTGTTAACTTTACTGGGTAGCCTATAGTAGGAATTTGTTTACTTTACGGTCTACTCTGTAACATAGTGCAAACCTTCGACCTTTGGGTTATTAACTTTTTGGGTTCTTTTCTCCAGAGGGGGAGGTGTCGTGAAACGAGTGTGTGTAACCCCACTACTTTGTTAAATCATTATGTCGGGATACAAATTTGCCCCAGCCAATCAATGCACAGTTGCTGAGCCGGAATAAATTACAAGAAGTTACGCCAGGGAAAAAAAAACTTAAGCCCTGTTTTTTCGGATGTGGGTCGCGGCCATCTTGTTCACGCAAGATGGCGGAAAAAAAACAGAATAAAATTAGGCTGTACGACGCTTGGGACTAAACTGCAGGAAATCAATCAGCTTGCCCCGCCAAGAACCAACCAAAAGCTTTGCTTAAGCATTCATCTACCTATATAATTGGGCGAGATTTTATGCAAAAGCACGCAACCCGACACGAAGCCAGAGAGACGACCGACTGAATAAGAGGAGATGTCAACTTTGATTTATAGCTTACCTGGAGTGCATTGACCTGCAGCCTGCTTCACTAAGTCGAGTCAAAACCTGACCGGTTTAAAAAATCTTAGAGGGTAAATATAATTCACTATAAACTGGTAGGAAAATAGGTACAGCAGGTCTATAATGTTGGTATTTGTTGTGTGTCATTTATAATACCTACACCTGTATATATTTAATATATTTTGGTTCACTATGAATGTATCAGGTTACTGATTGTATCTTGGGGCATTAGGTATAAGAATTGTATTTCCTGATATGGATTGATGAAGACGAAGACTAATAGGACCCATACTTCAATCTATTGTCTCCTATAACTCAATCTATTGTCTCCTATAACTTCAGTCTATTATCTCAGATAAAACCAACTGAAATATAACCAAAACAGTCCTTGTTAGGACTCAGTCTATTGTCTCCTATAACTCCCACCTGATATATCACCAAACAGTCCTCGTCTCATATACTCCTATCATAAGAACATAACAATATTGTTAGGATATATGTTACCAGCTTGTATAGAACTTGTCAGAGAGGGCCTGGTATATTATAGGGGGAAGGAAATGGTTGTATCACACCTAGGTGTACATATTATTGGATGTATTCATGTATTGAATTTATATTATGGGATGTATTCATGTATTGAATGTATTCATGTATTGAATTTATATTATTGAATGTATTCATGCATTGAATTTATATTATTGAATGTATCCATGCATTAGTTTATCAGAAAGAATGTTTTGCAAGTAGACACCTGTCTTGTCTCGCTATTGCTAAATCATACTGAGCCATGTTGTCATTCATTCTACATGCAGACACCTGAGACACGCTTATTTCACCCACACTAGATATAGGTGGGCTCGAGGACAGAAATTAGCCCCTATTTTTGCTTGTTACAGGTTTTATTCGTGTCATCAAAACTGAGATCGTGAGTCGTCAATCCAGCTGCCTGGAACTCCGCAGGAGCAAATAGAGGTTGCACAGAATCTACATCTTTGGTCCCCCTCAGTCTTGGGTGGGCTAAAGGAACAATCCTCAGCCGTTGTTGTGTGAACCAAACAAAGAAGAACAGACCTTAGAGAGATGAGTACACATTAGTACCATTTCTGTCAGCATTGTGAGCAAACGTTAGTGTCAGTGACGAGAAAGTGATTTAGCGTAGAAAGAGACAAGATTAACAGTATAGCTGATAAATGTTATATACTTAATTAACAGCACAGCGGATACCTGTACTATAATTGAATAACAGCACAGCTGATATAATTTTTGTTCCTATAATTGGAAAACTTGTTGTAATATATTTACATATCTATATAAATATAAATATTTGTAAATCATATGTAAATTTACAAATCCATTACATTCCATTTTTCAACATTCACCCTTCAGCACAAGAGTAGATAGTGTATATACTAAATAAATAATAAGGAAATTGTATTTGAAGACTTGTCAATTTTATCATTGTTAAGTAAAATCGGTTTCCTTGTCTTAATATCACAGTTAGTTACACAGCGGAGGTGGCAATTTATGTCGGTCTCCTCTCTACTAATTTTTCCAGATCCGATCATTCACAGCCGTAACTAATTTGTGATACCAGTAGTTCTCTCAGACACTGGGACTTCACCATTTTCTGCAGAAATTCTATTTCTGTAATTGTCAGTACTATACTGATCCAAGAGCCAAATAAAAACCTCACGCCACAGGAGGGCACATTTGTTCTGCTATTTTCACATGTATGTAAATCTGATTTTATTTTATTTTTCTTTAGATATTTGATGTTTTCAAGTTTAAATGATAATAAACAACAAAAGAAACTTAACTTTGTGTGTTGATCAGACCCATACCCAATTAACCGTAGTTTTTTTCACGTTTGTGTGTCTTGTTGTCACATAGCTCTCTGTGTGTGTAGTTAAACTTATATTTATATGTATGAGGAGGGCAAGGTTGTCTTGTACTAAATTATAGTCGTATAGATAGGCTGGAATAGAGAAACTTACTCATTCCATAGACACATCTTCTCCTTAAGCTATCACCCGTGAAATCTATTTCTCACATCTTTTTCTCACGTATCTATCACCATCCACTCTACTCAGACTGGTGAAAAATAACTCACAACCTATCTGTACGACAGATAGGAAATGATAGGATATGATAGAATATGATAGGTTATGATAGCATTTTATAGGATATGACAGCATAGGATGATACGATAGCATATGACAGGATATGATGATAGAACAGAATATTATAGGATATGATAACACATGATATAATATGATAATATATAAAAGGAATAGGATATGATATGATAAGTTAGAATATGATTGAATATGACATGACATGATACGATAGTGTAGCATAGGATATGATATGATAAGATATGATAGCATAATATAGGATAAGATATGATAGGGTATGATATGATAGGACATGATATAATAGGATAGGACATAAAGGATATGATGTGATATGATAGCATTGGATAGAATATCATAGGATAGGATTAGATATGATAGGATAGGATATGATACGATATAATACGATATGATAGTGCACGATATGATAGGGTAGGACATGATAGGATAGGATATGATACGATGTGATAGTGTACGTTATAATAGGATAGGATATGATACGATATGATACGATATGATATTGTACGATATGATATGGTAAGACATAATAGGATAGGATAGGATATGATACAATGTGATAGTGTACGATATGATAGGATAGGACATGATATGATATGACATGATAGGATATGATAGGGTAGGACAAGATAAGATAGGATATGATACGATATACGATATGATAGTGTACTATATGATAGTTGGACATGATAGGATAGGGTATTACAGGATATGATAGGGTAGGGCATGACAAGATAGGATATGATAGAATGTGATAGTGTACGATATGATAGGATAGGACATGATAGGATATGACATGATAGGATATGATAGGGTAGGACATGATAAGAAAGGATATGATACGATATGACAGTGTAGGACATGATAGGATAGAACATGATATGATATGATAGGGTAGGACATGATAAGATAGGATATTTTACGATATGATAGTGTACGATATGATAGGGTAGGACATGAAAGGATAGGACATGATAGGATAGGACATGATAGAATAGGACATGATAGAATAGGACATGATAGGGTACGACATGATAGGATATGATATGAAATGTTTGGGTAGGAGTTCAAAGATCCTTTAGTCAGAATATAAATACAGACGTTAGTGTAGGCAGAAAGCTCTTAAAATTGTCTATTTTCTCATCACATATAAAATCAAGTACCACCAAGAAGATTTTACAGCGCCCAACATAAAAACACAGGTCTGAACTTATGCATTTGGTCAATCCAAAATCAATAGTTTTCATTTAAAAGCAGTTCCGGTTCATTTATATTATTTTTCAGTTTTCTCAACACCCAGCTAAATACAGAATAAAAACGCGAAGCTAACTGTTGTTTTATTGAATTGTTTTTTGTTTATCTAATTGAATGAACGGGGCATTACAATTGTTGATGCACTTAGAGCAAAGTAAAATTCAAGTCCTGAAACATCGCATATACTCTAATGATTAACAGTTTTCGTCTGGGGAGTTGAATGGATTTCTATTTATCATAGCAATTTTCTTAGCATGCTTCGAACACGCCCTGATTAATGCTCACCATCTCGTGCCCTTCCGCTCATTCAATTCCTATTTGTGGCCCATCATTTATGCTGAATTATTCTACTCGCACAATATTTCTCACAGACGTCAACGCTCAAACACACGCACTCACATCTTTAACACATACATCCAAACCGCTTCACACTTAGAGTTCTGTCTTGTTGTGTAACCTCATTATTGCTAAATTTATCAACCTATTTCTATAAATATCCGTCAATACGTAATTCTATAATAAATTAATTTCGCGCTATGCAATTTGTTAAATACGGATGTCCAAACAAACAAACAAACAAGCAAACAAACAAACAAACTAAGCTAAACAAAAACAAACAAACAAATTGACAAAATTAACAAACAAATTCTTAATATTGGTGTTTTGTCATTTTCTTTTTTCTTTCTGTTTCATAATATTCTACAATATCCACCATCTACACCCGACTGGATATTACCGGATGGAAGACGCATATGAGATGTGCAGAGTAGCATAGCCCACGCAAAATCAGCGTTCCGTACAATGAACAGTATTGTATGCAACTATTTTTATTAGTGAAAGTAAGAAAGAGAGCTCTTCAGTACGTTATATAGAGCCAGTCCTGACATGCGAAAGTTAGTCATTGACAATTAGTAAATAAACAGGAAAAGCACTGGCGGCCATAGAGATGTGGCTTTACAGTAGAGCGATAAAAATACAATATAGACAGCTGATAGGAGGAGTATCTGAAAGAAGCCAGTGCGCTAATGAAACTTATTACTCACGTCAGAAGGTGGTAATCCACTTTCTTGGGGCATGCAATGAGAAGAAGAAAGGTGAAACATATCGTGACAACATGAAATATTGCAGGAAAAGAGCAACAACGAGAGAATATGCTGTACATTTTGGCATATAGCATGAAAAGAAGTCGATAACAGAATTGATAAACAACACTGGAGTCTAGATGTTGTGGAAAAACATGATTACTTTTGCCACCAGGCATGGTACGTAAAGAATAAGAGATCCACCATCATCTGTATTCTATCATAACTGAATATCCCCATTAATAGCTCAACCATTTCATCATTACCAAGTCAGCGTTGACCATTTATCATGAGGTCGTCATCAGCATTTACTTCGCTATCAGTTGTTGTTGTTGTTGTTAACTAGGATTACTGAGCTTGTTCCTCTTTCGCAGCTAATGCCAAGTTGACAATGCCTTGGCATTACCTGTACTGTAGATCTAGACTTTTCCTGTGACGTTTTGCCATTCCGAAACTTGTTGAGATGCAGTCAAGAGCTCCAGTTACTCCATCTCTGGCATTCTGTCCTGGCTGGACTTCACAGATTCAGATTATTAATGATGTCACAAGTATGTATGTGTGTGTATGTGTGTTAAAAAATTATAGTTTCAAGTGTCTATGCGTAGCGCTGTACCTTAGACAACCCGCCGCACGGGAAGTAATAAGAAGAAAAAGAGTTATTGCAAGGATCTCCTCGCATTATGCATTGCCGGTAAATATGAATACAACATCTGATACATCTTTTTGTTCAGGATATCTTACACTTTTATAACATCTCAAACCTTTCGTGACACTCGCATTATGCATTGCCGGTAAATATGAATACCACATCTGATACATCTTTTTGTCCAGGATATCTTACACTTTTATAACATCTCAAACCTTTCGTGACACTCGCATTATGCATTGCCGGTAAATATGAATACCACATCTGATACATCTATTTGTCCAGGATATCTTACACTTTTATAACATCTCAAACCTTTCGTGACACTCGCATTATGCATTGCCGGTAAATATGAATAACACATCTGATACATCTTTTTGTCCAGGATATCTTACACTTTTATAACATCTCAAACCTTTCGTGACACTCGCATTATGCATTGCCGGTAAATATGAATACCACATCTGATATTTTCCAAAGTTTAGTCGGTGGTGTAAAAGTGAGTTATTGTTATTGTTCGTATTGGTGATCAGAATCGACGTCACTGCAATCTAAACAGAGGAAGTACTAGTTATCTATATTATACATGAACTTTATACCATTCATATCAATATATATCACAAAAGTACTAGCTAACTATACCCATACTAGAAATATACGCTTGCTTATGACAGCACATTTTCTGGCAATTTACAACATCTCAAAATTTCTATTAAATTCTCAGATTTAAGCTGTCTGTATCGTCGGGAAGCACGCAAAATCAACTGGACGGACATATACACCATTAGCCTTTTAAGTACATGATACATCGAAGTGATATTCACCTAATTCCATATGATGGATATTGCATTTATGTATTTGAATTATATCAGTAACACCGAGCGCCAAAAATGTGGAGATGCTGAAGCAAACAACATTTTATTTGTGAGAGAAGGTGACCCACTATATCATCCAGGATTAGCACCAAATAGCGGACACTATTGACAGATTATCGGACAATCCATGAAGGCTTTACTGAGAGTGTCAGGCTTTAATCTCTCCTGGCCTACTATCATTTACCGCCATCTGAGAGGCTATGATTTTCTGATCCACAACGATTCTTTGTTGTAGATTCGCCAAAATGTGCAACACTCACTAACACACACATACGCAAAAATAACAAGCATAAAATATCGGTCAACAGTGATTAATGACAGTCAGCGGAAATGTCATTTTTGTCTCTTTCAATGATTCATCTTATTTTAAGTCCGTTATCCTAGTTTTTGGTCATGGAATGTCTACTTTTCAGTCTGGTTGTTGTAATGAATTTCACATCGGTGATCAGGTCATAATGAAATTTTGCGATACACCTCTCTCTTTCTTTCTCACTTCAAGCAAAGTCAAGTCAGATCATGAATATGAAGGCGTAGACTATAAAGACGCTTTACATACGTCAATTTGTTCCGTTGCTGATTGCCCCTTCTCATTTGCTATGGTGTCAAACAATCCGTAATCTTGTCTCATTGTCTTCTCTTACTTCTCTTTCTCGTACATATCCAATGAAGGTTGTCAGACTTCTCATATTTATTATTACATTTCTTTGTTCGACTCTCGACTCACCAGTGGTGATTTCCTGGTGAAAGCTAACAGTCAAGGAGTCCATTTTTTGAACCTATCGGGAGTCCATGTCTAGTAGACACTAAGGTCCTTTACATTACGACACACGCCACAATATGACCAACGACTCTGTGGGAGATTGTGCCTCACCAAAAGGAGGTAGAACTTGTTTTAAAGAAAACTATGTCTGTAATCGAGACTTCCTTTTTATGATGATATTGTCTGTTGCGCTGCCATTCCACTAGCTTCCTTCCTATGTTGTTGATGTATTGAAAAATAACCAAGAACAGAGTGTTCTGTGAGTCAATTCTTTTGGGAATAAAACTGCGAAGGAATAAGACATGTACATTAACATATAATTGTCAGCATTTAAGTGAAAACGATGGGGATGGAACGTTTTTGTTTCTAATTTAAAAACTTGGCACTGCTGGGGGTTGAACCCATCACGATTAAAACTACGCAGTCATTTTCACTTTCACAACCATACTTTATGCGTCTAACGCAGGGATCGGCACCCGATCGTTCGTGATCTACGGTAGTTCGCAGGAGATAAATTGATAGATCTTTAGGTGACGATGAGGAAAATAATGAATAATTTTTAAGTTAGGGAAAGTTCGGACTAGCCCTCTCCTGTCGGCGTTAAAAATTGTGGTATCCGCAGGATAAAAGATAAAATGCAGCCTTCACTATTCCATTTCAACTTCGTTGGATCTTCGTTGTTAAACGTATCACGATTTACAGTCAATGCTCTATGCACTCTGAAAACATTGAAAGGCCTGCTTGCTCTTTTAATAGATGTCCAATTTAGCTTTCACGGTGCTATGCGCACAGCTTCCGCATTTTCCCGAAAATGTATCATGACAAATTTGCAAGACATAAGCGCTCTTTTAAAGGGTGTTCAATTTAGCTTTCACAGTGCAATGATCGCCCTTTCTTATTTGCTCTGTTTTTCATTTTTTACTACATAACTTTTAAAAAATTATAAAATGCAAAATAATTCTACTTTTTATACTGCTAAAAGATGCATGACATATGTTACGCTATTTTTCAAATAGTTACTGTATTTTGAAATAATTCTGAGTGAAATATGGCTTCTAGAAGTTGTAGAAATTCGGCTGATCTGTTCTGTTACGTGTGCGGATATTTACCGATCGTGTTCACCAGAAAAACTTTACACCATTGCTAAAGAAAGCATATGAACTTTATTTCGATTCGAAAGTTGATGATGCAAATAAATCTTGGAAGTCAAATGCAGTTTGTTCGACTTGTGCAAATACATTGGCAGGTTGGTTACGAAAATCGCCGAAGCATAAGTCGATGCCTTTTGGAGTGCCAGTAATATGGCGTGAACCGACAAATCACGCTACTGATTGTTACTTCTGCTTGACAAATATCTATGGTTTCACTTTTAAAACTAGAAAGTCTGTGGTTTATCCAAATATTGAATCGGTTTCGAAACCAGTGCCTCATGATCCAATCACGTGTCCGATCCCAGTTCCACCAGAACAATATCCGTTGGACGTGAATGAACCATCAGAAAGTGATAGTTTACCTGCTTTAGAAACTAATTCTGACTCGGATTATATACCGGTGAATGATGGTGTTCACTTAATTAACCATTCAGAACTTTCAGATCTAATACGTGATCTCGCTCTCACCAAAGGACAAGCGGAATTACTTGGTTCGCGACTCAAAGAATGGAATCTTTTAGCGCCCAATACTCCGATATCTAAATTTCGTCATAGACACAGAGAACTTGTTCAATACTTTGAGATGGATGATGACATTTGCTATTGCAAAGATGTAAAAGGTCTAATGGTGCACCTCGGTCATGAGCACATAGTCAACGAATGGCGACTTTTCATCGACTCTTCCAAGACTAGTCTAAAAGCCGTGTTATTGCATAATGGAAATTTATTTTCATCAATTCCAGTCGCCTACTCTGTTCATATGAAAGAAACTTATGACAATATGGCTATACTTTTGGCAAAAATAAAGTACAATGACTACCAATGGCGGATTTGTGGAGACCTAAAGGTCATTGCAATTCTCACGGGCATGCAGACTGGGTATACTAAATTTTGTTGCTTCCTATGTGAATTGGACAGCCGCAACAGACAGGAACATTATGCAAGAAAGGTGTGGCCTATCAGGGATCGTATGCAGCTCGGGCATAGAAATGTAATACACGAGCCATTAGTTAACAAAGACAGCATCATTTTACCACCGTTACATATAAAGTTGGGGCTCATGAAGAATTTCGTAAAAGCGTTAGATAAAACGAGCAAAGCTTTCACTTATCTTCGAGAAAAGTTTCCGCAAATTAGCGATGCAAAGATAAAGGAAGGTATCTTTGTAGGACCTCAGATTAGGAAAGTTATTGCAGACAAACAATTCGAGAACTTGTTACATGGTAGTGAACTTCGCGCATGGATGGCATTCAAATCGATCGTCGATAACTTTCTGGGAAATCACAAATCTCTCGACTATGTGCATATTGTTAAGCAGTGCATAGATGCATACAGAATTATAGGCTGTAACATGTCCCTCAAAATCCATTTGCTCGATTCGCATCTTGACTTTTTCCCTGACAACCTTGGCGAAGTCAGCGATGAACATGGAGAACGATTCCATCAAGATATCGCCGTAATGGAGTCACGTTATCAAAGACGGTGGAGTGTGACCATGCTTGCCGATTATTGTTGGATGCTTCATCACGATGTACCACATGCCATTCACCGACGAAAGTCGACTGCAAAGAAATTCAAGCCTACATAACTGTTATACTTCTTGTACACATGATGTTGTAATACTGTATGCGTTGTTAAAAAACTTCAATTGCGTATTTCTAGAGATCCCGACCTGATAGAGAAAAACGGTTTGCAGATTTAAAAACAGCGCATTAAAATTGACCAGAAAAACATAGAAATGTTAGAGAAAGAAAAAAAAAAATTTTTTTTGTTAGCCAGTGGTAAATACGGGATGATTTAAAACAATATAATAAATCTTCAGAGTTTGACATTTATACACAACAAGGGGACTGAATCACTTGAAACTGTTTACTTACCCTTTAGTTATTTTTGTCAGTTGTGTCAGGGTTTTTTTTTCTTTTTTTTAAATTGTTGCACTCTCTTCATCTTCACATCGGCTCTGTGCTTTTGTGTCTTATTTATTTGCTATAGGGCTTTTTTTTTCATCGTCTATCTGGTGTCATACAATAGTTTGGGTGTCGTAACCATACCAATTCCACACTTTCTATAGCTACCTTGTAGCTGTAAAAGATGAGCTTTTATCTGCACTGAGGTTATCATTATGTTCCAAGATGTCTTTCAAAAGTAAAAGTCGATGACCTTCTTTTCAAAAACTGCTATTTAAAAAATACTCCTTCTTCTTTTCACCTTTGACCTCCCAAAGCTGCACAGGCCTTGAACAAATTTATGCCAAGTCTTCCTGTTTAAAAAAAATTAAGAGTTTTTAATGTACAAAATGTATTAACAAAGACAGCTACTTTTACAATGGAGAAAACTTCCTAACTGACGGCCACCGATGATCAGATGAGAGTAGATGATTGACATTAATGAGGCCCAAGTAATGAAAAGTATTTTCTTTTGTTGGGAAAAAAAAATTACAACATTGAAGTCACAGTTACGTTGGAAAAATGGTCACAGTTGTCAAATTCGCAACTTTTAAAATAAGTACAATATATGCATTCGTTGATACTGTAACCGCGTATACCGTAAGCTTTCAGATACAGGCTATATTAACATTTAAAATAAATTTTTATAGAAACAGAAGATTAAAAAAGTCTTGGCGCAGATGTTTAATTAAACCAGGTTAGCTTCGAAAAGCCACGCATTATTTTAGGCTAAGCTTCGCTTCGTAACGCCAAGCATTAATTAGGGTAGCTTCGCTTACGCCAAGCATTGGTCACGTGATTTTCCCACCAATGGTTAGGCTGAGTCTTTCTTTCCCCGGAATGAACAAGAGACGAAGCCATTTTTTTAGTCAGTAATGAATTTAGAGCGGTGGAGACAAGACGTAATTCTCTTTGCTCAGTGATATTCTATAGAGGAGATTGACTTCGCACAATTAATGCAACTGTGTAACTTCGAAATGTAGAATGTGATGATCTGTGAATTCACGAGAAACGTAAGTATTGCTAAGAATTGCATGCAATAACTGTTAGAGCCCACAGTCATAACTGAAACGGAGCTACGCTCGAAAACTGGGTAAAGAATTGTAAACCCAGGCATATATCTGAACCTTTTACCAAGAATGAAGGTCCTTAAGCTGAGAGAAAGTCAAACTAAGGAATACTAATGAATAAGAGAAAGTTTGGCTCTTCATTGAAATGAAGAGATAAGAAAAACGTGAAATCTAGACCACATTAACAAATAAACGAAGGAACACTAGAAGGATAGAGGAGCCACGCCATGTTTTAGCAACTTGAAAAGATTACGAGATGCAATAAGGAATATTGCATCATTAAAATAATGCATTGACTTTTTATGCTTGTTTATTAAATGTCAACATGCTATTATGCAAATTTGGTGTGGTTACCATTTGACTTAACCCAGTTCTTGTTGGAAATTGAATAAACATTTGTTTCATTGAACACAAATGCTGTTGACGAATCATATGTTTGCAGTTAGCCATCATACCAATTATTAAAGGATCATGCCAAAGCTAATCGTTGCAGGCGCAACACAAATAATAACCATATGCTCTAAAAATAAAACATCATACTCATAGAGGATTGTCCCCGAACCTGGTAAATTCCTGTAAGTCTGTAGAGAGAAATCATCACCTCTAGCAGGCTAGCTAGTAATCAAAATCTAATACTCTCGAGTTAAACAGCAACCCCCACTACCCTGCCCGGCCACACATTGCAACTTGTTGCCTAGTGACCAGTCCTCTACAAAAGAGCAGAAGCGAAGATGGATCAATTAATGGAAAATTTCCAGCAACTTGGGGTAGAACAGCAGCAGCAACAGGAAAACAGATTCGCTCAAGCACAACCACTGCAGCCCCAGGACAGACAAAATATGGAAGGACCAACAATAATAGCGCTACGGCAAATTACTGAAACCCTACAGAAAAATGACAACTACGCGAAATTCACACAGGTTAGATCCATTGTTCAGCCGTTTGATGGAAACAAAAAAAATTTCAGAAGATGGTTGTCCGACATGGATAAATTTGCGGCACTAGCAGAGGCAACAACGGATGAAGAGAAAAAGAAAATCGCTCTGTTAGGTTCTGATTCGTACGTGACTGATTTTTTAAGAAGGAGGTCCCAGCAGTACCCCACAGAAACCTACGAGTCCCTAAAAAAAGAGCTCACCCAGAGATATGGGGAAATCATAGACAAAATGCATGCTTGGTCAGTCCTTAGAAGCATGAAACAGGAAAGAGATGAATCGGTACAACTTTTTGGAGATCGATTCCTCAATATGGCAGAAGAGGCATTTTGCGGAGAAATCCCTACGTAGAAATACAGTTAGTGGGGATATTTGCCGATGGCCTTAGAGCGGAAAATATCAGAAGGCATCTTATTAGAAAAGACACCAAGACTATTGCTGAAACAATCCAAGCAGCAATACAGGAGGAAAATCTTCACCGAAGGTTCCAACAAAGAGCAGGTAGGGAACCCCGACCAGAATATAGGGACTATGATGAGCATGAGCCTATGGAAGTTGACCATACCAGGAGGCAATGGACTCGCCCACGAATACGTGATGATAGACCCCGCAATTATAGACCCCCCACACAGAGGCAAAACGACGTCAATAATGTCAATACAAACGGATGCTTTACATGCGGTAGGCTCGGACATGGTTACAAGTCCTGTAGAGCAAATTACAATCATGCACCACCCAGAAGAGGAGGTTACCAACCACAACAACCCGCACCACCCCCACGTGATTACACCAGAAATCAGTATAACAGAGGCGCACCTCAACCCCTCATGCGTCAGGGAAACGGCCGCGCCACTCACTAAACAGGACCGTTAGTGAGGGCAACAATCACAGAAACTGGTCCAAAACAAAAGAAACAACACAGAACAGAAATTGTCAAGTGGGCCCATCCAGTAAAATACAATATGAAGAAATGTTGCATGATGGAACTAAAATACATCCGGACCCCAGTTCCTGCATCATGTCTATACAGGGCCAACAATATAGGGCACTGGTAGATACAGGAGCATCCATCAGCCTTATTAGGTTCCAGCTGTTCAAGAGGATCCAACACTTAGTACGATTTCAACCGTCCAAAACACACCTAGCTTCAGTCACGGGACAAAGACTAAATTCAGTTGGGACAGCATGGCTAAAATTTTCCTTAGGCGAAACAAATTTTGAACACCCATTTGTCATTACTAAAGGAATGTCTAGAAATCTTATCCTAGGGAGAGATTTTTTTTAACAAACACAAAGTTCGAATATACTATGACCTCCACAAAATCAAAGTCAACAATACGTACATAGATCTCCAGGACGATATCCACATAGCGTCTTTAGTAAGGATTACAGCTCCCATAACGGTGGCTCCAAACTCCCTGGTCATAGCAAAAGGCAGAGTAAAAAATTATGAGTACATAACAGCAGGGCAATCAATTCAAGTACAGCCCCTAGCAGAAGAAAGCATTATTGATGACCCATTGTTGCAAATTACAGAGGGAATCGCTGAAGTCTCGAAGTCCAGAGATTTCCCCATCATGATATTGAATATGTCAGGAAAAACTACCACTATAAAAAGAGGCACAGTTGTAGCGCAAGTGGATACGTCAACAATAAGACAAACCAAAACCAATAGAGACCATCCACAAATTGTCTCAACCACTCCCACTGACATAATGCACGAAATCGCAGTACAAATAACCATAGTACACGGAAAGTAAACAGTTATAAGGCAGAAAAAGGCAGTAACATCAGTCACAGTCATGTTACACCACAGCATACCCTACCCAGATGGCAAAAACGAACCAGTCCATACATAAGAAGAGAAAGGCCACAGTATGAAAATGACTATAATTACTCATTCTTGCGCCCCAGCACACCAAGAGAAAAGATGAAGTGCTGTATATCACAGAGTAACAGAGAAACAGAAATTGTCTTGCCAGGAGGATATCCAAAGCGACAAGACAGTGATACATGCCCCATGGAGTATCAATATAACTCAAAAACAGGTGGATATGATAAAGTCCCAAAACCAATTGAAATTTCCGAAGAAAAGGAAGAATTCTTATATGACTATACCACAGGAGGATACTATAGCAGCAAAGTTGGAAACAGAAAGAATGAAAAATTTTCGCCAAGGGAAAGATTCAGCCCTATAGCACAAACAGAAGAAATACAGTAACGTACGCGGATAAGCGCAGTTACGACAGAAATAATCAGAAAAAATGGCACAACAACGACTACCCCAGAAATATAATAAGAAATGAATATACAGTAAATGCAGTGACAAATGGAAATGCACACAGTACATGGCAGAGGAGACAGTACCAAGCACAGCCCAATGAACGGCAAAGAACTACGCAAAAGAAAGCCACATACCAGGAGCAGAGATTTTCACAAGATACAAGAAAAATGTCCCAAAATTATGGGAATGAAACGGAGGCATCAAGACAGACCAGAGATATCATAGCAGATCATAAATACAGAGAGAGAATAGCTCAGTTACTTGCAACCCTGAATGCCACAGAAGATAATAAGCAACGTTTGAAAACGTTTGTAGAAAAGCACCAAGATGTATTCGCACTCAATGACATGGAATTAGGCAGAACTAACACTGTCACAATGGACATTCAAACAACCACAGAGGAGCCAATACATATGAAACCCTATCATACGCCCTTGAAAAATAGAGAACTCGTGGAAAGGTCTATAAATGAAATGCTACAGGCAGGAATCATCGAAAGATCCCGTTCCCAATGGTCCTCACCCATAGTGATCGTAACAAAGAAAGACGGCTCCAGTCGCTTTTGCTGCGACTACCGTGCCCTTAACAAAATCACAAAAGTCATTTCCTACCCCCTCCCCAGGATAGACGATCTACTTGCGACGTTAGGAAAGTCTACATACTTTACCACACTTGATGCAAGGTCAGGCTTTTGGTGCATCCCCATGACACCTGAGGCAAAACAGAAATCCACATTATGTTCACATATGGGAGTTTTTTTTGGAATGTTATGCCATTTGGTCTAAAAGGATCTCCAGCAACATATATGTCACTCATGGATGAAGTGTTAAAGGGTCTACATCCATTTGCCCTGGCATACATAGACGATATCCTGATACATACCGCAGGCACGATGGAAGACCACCTCCGCAAGGTTGAAACAGTGTTTGATAGACTCAGGCATCACCAAATAAAGTTAAAACTGTCGAAGTGTGAGTTTCTAAAGACAGAAACAAAATATTTAGGCTTTGTCATCAATAGACATGGCGTCAGACCTGATGAAGATAAAGTCAAAGCCATAAGAGAAATGCCTAGCCCCAAGACGGTGAGACAAACACGCTCATTTATTGGTACAATAGGGTACTATAGACGCCACATCATCAATTTCTCCAGAGCAGCAGAGCCTTTGATAGCCCTTACCCGCAAGTATGCACGCTTCAAATGGACAGAAGACTGCCAGAGATCCTTTGAGTATCTAAAAAATGCCCTAACCACCATCCCACTGCTTGGACATCCAGATATTTCTCAGCCCATGATACTATACGCCGATGCCTCAGATAACGCAATTGGTGCTTGTTTGGTCCAACCTGTACTAGAAGATGAAACACCCATCCTACCAAACATTCCAAATGAGAAACCCATTGCATTCCTATCCCACGCATTGTCAAAGTCACAAAAACGGTGGACCACCACTGAGAAAGAAGCATATGCTATTCACTATGCAGTACAAAAGTTTGACTTTTACGTCAGAGGAACTAAACTCATTATAAGAACTGATCATCAACCTTTGGTTAACTGGCTCACCAAAACACAAGAACAGCCAAAGAAGTTACAGACATGGGCAATGAATTTACAGTCCTACGACACCACTATCGAACATATCCCAGGCGAAATGAACACCTGTGCAGACCTCTTATCCAGGATTAAATATGATGATGAAACTGAAGTGAAAACAAATAGAGTCAAAAATGATGGCACATCCTCAGAGATTGACGATAATGCTAAAGAAATTAATGAAATTACTTCATCAAGTCGAAGAAGTACCTCAGATTCCGCCACTCAAGTAGAAGAAGAAAGCCAAGAGATGTTTGACATGAGAGTAGAACAAGCGAAAGATGCAGAAATTGTCAAGCTGCTCACATACGTGAAAGAAAACCCAACAAAAAGTAAAGATTTTACAGTACACCCAACGGATGGAATTCTATACTATATTGATCAGAAACAAGAAGGGACACTAAGAAAAGTCATTCCAGCACATCTAGTCCCAGAAGTATTGCTACAGTTTCATGATAACAACGGGCACATGGGAAGAGACAAAACAATTGATGTCATAAAGAAAAGGTATTATTGGCAAACTTTCTACAAGGACATTACAGAATATGTAGCCACCTGTAGAACATGTAAATTGAGAAACATGAAGCCACATTTAATTCCCCTTCAAGAAATGCAACCTTCCCATTACCCCATGCAAACAGTGAGCATTGACTTATCAGGTCCTTACCCACTCACCCAATCAGGCAACAAATACCTCCTGCACATAGTTGACCAATACTCTGTTTGGCCAGAAAGTTACCCACTCAGTGATGCCACATCGCAGTCCATCACGCAAATTTTTTTACAAGAATTCATTCCCAGGCATGGCTGTCCAAAACGAATCATTTCAGACAACGGTAAACAGTTTATAGGTAACCCATTTAAAGCCACCTTACACCAGCTGAATATTGAGCATACTACAACCACTTATTATTGCCCAAATGCAAATGGCAGAAATGAACGCATGCACGCCACCCTACATGATATTATTAGCAAATATATCAAGGGGAACCACCAATACTGGGACCTATACATTAACCAAGCTCTTGAAGCCATCCGAGTAAACGTGAACGATACCACAGGAATGTCACCCTTTCTCATGCTATACGGAAGAGAACCAAACTTTCCGTTAGACAACCTACTTCGCCCACAAAGAAAATACATGGGAGAAGACCCCATCGAAATAATCCTTCAAGAAAAGTATAAAGCTCACCAGATTGCACAACGAAATACGCAGAAGGCATTTCACAAGAAACAGAAACAACATGATAAATCAGCCAAGCTACCAACATAAAAAATAGGAGACAGAGTATACTACAAGAAACATGTACGCAGTTCAAAATTCGATGACCGATGGTTAGATGGCTACAAAATCATGAAACAAACTACGCCTGTAAACTTCATTATTTGGAATGAAGAGAAACAACACCAAACAAAAGCTCACGTAAAACAAATAAAAATTGATAATCACCGGCCCATTCCGCCTCTGACGACAAATACAAGACCAGTCAGAAAAGCCACCCTAAATTATAATCCATCCAGCACAGATTCGTCTGACATATCAGAGTCAGAGACGACAGACTCTGAATTTTACCAAGACGACCACATACCCAGACCACCCACAGATGAAATACATCGAGCAAGACAACAACGAGACTCGTCCGAAAGCGAAGAAGATATCCCACCACTTGAATTGCGTAATCGACTCCAGGACAGAGACCTGCGCATTAGAAATGAAGAAATAATGCCTCAGACGTCACACGATGACAACAACCAAGCACCTTATATCCACACTCAAACTTACTCCCGCAGTGATAAATCGTCAGCTGATACCTATCACACCCCCAGTTCAGGCAGTTCTAGTTTTAACACTAGTGAAAACCAAACACTGCTATACCACAAGAACAAGATTGCTCGTTCAAAACAATCAGATCCTGAAGAAACTATACCCAAGCAGATTGTTGAACCATATACCAGCGATCTTTATGGAGACGAAACAGAACAAGACAGCACAGCTTTGTCAGACCCCAACGAACATAATGACAGAGAAATGGTAGAATTATACGAACAAGAAACAGACATTGATACAGCTAGTTCTATTGAAACCAGTGATGCGGATAGTACATTATTTGTACCAGTCAGCTCCAGCGTCAAACGCGCCTATAAAACAGAATCTGATGACTCAATCCCTAGCAACAAAATTCCGCGTATACAGCACAACTATATCAGACGAAAGATTCTGAAGAAACGCAAACATGTTCCAAAACCAAGCCGAGAAGTGTTAGCCTCATCTCAACTAGTCAAAAACAACAGTGTGCAAATTACTGTGCCCATTGTAACCGGTGCTAACGTTCAGCACAACCAGGTCAGAAGAAAAATCAAGGCGAAACATATACCTGCCTCAAAACCAACAGATGTTCCAGCCATACAAACCCCTACCACAGTGAAACCATCACCGCAATCAAAAGATGTTAAGCCATCACCGCATTCGTCAATGTCCTCAGTGTCCCAACAATCAGCAAATGCAGTGTCGTCGCCTATCACACCCGTCACCACTGCTACTCAGTATGATGCTCGCCTAAGCAGTCGGGACATTGCAAGGTTAGAGATGGCAGAGAAACTGATGGAACTACTAAAACTTTGCTGAGACACGCCCCTCAAGTCTTCAATGTACATGCCATCCCATGTACCGTCACCGCGAATGTGCACTTAATTTTTAACAATGTACTAACTCTCCCCATGTACTCTATTTTCAGTCTTGGACAGTTCAAATGACTTGCTAACAGACTAAGATGTCAAAGCCTCACTGAGAAAGTTATTTTTTTTTCCAGCCTTAGAATAATGATGCCCAGAAAGAAATCAAGACCAGCCCACGGAGGATTCTAGTTAGACATTTTATTTGGATTATTGAAATAAAGATGACACAGATGATACAATGTTCTTTGTTTACAGACACCCTTATTAGTCAGACAGTTTTTGATATTCAGAATGTTACACAACTTTACCTATAACACATATGTGTCATACTATTCTGTTGTAACATTGATCTCTACTTTTGAAACGAATCATATTCCATGTTTCATTCACCAGACTTCTTGTCCTTGCAGATCCAGAGTCCTGTATTTTCATGCAGACACTGTACACCAGTAGTTTTGTTTTCTTACCCCATACTAATATTTCTTTGATCTATATTATGCTAAACTCCTTTATATCTATCACCTTGATCAATCATACTGTTCATACTATGACATCTCTCAACAGCACATAATTCATACCCAAAACTAGTATTGTAGGTTATGCTATTTTTCTCCACAGGATTATTTCAAATGTACATTATTATTTTAGACCCAGATGTATATTAGTACTGTCAAAAATTTTACTGCCTATCACAAATACCCCAATGACATTTGCGCATGCTGAATTTCTGCAAATGAAGAATCCCTTGAGAGCATTAGTATATGCTAACCCCAGATTGAACAAATTGCACCTATTTGTTGATGATGCCTTTGCCCATGTTAAAGAAATAGCATTTGCACATGCTGACCTAGCAAATGAAATACCCCATTACCGCATGATAACCACTAATGACACATGAGATGAAGAAGCAACAGGTTATGTATGATGAAGATGACATTTTATATTAAGGTGAAACTTTATGTTGTCACAGCTGAGATTTTGTTGAAATGTTGATGCACAAAATCCCCCACATTAACATTGGAGGAGGAATAATCTTAGTCTTTCGTGGTTACGAGATAAGACAAGGATATAATAGAATATTTGATGAATACCATGGAACAAATCAGAGCAGATGATTGTTGCACATATGAGGACCATATTTGAAGTCATTATTGAAGGATTATCAGTAGACAAGAGACATAAATGAATTATGATAATCCCATGGAACCACAGGTACTAAGGACACAAAATGGAGATTAAATAATGGAGAAAAAAAAAATGACTGAATAATTGCTACACCCAGAGGTAAAGGAAATAGAGATACATCCGCATTTTTGGAGAAGATATCTTTTTGCTCATTGCCTTTGTAATATGAACATTGTTGTATAACAAATGACTATTCCTTATCACGAATTACAGAATGTTGTAAGATAGTTAGAATAAATTGACAATGTACTATACTCATAACATACCCAGAATTACAGGAGAGAAAATAAATAAATGGTTGATGAAATTGGACATACTGAGATTTGCTCACCCCGAGGATATTGGATAAGAAAATAACGTTATCCCAAGGACAGACATGTCACAGATATAGTACATGGACAATTAATAAGGATATATTTCCAGTACAGAATAAGAGGAATAGGAAGGATCCACATTTTAAAATATTGGAGCACCATGAGCGATGAATTGGACTTATAAAGGAAATGGAAATGGTACACTGTATGCAAGGATAACCAGAAATAATATGGTTAAATAGTAGTCAGAGTGCAAGGAACTTTGTCTTATAAGAATATTGTAGATTCCTCACGATCAATTGAATATTTTTTCTTCCTTTCTATGTCACATTTTTTGAGTGATGACCCCAAAATTTTTTTTCATCTCATATTGTCAAAAGTTCTTACATCTCAGTTAAATGTTTCCATAAATAATTGTTTGATGTGTTTTGCATAAATGTATTGCTAGATAAGGTACATAGGGAGTTACTAAGGATGAATTCTCAAGATAACAGGAGGACTAGAATAGATACAACGATATTGGAACACCATAAATGATACATTGGTGTTATGAAAAAAAAAAAAAAAAGGAGACAAATATAAATTGTATACAAGGATGCCTCGAGAGTGACAACATGGATACATATTGTCAAAAGTATAAGCAGTTGTCTTAAAAAGAGAAAATAAAGTAATACGGAACCCAATGTAGAAAATTCATGATGATTTGGAAACTATATTTTTCTTTTCCCTTATATTTCATAAAATGATAGTAACACATTCGTCTGTTGGTTGCTGAATAATTTGATGTTTGAAAATTGATGTATGGTAAGTCAAAGAAGATCGTTGAAGAATAAATATATATATAAAATAATATTTCTAGGGAAGAGTTCACAAAAAAAAAAAAAAAAAAAAATACTGTATTGACAGAAAAGAAGGAATGATTAGAAATAACTGACTAATGGACAGGATCACCACCAGACGTACGGATATTAGAGACAAACATCACATATTTTGAAGAAAAAAATGTAATATAGAACATTTTCTACAGTGACGGACTTAGAACGAGTTTATACACTTACCATTTGGAAAATGTCTATAACAAGGAAACATACAAATAAATAAATAAGGATAAGCCATGAGGTTTTAATGCTTTTATTGTGAAAAATGATTACTTATAAAAATGATGCTGGTTGTATTATCGTATGATAAATATGCATATTATGTTTAGAGATGTTTTCTACATGTAATAATGAGCAAGTGGCTCATTCAAAAAAAAAAAAAAAAAAAAAAAAAAAAGATTTTTTTAGTACTTGCAGGCTTTTAATATGGAGCAAATAACAGTAGAGAAAAGAGATAACACCCCCACCACATCCAAGAGAATGTAATCAACTATATTTTTGAATGAAATGTAATAGATTATGATAATCCAGCCAAGTTCTGCAAATAAGATAGTTTATTGTTCATTCCCCAGTGTTGCCACTCGTCACATTTTTTTTTAGTGATGACCTTATGAGTGTTTTGCAGATTTTGTTAGGCAGTGTTGCCAATTTGTAAATTTGGTGAAAAATATTATGATGTGATGAATAAGTTACACTTTTTGAAGTTGATGTCCACTACTAGTTTTTTTTTTACATAGCAGACGACCTCATATAGACATAGGACCCCAGTATAGGAATTAAATTAAATTTTTTGGAAATATTTTTGGACTTAGAAAAATTTTTGAACTTTAAATTTTTTCTGAAAATTTTTTTTGAACTTAGAAATTTTTGGGGATGGATTTTTTGTTATTGATAGTACTCAAATGTCTCCCTACGGGATACATTTGCAGGGCCCCGGGATCTGTATGTAACCGCGTATACCGTAAGTTTTCAGATACAGGCTATATTAACATATAAAATAAATTTTTATAGAAACAGAAGATTAAAAAAGTCTTGGCGCAGATGTTTAATTAAACCAGGTTAGCGTCGAAAAGCCACGCATTATTTTAGGCTAAGCTTCGCTTCGTAACGCCAAGCATTAATTAGGGTAGCTTCGCTTACGCCAAGCATTGGTCACGTGATTTTCCCACCAATGGTTAGGCTGAGTCTTTTTTCCCCGGAATGAACAAGAGACGAAGCCATTTTTTTTAGTCAGTAATGAATTTAGAGCGGTCGAGACAAGACGTAATTCTCTTTGCTCAGTGATATTCTATAGAGGAGATTGACTTCGCACAATTAATGCAACTGTGTAACTTCGAAATGTAGAATGCGATGATTTGTGAATTCACGAGAAACGTAAGTAGTGCTAAGAATTGCATGCAATAACTGTTAGAGCCCACAGTCATAACTGAAACGGAGCTACGCTCGAAAACTGGGTAAAGAATTGTAAACCCAGGCATATATCTGAACCTTTTACGAAGAATGAAGGTCCTTAAGCTGAGAGAAAGTCAAACTAAGGAATACTAATGAATAAGAGAAAGTTTGGCTCTTCATTGAAATGAAGAGATAAGAAAAACGTGAAATCTAGACCACATTAACAAATAAACGAAGGAACACTAGAAGGATAGAGGAGCCACGCCATGTTTTAGCAACTTGAAAAGATTACGAGATGCAATAAGGAATATTGCATCATTAAAATAATGCATTGACTTTTTATGACGGTGGACCCAGGACATCACAGAGAGTCTGAACTTGTCTTTGGCTGATGCAGGTCGACTTGCCCAGAATCGTGATGCGTTCAGAGCAGCTGTAATGGAGACAACGTTCTGGAAAGAATACGTCACATGATGATGGTGTGGTTACCATTTGACTTAACCCAGTTCTTGTTGGAAATTGAATAAACATTTGTTTCATTGAACACAAATGCTGTTGACGAATCATATGTTTGCAGTTAGCCATCATACCAATTATTAAAGGATCATGCCAAAGCTAATCGTTGCAGGTGCAACACAAATAATAACCATATGCTCTAAAAATAAAACATCATAGAGGATTGTCCCCGAACCTGGTAAATTCCTGTAAGTCTGTAGAGAGAAATCATCACCTCTAGCAGGCTAGCTAGTAATCAAAATCTAATACTCTCGAGTTAAACAGCAACCCCCACTACCCTGCCCGGCCACAATACATCCAAACATCCTTTGTTAGATACAGACACATTTGTGAATCCATCCTTCGTCCCGTAACCTAGATAGCCATTCGGACACCATTTTCTGCCTGAAGCTTTATTTATTGTGTCCATATTTGCCTGTCTTGTGCTAGTATTTGTATCTCTGTAAAGGTCTTTTCTGTCCATTTGTGAATACTCTCTGCCCAGCATATCTTTAGTGTATCTTTTATATTCCTACCGTGACTGTCCTTAAACACAGTATTAGAAAACCCATATATGCGTAAGAGCAAACTATTTCAAACTATTGAAGTCTGATTTTGTGTGTAATTATTAGAAGATCTTTATATGGCCGCGCAGCTTGTTTTATGCTAATGCTCATATGTTGGGTGACATAATCCATGTCTTGTATTCAATTGCTTTAATTTTAATGTTCAATCTTTACGCATACAAAAATACAGAGGTGATCCATATCTGCATTAATACAATTTTGATTTTAAAAGTTGTAATTTTTCTGACCCGGATGATTGCAAGTCGGCACAAATGGCTGTTAGTGTCTTTCTTGCTCTTAGTTTTGATTTTGTTTCTGGCACTATAGGGACTTGAAGAGTGGTGATGATGATGATGATGATGATGATGATGATGATGATGAAGATGATGAAGATGATGATATACCTGTATTTGTTTCATTACTTGCGTTTAAAAATGTCATTGTATAAACACCCGTACACTGATATTAGTCCGCATATTGATTAACTGTTTCGCCACTTCACAATAAAAATCTGATATATATATTATCACGACACTAACTTTTTCCACAGATCAACGTCCGAGGCGTTACATTAATAAATACGGTAAGCATTTCTATTTTTAGAAGTCGTCCCAGATTTTAAATGCCAGTTGTCATAACTGATCTATTCCGGTCTTCGAAGGCAATGTTTGTTCTAGAGTGCGGACATAATACGTGCTTTGGCATCTTATTTCCGTTGTCATAAAAAGGAATTTTGCAGCATAGTTTATAAACTAACAGATACAATGCATTTTCCCCAAGGCGACAGCTGTTGGGCAGCCGGACTACTGTCTGTTTTATTGTTAAAAAAACAGATGCTGAAGCGGTTGTTCCCATCGCAAACACAACACACACTTAAACACACATTTTCTCCCTCACAACCTCGCACATGTAAGCAGACACATTTTCGCACTCGTGAATACATAAACTCTGTCCCCACACACAAAGAGACATACTTTATTTTATGTACATTACAGTCTATATGCGCATGTACATACTCCTTCTGTCACATCACATCACACACTCGCATTATTACTCTATTTCGAATACATACACATTCTCTGACGTAGACGTACAAATGTATTCGTCCTCTCTCATTCATACGCATAGTCTCTTGTACACAGACACACATACACATTGTTTCAATCACATACACGCACATGCGTTCATCATTCTTCTGATGTTCGCTGACGTTGCTAAAGTCAAGCAGAAAGACAAGAGTACAATGTTGTCTTCAAGAACAATAAAGTACGCTTCTCTCTCTATCTCTCCCCCCACCTCTCTACGGCCTAAAAATCACGCTTAGTCCATATTCGTACAATCACAGACTTTTCAAATTCATCATAAGTGCAGATTATATGCCACCCTAATTTAGTTATGTTCCTAAATCATTATATAATATCATATGTAAGTTTGAAGGATAATTTCAATATTGTTCAATATTGATTAACAAGGTACCGTAAATGTGTGTAACTGTTATTGTCCTGTTACAATGTTGGGATTTTATTTTACTGTGTTTTATTTTGTTTATTTTATTATTTAAAGAAAATATTTTAAATGCATGAACAAATGTGAGAACAAATGTGAGAACAAATGTGAGAACAAATGTGAGAACAAATGTGAGAACAAATGTGAGGACAAATGTGAGAACAAATGTGAGAACAAATGTGAGAACAAATGTGAGGACAAATGTGAGAACAAATGTGAGAACAAATGTGAGAACAAATGTGAGAACAAATGTGAGAACAAATGTGAGGACAAATGTGAGAACAAATGTGAGAACAAATGTGAGAACAAATGTGAGAACAAATGTGAGGACAAATGTGAGAACAAATGTGAGAACAAATGTGAGAACAAATGTGAGAACAAATGTGAGAACAAATGTGAGAACAAATGTGAGGACAAATGTGAGAACAAATGTGAGAACAAATGTGAGAACAAATGTGAGAACAAATGTGAGGACAAATGTGAGAACAAATGTGAGAACAAATGTGAGAACAAATGTGAGAACAAATGTGAGAACAAATGTGAGAACAAATGTGAGAACAAATGTGAGAACAAATGGATTCAGAATGAAAGACGAGAGAAAGGAAGAGAAGAATGTTAGACGGACCTGAGTGCCGAAGTCTAAATCCTTTGAAAATAATGTTCGTTCGTTCGTTCTCTCTCTCTCTCTTTCTCTGTGTATGTGTTTGTACGTGTGTGTGGTTTTTTTTTTTTTGTAAAGTCCATTAACCTTCAGATAGCAAAATAACAACTACATCTCAGGAGTGGTAACTGATACCGTGGCATTAGTACGAAATACTGTATCCAGGAATCACGACTTTTAAATCTCACAATGTGATGATATAATCAGACATTGAAGAGCTTAGACCAAGTAAAAAACAAGTTAAACATCACACTGGGGCGTTCAACACTTAAAATTTATAAATGACATGATTCTCTAGCAACTTTATTTACTTTCTATTGCTCTGTATTCAGCGCCAGTTCATCTAATGTGAAAACTTTAACACTGCGTGTTTCAGTGCACTATATCAATGTAACGCTGGGCGTTTTAGTACAATACATCAACGTAACATTGGGAGTTTCAGTACAATACATCAATGTAACATTTGGCGTTTCCGTACAATATATCAATGTAACATTGCTGACCGACAGAAGTTACTATAATGTAACAAAATGAATACACTTGAAATGTCTGGGGAAAACAAAGTTATGAAACGTTTACTCCACTAAAAATCTAACAGTAATACTAGATAGAAAAAAAAGACTACTTTTCACTGGATGAAAAACACCATTATTATTTCCCTTTTCGCTTTCAATGAAGCATGGAACCTTTACGGCAGAAGGTTCGCTTGCAGGAAGCCAGTATCATATCAAATCTCTTTTTCAGAGATAGTTTCTCTAGCAATTGGTTTTTAATGACGAGGTCGCCAGCCCTATACAAACTTCATGTTAGTCGTTAATGTATATCACCATCATAATCATCTTCATAACTTTTATGTATATCACCATCATAATCATCTTTATAACTTTTTATATCACCATCATAATCATCTTCATAACTTTTATGTATATCACCATCATAATCATCTTCATAACTTTTATGTATATCACCATCATAATCATGTTCATACCTTTTATGTATATCACCATCATAATCATCTTCATAACTGTTATTCACCCTTGAGCTGCTTAAGGAGCATGAGCCTTCAACAAACATATGCCAAGTCTTCCCGTCGTGCATTACCATCTCAAGGTATTTCCTTGTCTGCTTCATGCCCTTCATGTTATGTAAATAGTTAAATCCTGATAAATATTATGTACTGCTTTGTACGGCTGTTAATTCTTTAGGCACCTGAAGTGTTTGAGATTGCTATGAATAGAAGATGTCGTATCTCGCTAACCTGGCACTGCCACTGAGTAAAAACGGCATTAGATCCTCAGTTCTTGTTTACTGTTCTATAGATCAAAGAATCGCTCTAAGTTTCTACATATCGGTCAATGAACGGGTCAAAGAAGATGCAGTATTTCCGGAGCACTCTGTAAAAGCTCGTTCATTTTCATTTGAAACTCACTGCAGTCCCGCTGTGGAAGCATAGATTCAGGTGTGACAGATGGACGACCTACAAAGTACATCAATAGCGTGTTACCACTTTGAATTAATGTATTCGGGCATCTTTGGATTATTTTCTTTCTTGCTCCGTATGTTTATTTGTTAATCCATTATTACTGTAGCCATTGCTATTTTAACTTATGCTTGTCTCAGTATTGTTATCTGTTTGTGTATTATCATTTTCCACCGTGTTTGCCGGACCATTTGTCGTATTCTGTATTTTTCGTGCCTTTCTGTATTTTTCATTATTTTTTTTCTGTCAGTGACTGACGAAGAGTAACCTCGGAACGTTCCATGTTTTGAGTGTAATGCTCATTTCTATAAAAAAAAAAAAAACAGACTCCAACGTCATTTTCTTTTTTTTTTTTCAACTTTCTGTCATTAGTAGTAAGCGTCCTATTGGCAAATTGGTTAGAGCCTTGCCTCTCGTAATGACGTTGCTGTATTCCGGGATTGAAACCTAGTATTTACACGCTGGAGTTTACCCAGTTGTTAATAGGTTCCTGGCTCTGCTCGTAAGTTATGGAAGGTAAAAGCAACGAGGAAAGGAGCTGGTCATCACGCCTTATAAAGGAGTTGGACCTAATATAAAGAAGCCTCTAACAATTCACTTTCCCGCTCAAATATCTGTTATAAGACTACATTTACCTTTTATTATCAGTTTTACAGCAGCCCCGTTTATTATTGACACACGCTGTGATTATTACAAGACGTGTGTATCATCAGCGCGGCGTACTAGGAAGCTCATAGCTAAACTATAACATATATCGTTATTACAGCAATTAGATGCGACTTCACAGTGCGCCAAACATGGATTATATTACACATTTGCATACGGTACAGTTTACAGGATAATTTCTACATTGGTACTGTTGTCTATTCATAGAGGTGTTGCTGTGACTAAGCCAACATGTCGTCATAACCTTTCAGTTAAGCAAGGAACATCGGCCTTAATAAACCCATGTCAAGTCTTCCTGTCATGTGCCATCAGATCCAGGTTGTTCAATGCCTGCCTCGTAATTATCATGTCTGTTGTCAGGTGTCTTCTTCGTATGTTTTTTGGTCTAACTCTGTGTGACCGGATGGCCTACTATGATAGCATTATTCGTGCTAAACAACATTAGAGAATAACAATAACATTAAACATAAAAAATAAATAAAACGAAATAGTACGTGAAGAAGTGGCTGGACCATTTAAGATTCAAAAGCCCGCTGTTTACTAAAACGTCTAGTTTAGAACAGACTAATCTCCAGAAACTAGACGTAAACGCCGCAGTGTTCCCTTAGTCATCAAGTGTCAATGACGTAGGGGGGGCCGCCCAACGCTACCTTTGGCGGGAAGCTTTTCCAGGCAAACGGCGTTGCTCTAATATTTTCATTTCAGTTCCTGATAGAAAGCCATTGGCGACAGTCGCTAGTAGATTCTGATGGAGGGTCCGTGTTCAAGATTACTCTCGGAACCACAGTGACGTCGGCTTTCTCATGTATATTCTGAGGACATCAGAAAAGAAACTTACATAAGTTTTTAAATTGGCAGAGAATCGCAGTTGGTGCATTCTCTAAGATATTATTCCACTGTAAGTACCTCTCGATTTGACATAGTAATTTTTTCAGAAAATATTCAGCTCAAGAAATGTATATTAAATGCCACAAGGAGTAACTGCTGCTGAACGACAATTACAAGAGAACACAGAAGGTAGAAGCCTCCCTTACTGTTACGCCCAAGAAAGAAATAAACGATAAGGAAAAGTCAGAATATTTGTAGTAAAGTGAATCCGTATCACAACCCGCTCAAATTCCCCGCTTAAAACATACTAGCTATCGTAATTTTAAAGCTATAAATAACTAAAGTATTTGAAATTTGTCTAATGGTCTAGTCAAATTTACCGCCAACATTTAACTAAGAGTATTTGAATTTTTCTAAGAAAACAAGTTAAAAGTTACCACCCTTCCCCCTTTTTGACACACCCACCCCAATATTTATCGATGGACGTAGTAAAATTTAACAACCAATCAAATCGTTACCTCCTTTTTGTAGAACAAGAAAAATTTTGGGTGAAGTGGAAATAATGCCTATTTTGAGTTTTTGACCGAACTTAAATAATTTATTTCTCGATAACTAGAGATAATTAAAATAAAAGGGATATCTTAAATTATAGCGCTGATATTGCTTAACATATACACATAGAGATTCCCTCATAGAAAAATTATCTTAACTTAGAAAATTTAATTTAGTAATATTTTCACATCAGGTTAAGATCAAATTTAATTACAAAAAAAATTAATCCCATTTGAATGCAAAGGAATAAATAAAGGAAAACTATATAGAAAGATAGAGAATAATTGGCCATTTAATTATCACTTTTGATAAGTAAAATCGGTTCACAAATAACTATGATATAAAATAAACAAATTCGGTCAAATTAGACAAACACGCTTTAAACTGCTCAATACTTTAGCCTAGGAAATAGTTAATTTTTTTAACTCGTCATCTGATTGGTCAGGTGTAGTTTGATAAAAATTAACTACTGCTTGTAAGTTCCGCCATTCGACCATAAGTGTGCATGCCAAGCTGACATGTTCAGAACGAGTCAGAAGGACAAGCTTTTGCCGTCTGGACTGAAAGATCAGTGTGATAGCCCTTTACGGCTGGTTAGCTTGTGTATGTGAAGATTCTTTACTTGAGGGTAAGACAGATAATTTTATTTGCATATTGTATTAACCTATACGTAACAGGCTATTGTGTGCCATTTTCATTTTCGATACTGCCGAAAGGGATGTGATGTCACGACGACCTATGTAGGAATGTGCCTAAAGCAGTTTTATTCGGAGTGAAAAATAAATGTGTAAAATGTTTGCCAATTGGCCTTACCCATTTTTGCGACTGTAAGGGCAGTAGAAATAAATTGATATTGCCATTGGGAGTGACACATTGTTCAAATAACATGTGAAACCATGTATAGAATGCTAGAAAGAAATAATCAACAGGTCACAAGATATGTATTGTACACCCCTGCTTATTGTATGGAAGACACACACTGTATGATGGACAGTGGCTTTGAATTACCACTAAAGAAGAATAATTACACAAAACTGATTGTCGACAATGGAAGTTAAGGTCTGGTGCGAATGGTCAGCACACATGACTGACCAAGGTAAGTTTTCATAGTGATTAGGTGTGGACTTAATATAGACAAGCTCTATATGGGAGGAAATTTTCCTTCTTATTCCAGGTTGAATTACACAGACATAGTTGTTGCAGAAACCTGGGGAAGAAGAACACGTGGGAGTTGAATGCTCATAATATAACCTGCAGCTAAACTCTTCATCGTAGTCCAGGAAGCACAACGTTTTGGTGAACCTGAATCCTTATGAGCCAACTGTATCAATACAAGTCAAGATAAGTGCCCTACAACCGGCACATGACAGTTCATTCTAATCCAATTCCACACCATAAACTTTACCTTGGAGGGATGAAAACAACAGACCTTCCAATTACAGAATAGTGGTAGTATCAAGCCTAGAAACAAGAACTGGGTGTAGACATTGTAGTGACCTCTTTTGTTTAATCCAGTGCCCGAGAAGTACACTGGTATCACAAGTGAGTTACAGCTGTGAATACTCTGAGCTGGACAATAGATTTAGGCTTCAGAAGTATAAGTTGCTACTTTCGCTATAGTAACCCTATGTGATAATATAATTAAATTAGAAAACGTAACTCAAAATTTAACAGTTAAAAATTTACCAAGTCAAATGAGTACAATTTCATAATTTATTATGTACATCTATATATTCTTGGAATGAGAAATGGGTGTTGGAAGATGGTAAAATGAATGATTATTTATAGTTACAAATTAAACTAAATAATAGAAAAGTCTTGGACTTATCTTCCGCTGAAATCACACAAAAGTTTGTCACAGTATCTCTTTGATATCTCTTGCTATCTAGTTCTCATCATAGACAGTCGTTTTAGAAACTGCTCACAGGATTTGTTGGATGGATACACATAAAACTCATATGATCTTAGTTCGAGGTTCCTGAGACACACTTGAATCCGGAAGACTTTCCTTCAGCCCGCCCTATAACTACGGGGGAACTAAGGTGTTGAAGATTGATTGTCCTCTAGGCTTCAGTTAGCAGGATCAACGGTCTTCAAGTCTTTTGGGTAAATTCGGTCAGCAATGATCATAATCTTGATCAGCAATGATCATAAAAACTGATCATAAAAACCTGGAACAAAAGGTAATAGGTGGCCATGGTGTTCCAACAATCTCACCACTCACTGCTGTTCATGATGCGACCATGTCTTCAGTGTTTGTATATAAATGAATGAATCATGGTAGTATGTTACAGAGATAGCATGATAAGATAATGTATACTGTGCAGAATTAACAAAATACATGAATAAATCACATGTTATGATACATGGGTACGCTATAACCTTTGCCTTCCACTTATGGATGTCAAGTCACTTATGTACTTGCTGGTATGTCGTAAGCTTCCAGGCAAGAACTAGCCATGATATATTTGGCTAACCAATTAATGGTTATGCTTCCTGACAATGCCGGTGAAGGTTATCTCTGGTTAGCGTCATTCCCTTTTTATCATGTCTGATACAATCAAATCGTAAATAAAATCTGAAATAAAATTATATATATATATATATATATATATATATATATATATCTTTAATAAACTTACATACCCTCTTAGGATTTATAAGCTCACGGTGAGACTGTTTTTAATAAACTTACATAATTTAATCTGCCCTGCATGCAGCGTGAAAATAGAACTTTTCTTGCAGATGCTGTCTTCCAGTTTCTCACTTTGGCTTCTGGATTTGGTGTGTGTGATTTTCAACGCGCCCCTCTGTCCTTATATTTCAGTCTCTCGCCCGTACGAGAAAGCACCTCCTAAATTCCCAAAAGATTTTTGTTTCATCTCCTGGTTTGAGGCGATTTGAGGCAATCTGTGCTTTTCCTGTACTTGTTTTCTCTTCTGTTCACTTATACACTTATATCCTTCCTTCCTTCCTAGGTATCCTTTCATTTTCCCCATATGAGGCTTTCATTCTATCCAATTTATATTTAAATCCGTTTAGGTTTGTTAGTGTAATAAATTTTTAAAGATTATTACCTAATTTTTAGCAGATGTGATGAAGGTGAAAAATATTAATTATCTTTAAAACTATTTATATTTGAATAATATCCTTTTGGATATAATTCATAGTCCATCTCCTTTAGTGAACTATTTTTATTTAATTGATTTCCAACCAGGCGTTCTCCTGTAGTTTAAAATTTAATTTCCTGTAAATGCAAATTTTTGAAGTCGGCCATACATTCCTATATTAGCTATTTCCTCATTCTTCAGTAATATTGTCTGGCTTAACCGAAATTCACATTTCCGTCGTCTCAAACTTCAAAGAAAGACCGCCGCGTTGTCCTTGCGCTGTGTGTGTGTGCGCGCTGTGTGTGGGCGTGTCGCGCTACAACCAAGCAAGTGGAACCAAATCTCGCTACACATCTAAACCTCTTATCACAATATTATCAAGGAATTTATGTACCAAATGTACTTGAGATAAGAGATGGAAGATATCTATGTATGCGGATTCCACATTTTTGGATGAAATCCAACAACTGTAAATGACTTGACTTTTGATCTTGGATGTTAAATTTTGCTCAATAAATGTTTTAATTGGAACTCCAGGCAGTTGTCTTGATCACTACAGTTACAGAGTTATGATTGTTGGCAGAATCAATTACCACTAATACTCACACTATTTAATATCAAAGAAGGACACGAACGAACCTGGAAGTATACGAATCTTCGATCAAGAATTAACACCTCTGGAAGATTGGTCCAGTACCTCATAACTTGAACGATAAACGAAGAAATATAAAATTATACTGGGCCTGCCATCAGCCACCTAATATAATACTGCCGGAATATTAATCACATATAACCGTGAAACTACAACACACCACCGGTGACATATCACTAAGTGGTGCCGTGAAACTACAACACACCACCGGTGACATATCACTAAGTGGTGCGTTAAACTACAACACACCACCGGTGACATATCACTAAGTGGTGCCGTGAAATACGGTGGCACCGGCTACATCTGCTTCTTTTACCCATTTAAAAGCGGTATAGCCTTTCGGAAGGTTTTGGGTTCGAGTCACCGATAAGCCTATCACTTCTGTTGTTTTTCGTTGTCTAGTTTTCTACTTCTTTATTTCTCACGAGTGCGTGAAACATACCTTCAAGCGTGTATTATTTGTTCTTTTACCCAGGGGTTTCCAGAAAACAGCTGCCTTGTAAAGCTATCAACAGGTTTCTGCAATGAATGCCCCATCTATCGTTTGCGTATTCTTCTCATCTCTTGTTCCACTGGCATTTGTCTGGTTCTTGTCATCAGTTCCACATCAGTGATCTTGTCATCAGTTCCACATCAGTAATCTTGTCATCAGTTCCACATTAGTGATCTTGTCATCAGTTCCATATTAGTGATCTTGTCATCAGTTCAACATTAGTGATCTTGTGATACTACTTCCATCCTTCTGTTCTACGCAAGCACCCATTTATGAAAGTCTGTAGCTTCTCAGCTGTTGTTTTTGTTGTTCTCCATGTTTCAGAGCCATGCAATAGGACTGTATGAGTTTTGACATATACTTTTGAGTATATTTTGAGTTGAAGATACTTATTCTTGTGTTGGGCTTGATTTCTCTTGATCACAATATATGTATTTATGGAAATCTTCGCTCTATCTATCTATCTATCTATCTATCTATCTATCTATCTATCTATCTATCTATCTATCTATCTATCTATCTATCTATCTATCTATCTATCTATCTATCTATCTATCTATCTATCTATCTATCTATCTATCTATCTATCTATCTATCTATCTATCTATCTATCCATCCATCCAACCATCCAACCATCCATCATTCCATCCATCTATCTATCTATCTATCTATCTATCTATCTATCTATCTATCTATCTATCTATCTATCTATCTATCTATCTATCTATCTATCTATCTATCTATCTATCTATCTATCTATCTATCTATCTTTATGGTGAAGATTTACCAAGCTAAAATTTAGATAATGTTAAGGGACAAGTACGGCTGATTTATTTCCACAAATTGTGTTTTTATCTCCTATTTAACCACACCGGAGACTCCAGAATAGTAATAAATTTCTACAGGATGTGATAACTGGTTGTATGCTCAACCTTCTTTAGTCGCTTTAACTCTTTGACTCTGGAACAACTCTCAGAGCGTTGGTCAGATTTGACACACGTGCCAAAACAACTCTCTGAGCATTGTTTTTAGTCTATCATGAATTAAAATTACGGCACAGGGTGAAAAATAATTTTGGAGTCAAAGAGTTAAGGACACGCCTGGAAGATTACAATGTTAATACGAGTATATATATATATATATATATATATATATATATATATATATACATATATATATATATATATATATATATATATATATATATATAATTTATCTTTCAGGCCCCAGTAACACACGGAATAGGAATGGATGAATGCCTTCTTTACACTTCTTAAAAATCTCGAAGGCGTGGGGGTAAGAGCTGAAGGTCACTACTTCCGTTGGCTCGCGTTCAGGGAGTCTGTGAACAAAAATTTCATATGCTTTTGCAACTGTGGCTTTTGTAGCTGTGGCTTTTGCAGCTGTGGCTTTTGTGGCTGTGGCTTTTGTAGCAATTTATTTTACATAATGATGAGGTCTATGCACAATCTAACCTTAGTTGTCTTTTATGGTTTGCTTATTTTGACTAGAGATCAATTTCTTCCTTTCGTTGCTCAGGTTTCTTATCTCCTCCGAATCTTTGTATCCTCAGACTCTTTCTCTTTTCAGATTCTTTTTCTTCTCAGATTTCTGGTCTTCTCCGATTCTTTCTCTTCTCAGATTCTTTCTCTTCTCAGATTCTTTGTCTTGTCAGATTCTTTCTCTTCTCAGATTCTTTCTCTTCTCAGATTCTTTCTCTTCTCAGATTCTTTATCACAGACTCTTTCTCTTCTCATATTCTTTCTTTTCTCAGATTCTTTCTCTTCTCAGATTCTTTCTCTTCTCAGATTCTTTGTCTTGTCAGATTCTTTATCACAGACTCTTTCTCTTCTCAGATTCTTTCCCTTCTCAGATTCTTTCTCTTCCCATATTCTTTGTCTTGTCAGATTCGTTATCACAGCCTCTTTCTCTTCTCAGATTCTTTCTCTTCTCAGATTCTTTCTCTTCCCAGATTCTTTGTCTTGTCAGATTCTTTATCACAGACTCTTTCTCTTCTCAGATTCTTTCTCTTCTCAGATTCTTTCTCTTCTCAGATTGTCTTCTCAGATTACTTGTCTCAACGAATTCATTGTCTTCTCAGATTCCTTGTCTCGTTAAACTCATTATCTTCTCAGATTCATCGTCTCCTAAAATTCTTTGTTTTCTTAGATTCGTTATGTTCTTAGATTCGATGTCTGTCTCCTCTGATTCTTTGTCTCCTCGGATTCTTTGTCTCTTCAGATCCTTTGTCTCCTCGGATTCTTTGTCTCCTCAGATACTTTGTCTCCTAAGTGACCACATAGACGCAGGGAAGAAACATTTACAGTTAAAATGGACGTACCACATGTTACCTCCAACACAGTACTATAACTTCAAACTGCCGCAGTCAATGACATGTTTTTTTAAATATCTTTGTTTCATGGCTATCTTGAATGAAGAAACTAATATTGATCTCTCTTACACAAGTGCAAAGCTACAGATTAACAAACCATTAACATATTATGCAAGAGGATTGTTATTGAAAAGCTAAAGTTGATCACACTTGAATACACATGCCACCAAATCCACAACGCTAGGGTTGTCATAACGAGATTAGACGGGCCAACCAACATTACATCAATGCATAAAAACATAACAGTATGAAATCTTATTGAAGCCAATTATTCACGGTTTGGTTCACGCCTGACGTTCTAAATGCTAATATGTAACAGGGGCGTTTTATAAAAGTGCGCTCCCAAGTTTCAGCCCTCATATTCCCACATTTATCCTCATATAGGCTGCATGGCCCAGGATTTTAGTTATGATGCTCTTATAAACGTCAGATTTACATACTTGCTATCATCATCAGCTGCCATCTCCACAACGAAGGTTAGCTGTAATGGATCTCCAACGTCTTTTGTCTCTTGTCTTGGTGGTGCACTCTGATAGACTTTCCTGTCCATCTCTTGATGTTATCTTCCCACTTATAGCGCTGTCTTCCCCTTGCACGTTTGCCTTCACATCGCTGTCTTCCCCTTGCACGTTTGCCTTCAACTCACCCTTGCTATAAAAAAAGTTTATTCACCTTTTAAACATCATCATCATTATCATTTTTCATTTCACAGCTTATGGAACAAATAACCACCACTGTAGCTAGTCCTGTAGCAGGAAGCCTACACCAAGCATTTACGTGCTCTTGAAGTGGTGGTTTATGTGGCAATTTGTATCACATGATGAGGTTGGCAGCCTCATGCTCAACCTCATGTTAGTGGCCCTGTACGACATGCTTGAGGGTGCAGTGGTCATATTCTTTCTTTGTCTCTCCAGAGATCTCTCTCCCCCTCCCCCCACCCCCCCCCCCCCCCCCCACCCCCCCCCCCCCCCCCCCCCCCCCCCCCCCCCGGGAATTATGTTGTTTAAAGAGTATTAATAAAATGTCTTACTGATTGAGAACTTCCAAGATTGAACCCCCGAAAAGGCGTCTTTCATCCAAATAGCTCGCCTCGAACGAAATTTCACAAATACGCCAATTATGGCTAACATATCTTCTGCCAGGAAAAGCATGCATTCATGATGAATCTGAGTTATGTATTTAACATGTGCATATCCAGCTTTTTAAACAGACTGGGCTGACCATTTTAACAGGCAAGATAGACCCAAATATATCGAGATTTGAAATATTAAAGAGCGTAAATTAATACTTAAAATTTCTAACTCAGCTTGTCAATGAATAACAGGTATGTTTTCCCGTTTAACGTGTCATGTTTAGAACCAATTATGACATGTTCTTTTCATTATTTATGATCATCGTTATCAATATTTCTTGTATGGAGTATGTAGCCATGACTACAGCTGGTCCCCTTGTGGTAAACCTGCACAGTCAAGCACGTGCTCAGTGGTTTCTATGGCAATTTGTTTTACATGATGAGGTTGCAAGCCCCCATGCACAACCTTATGTTAGTCGCCATGTACGACATGCATGAAGACGCAGTAGTCTCCAATTCTATTTTTGTTTCATGAGAGAACCCCCGGAAGTTACACTGGGCAATACTTATAATACTACAGGTGAATTGTTGTGTTGATAAATGTTAAGTGTCAAGAAGTGTAGTGCCACTGGTAACGAGAAATTATAGGAATGTCTAGCGGACTCAGTAAACTTACTTAGCCGTTCCTCTTCTACCCTAGGGTGTAGAGATTCGCCAGAGAGAGCGCCATGCTAGATTGGCTTCCACGACAAATATGGGAAACCAAGAGCCAGAGACCCAGACCTCCACGACGATCCAGGGTCCACTGGGAGGACAACATTAGATAATCTCTGAAGTACCGACGACTAGACTGGAATCAGGCCAGGAGGAAGACAGCCGATAGGATAGTATGGCGGCTCATTAGAGATAAAACAAATGTCACAATGGAAGTAAGGATGGGCGTATAGTTCATTGCTGATGTGGGTGGCTGTCATTAGTTGTTTCATTATTAATCCTCTTTCCGTTTAGCTCCCTATGGAGCATAGACCCACGAGTGTGGCTGAATTTCTTGTTGGAAGCTGGCACCAAATAATTAATTTGCTTTTGCAAAGATGGTTGCTGTTGCAATCTATTTGACATATTATTTATATGTGTACACAGAGGCCCCTAGAACTACAGTAGACATATTATTTATATGTGTACACAGAGGCCCCTAGAACTACAGTAGACATATTATTTATATGTGTACACAGAGGCCCCTAGAACTACAGTAGACATATTATTTATATGTGTACACAGAGGCCCCTAGAACTACAGTAGACATATTATTTATATGTGTACACAGAGGCCCCTAGAACTACAGTAGACATATTATTTATATGTGTAGACAGAGGCCCCTAGAACTACAGTAGACACTACCGGTGGTGCTGTTAGCAAATAACGAGTCTAAAGAAGAGCTTGTGGACGACAGATGCTCCAAGGTCAACTCTGTAATGCAGTGATTCTCAAGCGTACTTAACGTTTGCCTCACTCAAAATTTCAAGCGGCACGATTTAGGCTGAATTTCCTATAATTAATTTTTACTTGTCAATGTTGGTACATGTGTCGATGCGTCCAAAGTTTTTCCTAACTGGAAGGATGTTGTGGTAAACTTATGACTGTCTCAGACCAGTGAGTCTGTTTATTTTTGGCAGGTTAAACACCTAGACCAGGGCCGTTTAGATCGTTTAGGATAATTAGAAGGCATCTGTCCCTATTTATTTGTGTCTGAATTCCTGGTAGTGATAATACACCCGAACCCACGTGAGGATATCGCCCAACTGACTAAGGTCTAGGGTCTCTATGGGACTGCCACAAAGGTCTGTAACGTCATGAATGTTACTTCTTTCTAAGCTTGTCTATGCATTCACTTAGCAACCCAAGTTCGACACTTCCGACCTTTTACTTTCTTTCCAGTAGGGAAATGTATAAGAAATGGGTTTGGCTGACAAGAGAGACACACGTTGATGGAAATAAGGATGGTTGAAAAGTTTATCAAAGTTTTTAGTGCAGTGTTGTTTATTATGAAGCCTTTTTTAAGTGAAGGTTCATTTAAGAAAATATGCACTTGTATTTCTTTTTCTTCCTCGTTCGCCCTCAGACTTCTACATTAATGACTCTAATAAAGGCAGTAGTCAGCTCAAGGTTCCCGACATCTCCTAAAAGTTTTTTTCGGGTGAGAGAAATGGGTTCTTGCCATATGGTACTTCGCTCACTGCGGTATGTTAGGCAGGACTGCTGCAGATATTTGGCTGTCATGGCACTGGTGCCAATGGGGTAGCAATAAATCGTATACGTGCAGACGATGAAAAAGAAAGCGTTGACAGATCTCCATGACGAAGTTAGTGATAGCCAGATTTCTAAGTAGGTGTCAGGTTTTTCAAGAGGTCAAACAAATTATTGTAATGCAAGAGCTTTGTGTATAGTGAATGGCCTGTATACTATAACTGACGGGCAACATTTCTACACTTCAAGAAATTAAGGCGCAGGATACGTCTCTGAGTAGACGGCAAGACATATATTGATGAAATCTGAGAAGTAATTGATGGCAGAGAAAGTCGTCAAAACATAAAAATATATTGACATTCCATTTCTATATATTTTTTCTTCTTGCTGTTGCAGAAGAGTTTACTAAATACATAGTTAAACTGTACTAATACACAGTCAGTTTGTGTAGTCAGTTTCGTGCCATGTGGTTTATACAACAAGTGTTGGTGAGGTTAGTGCTTTTTATCCTCCCAAGATGCAAGTCCTGCAGTATTTCACAATGTATTTTATTTGTTTTTAACGACAGTTGCTAAAAATAACTCTGCTTATTAAAGCTAGATCAGGGGGGCGATTGAAAAGTAGAGATATCTAAATGTACGTATCTTTTAATTAGAACAGCTTTCGAAAAGTAATAAATTGTAACTAGCGGTGCAGCAGTTATCAGAGTGCGCATGGTTATTTGCATTTTAGCGAGATTATCAGACCAGTAATCACAGAATCATACATTATGCTTGCGAAGAATAGTAAAATGATTGAAGTGGTATGATATGATCACTAATGTGGAACTGATGACAATAACCAGACAAATTCCAGTAGAACAAGAGATGACAATAACCAGACAAATGCCAGTAGAACAAGAGATGACAATAACCAGTCAAATGCCAGTAGAACAAGAGATGACAATTGTAGTGGGTTTGATGGTATTGTATGATGGTGATATTACTAAATGTAATGTATGAGGCCAGCTGTGAAGGCTCCTGAGATAAAATGTAGTTGTGAATTGTCAGAAGGCCTTTCTTGCTACCACTACGACCTCACACTCAATTTTTTTTTTCTTAATGAATGTATCTATGTAAAATGTCTAGGGTAATGATATGTAATGTGGTGTGATAGTTATAGATACACCCACAGATATTTAAGCAGACTAATAATATTAACAAATGTTAAAATACACTGAACTAACTCACGTGTGTAAAATTTTTGATAGAATGATATTACATTTATTTTGTTCTGGATCAAGTTTTATGTTGACCAGAACTTTTTTTTAAAAAAAAAGATTTAAAATTATGAAAGAAATGCATGGAATGTTACATAATAAATGCAAGAGTGTACATATATAAGTACTAGACTAGTTAGTTTTATTAAAATGTTCTAGTAGTCATCTACTTGGGAGGATAGTTAATGTTTGTGCTGTTGGGGTGGCCTCATCACACCTGTCTATATTGACTACACAGTGTCCAGTAAATTGCAGGAATTTTATGGGGTATTAGTAACTAAAAGGCGTTGGTAAACTTCCAGCAGACCAGAGGCTCACTCAACTGGCATATGTAGCTCTGGTGCTGAAATCTGGTAGTCCCACCTCTCCGTGCTGGCGGGCAATAATAGTGGTCTCTGTCACAACGTACTGCACAGATACACTCGAGTAAGATCACCAACTGAATGGACACCGCCTTGTTGACAACTGAAACTCACAGCTCTGCAATCAAAGTATTGGCTATGTGTGAAAATTCTATTCTCTACCCACGTCTGGACACAACACGGACACAACAACCACATCATACAGACAGGTCAGATCTCTCTGACCAAACAGCACATTTACCATGGTGGTTTTACATCAGATAGGTCCTCCCAGACTATAGATTCTGAAAAATATTTATTAGTTTCCTTCCCTAAAAGTGGATAGGTAATATGTTTCATTATTCTCAACACTGGATCTGTCTTTCCTAACCCTTGCTGGAGTTTATGTATATTGTTGGTCCCTAGACCCTGACTTGGGCGGGGGGTCTAGAGCAAATCCCTACTTGTTTGTAAGGCTAGATTATGATATGGCAGTATCAAATCACTCGAACATTAAACAATATTCAAAATATACAAAGAAATAATTTCAATCTTACCAGATTATGAATAAAGAACACAGAAATGCTAGCAAAACTCAGCTGAGCTACTGGCTATAGTATGGCGTCCCTGAACTTATTTCACTTTCTTTCATTTGGAAATCACCACACTTTAAAATACTGTGTCTATCATCGAACAACTATTGAGGAATGGCCCCACTTCTCGTCTGAGCGCCGATAAAATGTTTGTCTGTGGCCAATCACTGCCTAGGTTTATTTCAAATTCAAATTTCCTACCCTAAAGTCGTTTCAGTCATGCTTCAGTCAAGTATGGATGTTTATCTGTTAGTCTGTCCGTCTCTACTTGCTTTTTTCAAAAACGTACTTGATTTTTGAACCAACCTTTCTCTCCCCTCCAAAATTTTGTCGTTAAAAGTTATATTTAGACACAGCTCCCACCAATGTCCCTTCGCTTCCCTACTAAGTAGATTTGAACACCTGCGTCTCGAGGTCGTGTTTTTTTGTGCAAATAGCGACACTTTTTATTCAATACAGTCTGTCGCTGATGTGAACAACACTGTCTTTTGTCATTATCTTCAATATTATCTATCCGTCTAGAGCCGCGCTAGCGTAGTGGTTACAACACCGCTCTGGCGACCGGGTGATGCAGGATCAAACCCGGGCGACGGCATTTGAGGATTTTTCGTCGACCGGGATTTGGACTGGATTAACTCGAGACCTGGCGAGGACATTTGAAGGAGTGTCGTCGACCAGGGATTGGCGGCTCCTGAGCCGACCCAGCTCTAATGGGTACCTCCGAAATCGGCGAGTATCTGCCTGAATGGCGAGGGACACCTGTCTCTGTACAAGAAAAAAAGGGATACTCACGTAAAATCAATGTCAGGTTAGAAATTAATAATAACCTGAGATTTCGCCTCGAGTATTAGCGGGCGTACGAAAAAAAAAAAAAAAAAAAAAAAATCTATCCGTCTGTAAAATTAAGAACATATTAGTTCACTGCTCAGAATGGGCCATCCGGCCAGCTAATTTTTATATTCCTAACATTAATATTACGAAAAAGTTACTTTTTAATTTTTGTAATATTCCAAACATCTGCGTTCTGCCGCTGAATTCAAATCAAAGGCTTGGTATCGCAAAAGCGACCAATAAATGACTGTGGCGTATCATATCCAAGGTCCCTTCTGTCGAGTTCCTTACTTTATGTCAACTTGGGAAACGTGACTTTTCTCCGTTTCCCCCCCAATTGCGTCTCCTTAGCCTTTCTAGTCTCACGCAATCTTTCCAGTCATATTTTTTCCTTTTTATCCGCCGTTCCCCTCCTGTCTAGCAAGTCAATTTTTATGGAGGGTGATGACCCGCGGTCTGGGCGATCATGTACTATCAGCAGCCTACGCATTATGTTTTTATCCTTACATGTTATCTTTGGAGGTATTTTACCGTTGTATCTCTGTCAATTTCACTACAACAATAACCAGACAAATGCTAGTAGAACAGGAGATGACAATAACCAGTCAAATGCCAGTAGAACAAGAGATGACAATAACCAGACAAATTCCAGTAGAACAGGAGATGACAATAACCAGTCAAATGCCAGTAGAACAAGAGATGACAATAACCAGACAAATTCCAGTAGAACAAGAGATGACAATAACCAGTCAAATGCCAGTAGAACAAGAGATGACAATAACCAGTCAAATGCCAGTAGAACAAGAGATGACATTAACCAGACAAATTCCAGTAGAACAAGAGATGACATTAACCAGACAAATTCCAGTAGAACAAGAGATGACAATAACCAGACAAATGCCAGTAGAACAAGAGATGAAAGGAAGAAGCTGGAGATGGATAGGACACACATTGAGAAAACCTGTTGATAGCATTACCAGGCAGTCCTTGTTCTGGAATCCCCAGGGTAAGAGAGTTAGAGGAAGACCAAAAACACATGGAGAAGATAACTGGAGACAGACATGAAGGGGATGAAGAAGACATAGAAAGACCTTGAGCGGATGGCACGTGACAGGAAGACTTGGCATACATTTGCTGAAGATCTATGTTCCTTGGGGAAATGAAAGGTGAAAGAAAAAGAAAAAAATGAAGAAGAAGAATCATAGAATGTGAAGCTGGCATCATTATAATTTATAATTTTGCATTGTATCATCTAAGTCTAACTGTCTTCTTCTCCGTCATCGTGCAGCACAGTTGTACAGCGTGCGTCTTTTTACCACGCTTCCTCAAAGCCATGTTGTCTTGTGAAGTCTGAACCAGAACGTTGCATGTCCTCTCTGCCGCTCTCATATAACTAATATATTTTCACGAACTTCGACGTACACAATTTGTAAACTAAAACAAAAGTCGTGGGATACGTTTTTGCGCAGACTACAGGTGACATGATAAAGTCTACTGATGAAAACTGAGCAGTAATTGAGGACAGAGACTGGCGATATAAATATATAATATCTGTGTGTGTGTGTGTTAGTGAATATGTAATTAATGCAGAATCACTGCCTTTGTGTGTATTTCTGTTAGCAAAACTGCCCTGAGCCGCTGAGGAATAAGAATAAATTATACGAACGATAGGAAACTGTACAGAGCGATACAACAGGAGGCAAATTGATCATCAGAAGTGCCCCACACCCGTCGGACAAGGGTCTAGGGTTTCGGATCTTCGTGGTACTATGAGGGGGAAAGGGGGCCGCCCATTTCGGTCATGACTGACAAGTGTCTGCCTCGTGTTGTCTGTTCTCGCTGGAGCTGCCAATGGAATCTTTTCCATCTTGGTTGCAGCTTTCAATCCTGGTTTTATCCATGCTGCTAGCTTGAGGCCATTGTGAAAGTAACCGTTATGTTGTGTATACGTTATTGTCCTGAATTCCATAGCCCGTTGCGGATACTCCACTGCCAACAAGATGCCCTTTCAGCAGCTTCACTGAGCCCCTTACGTGGCTTTGTTCTTGATTGTTCTTTCTCATCCAGTAGTTTGAGTAGATCATAGATTGAGGCAGCCTCCATACCTCTTGCACCTACCTCAGCAGCTATGACATTTGCTGTGAACCCGTCTGGCCTCAAGTCCGTGATCAGATCATTGTCCTTGGCCAATTTGAACGAGTGTTGTTGGTCCAGTCTGGATTCCAATGGCACGGTCAGCTCAATCAATATAATCTAGTGCGATGATTATGAGTGTAGTACTTTGTCTGGTTGTCAAGACGATATGGGAATGAGCACTGCGTTTACAGCAACGAATATTAAAGGTGAAACATAACGCGAAGAAAACACATATACACACACACATCACAACAGACGGGTTAAAAGACAACTCTTTGTTCATTTCTAAGTATGGGAGTCAGTTTCTGGCACTTTTAGTTCCCATGGTGGGATCTTTGCTTTATACTGAGCACTACTGTTTATCATATTAAATAGGTCTGGGTATTGATCCACTTCATCCATTGTTTTCCACCCTGACGGGTATCTATTATGGTTTAATGAAATAAGGCCTATGTACTGGTTACCCCTATCAAAGGTTTTGTGTGCTGGGTGAGTTGGACCTTTTGCCACTCTTGCCCAGTAGCTGAATCTCAGCTCTTTTCTCCTTAGCTCCAGGGGTATAATGCCTAGCGCTACTTCTAATGCCTCTGCTGATGTTCCCTTTGAGGCACCTGCTATTATTGACAATGCCTGGTTTTGGACTGTGTCTAGTTTTTCCTTATTGCTCGGGGTGGCTGGTGCATAGACAACATTGGAATAGTCAAGTTTGCCCCTACTAAATGATTTATAGATGGTTAGAATACATATCTGCACACTATAGGATGCAGTGTAACACTAACATGGATACCATCACATGTGGGGATAGCAGGAAATGAGCTTCCAGACAAAGAAGCCAAAGGGGGAAAAACTAGCTATAACTGTTGCGTGCATATTTTGACGCACATATTACAAAAATCGATATGGCTATTTAATATGGAAAAAATATAGTCATTCATTCATTTGTGTATGAAAATGCTGTCTATAGTAAAGCTAGATAACTCATGATTGATTTACACTTTTGATCATAGGAGTAATCGTTCTTGATATTGATTCGGCGCATGGATATGACACCCATGTCCGTACTTATTTGTTAGGGCCAGAAAATATATTAATTTGCTTATTATGTTTATGGCCTGAATTCATATGTATTACATATTATTAGTACAAGTAGAATCAGTCCTATATTGTATATTTTTGATGGGTAGGCAGGACTATATTCTTGTTATGCCGCTCTAGCGGAAGTATGAGTTGTCTTGACAAGTCGTGATGAGTTCCGAGGTACCGTTTACAATGGCGGTTACGCATTTTCCAGGGCTGGTAGATTCTTCAGTAAAAATGATTTACGAAGTGGTTTTTCTTCTGTAGGAGATTGTGTCTCTACTAGAGCTTGTGTTAGAGACTCTCCTAATGTACGGTACCATGTATGATTCGGACTCCAGGTAATTCCAGACCCTATTTTTGATGATCTCATGTCGGTTAGACCTAGCTGGAATTTTGTGCTTCGCAACGCTAGGGTCACGTTTGTATCGACGAAGATGACGGGCTTCCATATAGCAGTTATGTCTACGTGAAGTAAACTGGATTACTGTAGAAATGTGTTTGGAGGAACTTTAAGAAATTATTCTTATACATTTCAAATTAACTTTGGCTTAGATATACCCTCCTGTGAGTGAGTGAGCGACAACTCAGGAAGGCGGCCATGTTACATTCCTGTCATCATATTTTTGAATCACTGTCCAAAGAACGGGCATGTATCTTACTATTCGGACAGTGGCAAGGAGATCTCAATTTTGATAGAAACCCCTTCCATGGTTTCATAATATGATATAAACTGTGAACATAAAGCAACTTTAGTTACTTACCGATCCGCCTTCACTGACGCGCTTAGTCAGATAGGGGATGCGGCCATTATGTATCATGACATTGGAAGCTATTGATGTACTACCCATTATTTATGAATGTGTCATGACTTGGGATCTACTATGTATGCCTGCAAATTGATGTGTCAACCTGTACCCCTGATTTACTCGTTATGTCCCAGTGTGTGCGTCTAAATAAACTGTGTAAACAAAGATTCCAGCAGTCTGCATTGGTGCCTTGTAGACACAAGTGTATGAGTGATTAGATTGGTCAGAACACGAACAGTACACTATTCGCGTTAATCACACTCTACACTTCTACTCCATATATACACCATCCTGCGTCGGTTGAATTGACCAAGTTTAGGGGCCTGCTTCCCCTGGAGCCTTAGAGGGAAACTACTGCTTACAGCTGCCTTTGCCTTCCCTAACTCAGGACTAGGGTGAGTTACCCATTTACAGCTGGGTAGACTGGAGCATGCCTGATCTCAACAACTCTGTACACTACAATGGACATATACAGTAGTGACACCACAAAAAACATGTTACAGTGATTGATAGTGGAGCTTTACAGAAGAAAGAGAATACACCACAACACTTCTTTACAGAAGATTACACAGCACTCTACAATAACAAAATTGAAGTAGGCTTAGGGAAGTTTGAAATTAAGAGCTTAATTGCTTAAGCAATAACTAAAGAGTGGATAACAGCATGGGACGAAAGTAAAAAAAGCAAGACACTCTAATAAAATCCTGAAAAAAACCAAGCAAAAAATGTCAGATAAAAGATGAACTAAAAATACCAATTAATAAAAAAATTGCTGAGCCTCAAGCTTAGAACTGGATATTTCATGATAGAGGAACCCATGTGCGAAGAGTGTCAAGAAACAAACACAATTAGACACTTTCTGGTGGACTGCAAAAAATATGACCAGCAGAGGCAAAACATTAAGACATACTGTAGGAACCACAAGGTAGAAATGAGTGTAGAACATCTCATAGGCACTAAGACCCCATCAGAAATACAAAAGTTAATAAAACACTTTATTACAAAAACAAAAACTAACATATAAAAAATAAATAAATAAGGATGCGAGCCAGTAGTCTACACTGGGAAAGACTCCCCCCCAGATAAATACGGATTGACCAAAAACCCTCCAGTGAAAAATACAAACATACCAGTTTAGACAATATCATATTTTGGATAATAAAACCACATTGAACTATAACTACAGAAGTAAAAAAAAACCCTATTAGAGATAATATAGTATAAAATAAGTACAAACAAAAACATATTACAATAAATGAAATGCGTCCTGATATAACCAACAGCTCCATGTATATGGTAGATGGTTGAAAGGGTCTTGCTACAAAGAAAAGTAGCAAACACCTTTAAAAAAATTTTTTTTTTTAAGTATAGCGGACCACACCAAATTCAGTGGACAACCTGAATAAAGAAAAATTGGAAATGGTAGGCACTCATTAACACGAAAAAAAAGGAGTACACTAGATTGTCGAAACGTAAGAAAAGTAATATGCACTCAGTATATTCGACCCACGTAAATTCAGATAAGATTCCGAAATTACATTCGTACTGAAGACAACTTAGAACCTCCATAAGGGGACAGAATGTGCCGAGAGCTACAATTAAGAATATGTTTCTTTGTACCTTCTGTGACATAAATTATGAGGTGTCAAAAATTATGCCAGAGTTATCAATCTTTTTCACAGATCGTCCTGTAGTTTTTTTCCCTTCCGCTTCCTGAACTCATCAATTGTCACTTTTCTGTTAACGTTAACTTCGAATAAAGTTCAGCTTTTTTATCAGCCAGTGGTTCTCATCTCATGTAGAGCCTGCTCCAGCTGCGAGATCCCGTTGGCATTCATCACTTTGGCCATTCTTTGTGACGGCAATGATTTACAGAACTCTCTCTCTCTCTCTCTCTCTCTCTCTCTCTCTCTCTCTCTCTCTCTCTCTCTCTCTCTCTCTCTCTCTCTCTCTCTCTCTCTCTCTCTCTCTCTCTCTCTCTCTCTCTCTCTCTCTCTCTCTCTCTCTCTCTCTCCTCCTCCTCTTCGTCCGTTCTGTTTCTGTAAATTGTATCTATGAGCTGTTAGGCCGATCCCAACATCGAAATTCCATTGGCATTCATTCACTTTGGCCATGAATTGCGAAGTCACGGATTTATAGAACTTCTGTACATGTCTCTACCATTCTCTCTGCTCCCTCCCTACCCCACCCCATTATATTTCATTCTCGTTCTGTACATTTGATATAAGAGCTCCATTCGTCTGTGACTTTATTTACTTCTCAAATCAACACCACTCGATCACATTTCTCATATATTTTGCAATGCCTGATTTTGTTTTAAATGCCTTAAACTAATCATCTTTATTTTTATTGGAGTAGCATTATCACTGAAGTGGAAACCTGAGACACAGAAAACAAACATGACTACCACATCGCGGTCCTCGTTGAAAAATAAATGTATGGCTTAATTTTCTTCGGTAAAACAATGCAAGTCCCTGCTTTATTCCAGACTTTCAAGACCTCTTTCACGGTCTTTAGTAATACTTTTTTTAATCCAGATACATTGTGAAAAAGAGTGAAAACTCGTAACCTAGGAGATAGGAAAAGTCAAGTCAAAATTCAGATAAATATAAAAAGAACATTAATTTGCTTTTCAAAAAGGTGACCTCAATTGTTGAATCTCTACCTTTTTAAAAAAAAAACATTTTAACTCTGCAGAAGTAGCACAATTCTCGTAAAATATGAGATTATTCTTTGCCCTAAACTTTGAAGCACTATTAGTAAACCTGAATTGCATTGCATAGCTCAGTATTATTATAGGAAACTCTATACATAGCGATACAACAAGAGGCAATCTGATCATCAGAACGTGTCCCCCCGTCGGACAAATGTTCTGGCCCTTTATCTTCTTTAAACTCTGAGGGGGCGGGGGCGGGTCCCCTTGGGTCATGACTCCCCAGTGTCCGCCTCTTGTCTTTCCCACCTGCGCTGGGAATTGAACCTACTCTATCTTGGTTCTACTCTATCAACTTCAATCCTGGTTTTATCCATGCTACCAGCTTGAGCCAATGGTTAAAGTAACCATTATATTGTATATAAATTATTGTCCTGAATTACATAGCTCCACAACCAACACGATGCCCTTTCCGCCGTTTCCCCGATTCTCTTAAATGCCTTCGTTCTTGACTATCCTTTCACACACAATTATTTCAGTAGATCATACACTGAGGCAACCACCAGACCTCTTGCACATACCTCTACAACTACGACTTTTGCTGTGAACCCATCATGCCTCAAGTCCATGACCAGATCATTATACTTAGTCAGTTTGAACTAGTGTTGCTCGTCTAATCTGGATTCAAATGGCACTGTCAGCTCAATAATTATAATCTGGTGCGATATTGAGGAGTGTAGTGTGATAGGGTGGGCGAGATGATGATGATGATTATATTGTGATATTTTTGATCACTCTCTTTTCACACTCGCACCGACCCGAACAACAATAAAACTCTTGATTCTAGAGGCAGGGGCTGTATTTATTTTTACAACCCATTCAGTGACTCAGCAAAAATTAAACAAATAAACCAACGAACATAACAAAACAAAACACCCAGCATGTGCCCGATTGCTAGTCTGAAGAAAGAAACAAAGCAACGAATAGTTAAAATCATAGTAGTTAAATAATGATGCTCTCACCTGCCAAACAGTCCTTCCACGCCACCCTCAACTATCACACACGCACACACTCACGCGTGTCGTCCAATGCGACTAGTAAGGTGTTGTGCATGAGGCTGGCAATCTCACCGTGTAACATCGGTTGCTACCAAAACCACTACTGCAAGAGCACACACTCAGCTATCACACACACTCATGCATGTCGTCCAATGAGACTAGTATGGTGTTGTGCATGAGGCTGGCAACCTCACCGTGTAACACAGATTGCTACCGAAACTACTACTGCACGAGCATCTGAATGCTTCATACGGATGAAACCACACTGGTGGCCCCATGCTCCCTCAGGAGCGGAGAAGAGAAATATATATCTTCAAGTGAGCCCACGTGCTCTCACAAACCATCCTTCCCATTACAATAATTAAATAATCATGAAATATGTATAACATAGAATTAACCAATATGTAACACCAATAATCTCCTTAATGGGCATAAACCACCACCTCGCATCTGATCCATCTCAATATACATTACTGCATTCTGAACATGTCGTAAGTGACGACTGGTGCGCCTGGCTACAAGCGTGTCGTATATGACCCCTGATGAAACTGAGAACTCATCACATGAAACACATCGTTACCGTCACCGAAACAACCACAACAATAGCATCAAAATGCTTATTGTGGGCCTGTAATGGACACCAGCTGCATTGGTGTTTCCATGCTCCGCCGGGAGCAACCAGAGAAACACATGTCTCAACAAAGGAGTGGCCTCGCGCTCTCCCGAAATCTAAATGACTATTCTCACTTCAAAGTAACCCACTAAAGATATACAGTAGAAATATCAATAATCGTGAAATACACTTAATTACTCTTACATTAAGGAATACAATATAATTATTCTTAACTTTAACAAAGCTGGAACTAAATACATCACCACGTGGCCGCCATCTTGCTATTTTTGCTAACAGGTAGATATTATCTAAATTCACGCGAAATAGCTTCATACCATATTTGCCTTTCTGATAAATAAAATAATCGCTCTTAAACTTTCACATCTATCTATCTATTTAGACCTAATTCACTAAACATTAAAACAGACTCGTGCTGAATATAATTTCAGACTTATAGAACACGAATGCTAAATTCTACAAAATGTGCTAAGACTTACAGCTCACGTGCTCTGGTCCATCTGCTACCTACACCAGTCACCTCGTCTCGCCTGTTCTCTCATCTGGGCTGATACTAGGAAAGCTCGCTGCTGGCTATTACGCGCTTTATATAGACCGCTAAGCCTAAACACTCAACCCAGTCCGCGCGCGCAGTAATTGCGCCACTCAAACAACACTCGCGATATTTGCTCTACCAGGCATGAAAACACAGATATACACAACTATTTCTAGAGCAAAAACACCACTATCAAATATAACACACAACTATGCACCAAAACTAATTTTTAGGCGTTATTATGGCCTTTTCATCAATCTTGAAGAATTTACATCCCAGCATGCTTCGCGCACATCGAAAATATGGGGGATAAATGTGCCACTCACAATGAAGGGGGAAGCTGGGGTGTCTTCCCGTGAAGGGGTAAGCCGGGTGTCTTTCCGGCCCTATCACAGTAGTATTATGTCTGGTTGTCTTCGGATATCCTAATGATTTCCGGGTATGTCCCTAGCCCAGGCACATCTTCTGCCATCTCCCAGTCATTTGTACAGTCAAGAATGGGTGGAAAACTGATATTTGGTTTAGCATGTGCTAACTTTCTTTCTTGCTCTCAGAAGGTACCGTATGTGGGGATTACTCGGTCTGACTGCTGCTCACCCTCATCATTCCTAGGTCGGTTGTAGCAGCCAGTTCATGCAGCACTCTGTTGTGGCGCAATGTGTATTGCCCTTGCCCTAACGACACCTTGCAAGCTGAGAGAACATGTTCGAGTGTCTGCTTTTCATGGCATAGGGGACACTGAGCATCATCGGACTGACCCCATCTCACAAGGTTTGCAAATGATGGCAGAAGATCATACATAGATCTGATACTGAAGCTGAGTCTAAGAAGTGCCATATGCTATTTAGCTTTCCATGTCAAGGACCTCTGCAGAGCTCCTTGCCATGTAGTCCATTGGCCTTGTTGGGTTTGCTGCACTGCTTTTTCATCATTTTATCATTGTCAGCTTCTCAGATTTCCTGAATTATCATATTTCTGCGTTCTTTGTTTGATGCCTTGGACCACTAGCGGATATCACCATGTCCAAATCCCCGTTTATTAGTCTGCATGTATCCGATTAGGTCTACCTTCTTTAGCTTGAGAGCTTCTTGGGCAGAACCAACAGCTTCACTCACTTTCCAATTACTTCCAGTTTTCAGTGTGGGCTGAATGGACTTAACTACATCATCTGCTCATTCGCACAGCATCATTGCACGTATCGCCTTTCCTGCTTTGTATTCCTCCACAACTGCACCGAAATGGAGCACCCGCTTTGTCTTCTTGCAGTACAGAGCTACATTTGACAGACCCGGTGACACTCATAACCACTTCCTTATGAACCTTCTGATCTTTCTCACTCTAGCTTCTACTGTACTAGTGTGTATTTCATATACAGATAGTGGCCTTAGCAGTTTAGGAACAGAATGAACTGAAGGCGCAACAGTTTGAACTTTCCTATGAGTCTGCTTTGGTCTATGATCTGCAGTCCTCTACGTGCCATTTCTCATGTCTGTTGAACTGCCTTTTAGTCTCTTAATGAGGCATCATATACCCTGCCAAGGCTCTTAACAGGTCTTTCAATGACAGTAGGGATTCTCTGGTTTGAAACCTTGAATGTGACCTCAGATGTCTTCCCTTTCCTGACTGTGCGGCTCTAGACTTCTTCGGTTTGCTGAAGCTCATTCAGTACCAGCTGATTAGTTCATCTAGGCTTTCTAGCATTCTCCGTGCTTGGTGTTCGTCTGATGTCAGAATTGTTGTGTCATACATGAATGATTTCAGCGGTGGTGTGTGACACACACGCTTGGACCTCGCGCAAATACTTCAGCCGCTTTGAGGATTACCCGCAGAGCCATCACAAATAATATCGGGGAAATGGTACATCCCATTGCAATCTCAACTTACAGGCCAATCCGCTTCGTCGTGTAATCTCTGGTTGAAAATCTGACGCCGAACCCTGCGAAATATAGCTTCAATAGTGCTGCAATTTCTTCTGGAACAAGAAACATTTCCAGGGCCTGCCACACCATCTGGCGTGGGACTGATCCATATACGTTAGCTAGATCCAAAAAAGATTACATGGAGATTTATTCTGTCAGACTTTGCCTTTTGAATTGCTTCCCATATCATTGTGGCATGCTCTAGTAATCCTGGGGTACTTGGGATACCTCCTTTTTGGATGGGAGTGTCAATGTACCCATTCTCAAAAAGGTACGCGGTGAGTCTTTTAGCCATCACTAAGAAGAATATCTGTCCTTTCACGTTATAATTCAGTAAAGAGAAACTTGGCGGGCTCGTATAAAATTGTAAATCACCATTTAATAATATTTTTGTAAAGACTATTTAATTCTGTCTGTCCCGGGGGTGTCCCGTGTAGTTCCTGGGGGTGTCTGAAGAAACAAAGAAAGAATAAAACCACTGCTTCATTAGGCGTGTCGTAGAAGGCGATTATAACGAGGTTGCGCATGGGCCTGGCAACGTCAGCATATATAGCAAACTGATACAGAAACCAACACTACAAGAGCACGTGAATGCCTGGTACAGACGTCCTACAAGACGACCAGCTGCAGACGTTACTTCATGCTCCGTAAGAAGCGCAAATGAAAATGATGATGATTTGGGGGGGGGGGGGGGGGGGGTATCTGAAAAAAAAACCAAAGAAACAATATAGTGCTTTTGCCTTGTCCCGTAATAAGAGGTGACATAAGGTTGAACGTGGGGTTGTCAACCTCATCAGGTAAAACAAAGAAACAATATAGAGCTTTTCCCTTGGCCCGTAATAAGAGGTGACATAAGGTTGAACGCGGGGCTGTCAACCTCATCAGGTAAAACAAAGAAACAATATAGAGCTTTTCCCTTGGCCCGTAATAAGAGGTGACATAAGGTTGAACGTGGGGTTGTCAACCTCATCAGGTAAAACAAAGAAACAATATAGAGCTTTTCCCTTGGCCCGTAAAAAGAGGTGACATAAGGTTGAACGTGGGGTTGTCAACCTCATCAGGTAAAACAAAGAAACAATATAGAGCTTTTCCCTTGGCCCGTAATAAGAGGTGACATAAGGTTGAACGTGGGGTTGTCAACCTCATCAGGTAAAACAAAGAAACAATATAGAGCTTTTCCCTTGGCCCGTAATAAGAGGTGACATAAGGTTGAACGTGGGGCTGTCAACCTCATCAGGTAAAACAATTCGCTACATAAACCACAGCTGTAAGAGTACATGCAGGCTTTGCTGCAGGCTTCCTACATAGGGACCGGCTGCAGTAGTGGCTCCGTGCTCCATAAGGATCGAAAAGGAACATAATAATGACGGGCTGTTTAAGTATGTCTGTGGCTATTATCTTCAGTTATTTCACACATACTTGCTCTGTTATTGCTTTGAACTTGGCTTTGACTGTAGAGTGCCGTATTATTCAAGACAGCGTGAGTTTCCTTTCTTACAACATAACATGAAATCTTACACAGCTTGCTTTTCTAGGTCAGTAATCGATATAGGAGATTTCAAGAAAAAATATGTCATTTAAACAAACTACACCAAGTACACTGACGGTTCGATGCCTCTGAATACGTATTATATTTCCGCCCTCTTTATTTTCTCCATAAACATCGCTTTCTTAATTTTTCGTTTTTCTTCTTTGTCTGTCTTCTACATTCGTCTTTTTTCTTCTACTTTCTCTTTCTTTTTCTTCTTTGTTCTTCTCTGATTCCTATATAATTTATCATCATCACCAGTCAATAGCCTTCGGCTCCCCGAGGAGTATAGATCTTCAACAAACACATACTAAGTCCTCCTGTCACGTGTCATCAGCTCAAGGTCGTCTTCATGTCTTCCTAGTAATTTCTCCAGTTCTCTTCTCCAACTGTTTTTTTTTTTTAAGTCAACCTCTACTTCTCTTACTCTGGGGTTTCCAGAGCATGGACCGTCTGTTCATCATTATATTCATCATTATTTTTTCCTTAGTTCTCTACTCTTCCTCCTTCTCTGTCTCTCCTCCTCTTCTTCCCTTTAAGAGTCTTGCAGTAAGAGTTGTGCAACATCGAAAGAAACATTACGAAAAGTTCATTGACCAAATAAGCAAGTCAAATGGGTTCACGATATCTCTGGGGTGTTGTCAAATACTCTGGTATGCCACCCGTGAATATGAAGTAGTTTATGAAGAGAGAATAATAACATCATACTTTCACATTCCTCCACCCTTTAGTCGACAAACCATACACTGGACAAATAATATTTAAAAATGGACAATCAAGACTATTACAGGTAAAGATCTTCTTCAAGTACTATGCCTAGTGGTGTAGGAGATCATGTCTCTCCACAACTTCCTGTCTCCAGTACAATTTATCAATTCTGTTGTTGACCTCCTTCCATGCCACGATGTCAGACTGTCCAGTATTTGCTCTCTTTGTCTTCCTCTATAGCTTTTTTCCTTTAATCTGACCTGGGGTTAAAGATACTTGAGTAAAAAACGAGTGGTTACGGAAATAAACGTTAAATAGTTCACAAGGCAGAAGTGGTCCAACGATCACCTAGTAGTGGGTATGTGTTGAAATAGTCTGAAAACACAGTTTCTAAAGATGAAAACAGCACAGTAAAGGGATGTGAGTATAATAATAGATTATCAGGTGAACAAACCAAGTGACAGAAAGACTGGGCATAAGTTTGTTGAAAGCCTATGCTCCACGAGGAGCAGGCGGATGATGAATGAATAACACATAAAATGAAAGAACAAGGAAAAAAGCAGGAGCACTAACCGATTATACTGAAACATATTGCAGTGCGAAAGAGACAGAGCCTCATTGAGATGCTTGGCCGGATAAAATGACCGGTAAAGATGTTTATATTTACATAATATACAGATAAACACGACATAAAGATTTATTTGGAAGTCACTAAAATTTGTATTCTAGAACATAAATCTGGTAGGAATGGTGAGATTGGAACTTGATAATAATAGGAACAATAGAAAATTGACCAAGAGAAATAGAAGCGGACAAAAAAGTTAGAACATTACATTTTTAAGACTAAACCGATTCAAATAAGCATATTTTTATCACGTTGAGGAGACACGTCTAAGACACGGATTACCCGCTTCATTAACGGGTAGAATTATTGTTTTGTTGATGACAGATGTGCATTAAAACTAATAGATGAGACACCGTTGAATCAAAAGTCAAGTTACCTAAGACTACCAATAGTCAAGTTACCTAAGACTACCAATAGTCAAGTTACCTAAGACTACCAATAGTCAAGTTACCTAAGACTACCAATAGTCAAGTTACCTAAGACTACCAATAGTCTAGTTACCTAAGACCACCAAGTCAAGTTACATAAGACTACCAATAGTCAAGTTACCTAAGACTACCAATAGTCAAGTTACCTAAGACTACCAATAGTCAAGTTACCTAAGACTACCAATAGTCAAACAATAAAGGTAGGACCACATCAGAAACTGCCGCATGGGAGTGAAGTGTTCGAGACTTCAGCGAGCTAGGTGCTGCTGTTTATGAGGTGAGGTGGACAGTTTACTTCCTCATTGTCTTTGCCTCCTCTAATTCAAGAGCAGAGTCAGGTACCAATTTACACCTGGGTAGACTAGAGTGTAACGTTACCAGGTTTCTAGTCCGGAGACCTGTAACTGCGCGCAGCCCATTGGACGCTCATCATTAGCGTAAAAGTTCAAGATAGTCCCTTAATAGATACTGCCGTAGGGGAGTAAAGTGTTGGAGACTTCACTGTACTAGGTCCAGCACCGTCAGGTGAAGTGATCAGTTCCCTCCTTCCTCGCTGCCTACTATTATTTTTCTAACTCCAGTGCAAAGTCAGATACCCATTTACAGCTGGTTAAACTAAAGCGTGACGCCACCAATAGCGTACCAGGTAAAATTCACATGAAACACGTTGAAGTTTAAATCTGTGAAATTATCGCTGAAGGTACCTCGTTGTCTTTAGGGAAGCGTTTAAGAAATGGGTTTGGTAAGGCAAGAGAGAGACAACTAGATGCGAAAAAGTAATTATGAAAAGTCGTTCAAAGTTTTTAGAGCAGTTTTGTTTATTGTGAAGCTCTTTATAAGTCAAATGTAACTTAAGAAAATGTGCACCTGTAGTTTTTCAATTACTGCCGAAGACGAAATAATTCGTACACGTGCAAACAATGAATAACAATGCGTAGTCATTACTTCCAGAACGAAGTAAGTGCTGGCCAGTTTTTTTATTAGGTGTCACATTTTTCAATAGACCAAACAAATTATTTCATGAACTTTGTGTAAGTTGAAAAGGCAATGCAACTGCCTGGCTTATATTCCGTAACTGACGGACACAAATTATACACTCAGTTCATAAGGTTGTTATACGTTTTCTCAGGGCAGATTACAAGAGAAATAATGAAGTACACCGACTGGCACAGTGACAAAAACTCAAGAGTATCTAATATTGGCTTCCAAAGTATCTACCTGCGCGCAAGATTACTCTTGGCAAAGATGTAGATAGAGGATGAATGACACTTCTACCTTAAGCGAGCGTTCACAAGATATTTCATGAAGGCATGAACAATGTTGCATTGAGCTGAACAATTGTTAACGCATTATATCTGGTCCGTCGCCTTTTGTGAAAGATTTAAGCAATGGTTTAGCCCGTGAAGCCCCCAGTTGGTGCAATCCAAAGAATGCCCTCTTATAAGTAATGGCTCTCTCTCTCTCTCTCTCTCTCTCTCTCTCTCTCTCTCTCTATATATATATATATATATATATATATATATATATATATATATATATATATATATATATATATATATATATATATATATATATATATATATGTGTGTGTGTGTGTAATTATTAAATAGTCTTCCTCATACGTTTGCGCTCATACTTGTAATGACTGAATAAACAATTGGGTTGTTTAGGGGGGGGGTGGGGTGGGGGGTGTGGTTTAACGGGGGTTTAAAATAGGGGGGTGGGGGGGGGGGGGGGTGGGGGTTAAACAAATTTAATGTGGGGGGAAATTGTGGTTTTTGGGGGTTGGTTGGGGGTGGGTTTACATGTGTTAAAATAAGGATTAAATGGGGGGGGGGGGGGGGGGGGCGGGTGGGGTAGGTAAATTACATTTTTCCTCACAGGGGTTGGGGGGGTCAGGGGCGTGGGTGCTATCAATGTCCGTGTTTTTCTGTTGGACTGGGGGGGGGGTGGGGGGGGGTGGGGGGGGGGGGGGAAAAATGGGGTGTGGGGGATGGGGTTTCATGGGGGGGTGTGGGGGGGTAGGGGGTGGATGGGTGGGGGGGGGGGGGGGGGGGGGGGGGGTGGGGGGGGGGTGGGGGGGGGGGGGGGGGGGGGGGGGTGGGGGGGGGGGGGGGGGCGGGGGGGGGGGGGGGGCGGGGGGGGGGGGGGGGGGGGGGGGGGGGGGGGGGGGAGGAGGGTGGGGGTGGTTGGGGTGGTGGGGGGAGGGGGTCTCCACATTGGGGGGGGGTCTTCCACTGTAGGTGGTTAAGGTGGATGGGGGGGGGGGTTTTTGAAATGGAAAACAGTGGGGCGTTACAATAGCGGTTTCCTGTTGGAATGTCCGATGTGGGGGGGGGGGGGGGGGGGGGGGGGGGGGTGGTGGTAAGGGGGTGGGGTTTGGGGGGTGTCTGATGGCTTGTAACCACGGGGGGGGACTGGGGTTTTGGGGGGGGGGTGTGGGGGGGGGGGGGGGGGTTTTGGGAAGGGGGGGGGGGGGGTGGGGGGGAAAGATGGGGGGGGGGGGGGGGGGGGGGGGGGTTAGCATGGTAGGGGGGGGGGGGGACAAGGGGGGGGGGAAGAGGTGGGTGTGGGAAGGGGGGGGGAAGAGGGGGGGGGGTGTTTTTTTGGGGAGCAAAACTAAAGGGGGGGGGGAACAGGTGGGGGGGTGGGTTGTCTGTGTGGGGTGGGATTGGGGGGGTAGTAAAGATGGTAATTGAACCTCTTACAAGAAGGTGGGGGAAGGGGGGGGGGGGGGGGGGGGGGGGGGGGGTTTTATGGGGGGGGTGGGGGGGTGGGTAGCAGTGGGGTGTTGGGGTGTTTTAAGGGGAGGGGGAAAAGGGTGGTTAATGGGTTGGCCGGGAGGGATGGGTGTTGGGAGGGGGTAGGTCCGTGGGGGGGGGGGTTGGGGGGGGGACGGGGGGGGTTTGGGGTTGGTGATGGGTGGATATGATTTTGGGGAGGGTTTTACAATTAAAAAAGGTGGCGTGATGAAATGGTTTGGGGGGGGGGGGGGGAAGGGTGATTTAGGGGGGGTGGGAAGTGGGGGGGGGATGGGTTTGTACACCTTAGGGGGTGGGGGGGGTGTGTGATGTTTTTTGGGGGGGGGGGGGAAGTGGGTTTAGGAAGGGTGGGGGGGGGGGGGGGGTCTCGGGGGGAGGGGGGTGATGTGGGGGGGGGGGGGGGGTCCCGTCGGAGGGGGGTTGGGGTGGTTGGGGGTGGGGGGGATACGGAGGGGGGGGAGGGGGGGGGTTGGGGGTCGGGGGTTGGGGGGGGTTACGTCATTCAGAAGGGGGGGGGGTGGGGGTTTCATGGGGGGGGTATAGGGGGGGGGTTTGGGGGGTGTAGTGGGGGGTGTGGGGTGGGGAAGGGGGAACGTTGGGCGGATTGGGGGGGGGGGGGGGGGGGTGTAGGGGGGGAGGTGTTTGGGGGAAGTGGTTTTTGGGTGTTGAGGGGGGGATTTTGGGGTTTGGGGGTGAATATTGGTTGTGGGCAGTAACAAATTTGTTGGGGGTATTGTTAGTGGGGGTGGGAGGGGGGGGGGGGTAGATTCTGGGGGGGATTTAGAAGCCGGGAGGGGGGGTTGGGGGGGGGGAGGGAAGTAGGTGGGGGACTGTTGGGGGGGGGGGGTTGGGAACAATAGGGGGGGGGAGTTTTTTATAGGGGGGGGTTGAAATTATTGTGGGGTGTGGGGTACAAGTTTTGAGTTGGAAATGGTGGAATATGGGTTTTGGGGGGGGGGGGGGTTGGTTGTGTTTGGTGGTTGGGTAAGGGGGGTGGGGGTATTTGGGGTGGTTTGTTGGTTTGGGGATGGTTACAGTTTATTGTGTCTTAATTTTACTGGTTTACTTGTAGGGGGGGGGGGGGGGGTGGAGGGTTTTTAAAATAGGGGGGGAGGTCTGTTTTGGGGGGGGGGGGGGGAGGGGGGGGGTTCCTCCAGGGGGTGGGTGACTGGGGATAAGGGTGGGGGGGGGTAGGAGTGGGTTTGCAAAATCAGGGGACTGGGGGGTGTTTGATGGGGCCCTAGGGGTTGGTTTTGGGGGGAGATGGACTAACATGGGTTTAATTCCTCTTTGGGGGGGTGGTTTTGTTGGGGTAAAGGGGGGGGGGATATGGGAGGGGGGTGTTTTTTTTTGTGTTTGGGTGGTTGATGGGGGGGGTTGAGGTGGTGTGGGGGTTTGGTTTGTTTGGGGGGGTTTGTGTGTTGGGGGAGGGGTGTTTTTACATTTGTGTTGTGTTTTGGGTTGGGTGGGGGTGGGGGGGGTGGGGGTTTGTGTGGTGTTGGTAATGGGTTGGTTTTTATTTGGGTTTTGTGGGGGGGGGGGGGGGTGGGGTTCTTATACATTTGTGGTTTGTGGGGGGTTGGGGGGGGGGGTGTTGGTTTTGGGGGGGGGTTTGGGGGGGGGGCGGGGGGATTTTGAGGGGGTTTGGTTTGGGGGGGGTGGGTGGGGGGGTTGTGGGGTGTTTGGGGTGGTGGGGTTGGGTTTGGGGGGGGGTTTGGGGGGGGGGTTTTTCCTAGGGGGGTTGTTTTTTTTTGGGGGATTGGGTCTGGGTGGGGGTGTTTGTGGGGGGGTGGGTTGGGGTTGGGTTTGGGGGGGTTTTTTGGGGGGGGGGGTGTGGTTTTTGTTGGGGGGGGGTTGGGGGGGTGGGGGGGTTTTGGGGTGGGTGGGGTATTGGTGGTGGGTGGGGTTGGGGGTTTGGGTGTTTTGTGGTGTGGGGTGGGGTGTTGGGGGGGGTGGGGTGTTGTTGTGGGTTTGTGACTTGTGCGCTTGATCTGAGGTCAAAGTCTCCCTGTGTCATCTCTGTCTGTGTTTTCATCACACTATAATCTCAGTTCTTAGTGCAAATCACAGATTGCACTTTCGACTAGTGTGCCAATAAAATACAGTGTATATTTCAGCTCCTCAAAATGAACCAATCCAATCGAATCTCGTTCAGCACTACGTGGTTAGGGGCGGTTTTTAATTCAAAACAAAATACCCTCACATGTTTCAATATATTAAATTTAATATCCACGCGTGACCTCTTACAGTGAAGTCATATAGTTGCGTACGACTTCCGGCTGCACCTATCTGCCTCTCACCATATTGTGACGATGTGTTCCTGACGTAACGTCTGCAAATCTTGAGTTTCCAGACAGATTATCTGAGATAATTACACACAGGGATAGTCTAAGCGGAAACAAATTTCGCATTACCACCTGTGTTTCGCTAGACGGATCTCCGCCAGATTAGCCACACAATCTCGGGTTCTATTCATAGACCGCACACAATGCATGCTTGAATAAACAGGTACAGTCGCTTTGAAAAGGTGGTCAGCCTGATAATACGTGAAAAAATATTATCGCTGCCCCGGTCAATAGACCTGGCGTAACACAAACAGTCGAGAAGTGAAGTGTTAGAGACTTAACTCTACTGAACCAATGTAGAGAGCAAAAATGAATGACAAGGCACAAATTATTCCTAATAAAACGATAATCGGTGAGAGAAAAATGAAGAAAAAGAAGTGATACTGCCGGAGTGGATTAAAGAGTGAGAGAGCGCACAAAAGTACACGCACAAAGACGTACCGTCACACCGACAGAGTTTAGTAGTTTTTGATGGCAGAGACAATCGTCAAAACATGGACAATGAATTTACATCCCGTTGTATACACTTCATCTTGTTGTTGTTAAGAAGAGTTTAATAAAAATTGAGTTAAACTTAACTAATACGATCACGTTGTACAGTCTGTTTTGTACTGTTTCATTTAAAAAGTGTTGGTAAGGTCAGCGCCCCTTACCGGTGTGTGTGGTTGTCGCGGGCTACACTACTTCCCCCTACTAACACTCGAAAGAAAAATAACGAGTCCATTGTCCAAATAAGCAAGTCATATGCGTTCACTATATCTCTGGGGTGTTGTCAAGTACTCTGTTACGCTGTCAGTGAATTTGAAGTAGTTTATGGAGAGAAAATACGAGTATACTAACATCATTCTTTCATATTTCTTCACTTTTCACTGCTGGTGATGGCATAATCGTGTTCAGCTTAGGAATATTCATTTCTGGAATGTCTGGAACTAACTCTACCAGAAGTTGTATTTTTAAATGTTGGAGCACGATTCTCAGACTAGATAAGAATTAGTGTGACACTGATACAAGCGTGACTACGGTGACGTAATCGTAGTGATACTGGTGGTAACGATATGTGACGGTGATACGAGCACGACTACGGTGACGTGATCGTGTTGATACTGGTGGTAACTTTGTGTGACTGATACAAGCGCGACTACGGTGACGTAATCGTGTTGATACTGGTAACGGAGTGTGAATTCTTGCACAGGCATGTTGAGTCTCCCTAAGGAGCATAGGTGTTTTATAAATATGTGCCAGGTCCCCTTGTCGTGTGCCATCCGCTCAAAATCACTCCATCCCTTTCACTTGTGTCTCCTATTCTCCTCTCCGTGCGTTTCTCGTTCGTACTCAGCCTCTACTACTTTGCGGGTTCCAGTCAACGGCCTGTCATGTAATTCTTTAACAGGTTTTCTCTGTTTATATTCTATTCATCAACATGGTCTTCTTTACTTGTCTTATTGCACTAGCACCTGTCTGGTTCTTGTCATCAGTTCGACATTGGTGATCTTGTCATGCCATTTTGTGATGAATTTACCGTGATACAACGTTAAAATATCTCCAATTATAAAGATAAAATGTAGGGATAAAAATAATGCGTAAGATACTAGGAGACATGCTCGCCCATGCCCGCATTTCCTACCGCCATTCAAACTAACTAGTTAGACGTGCAGACGAAACGGTTCACCCTTTGTAGACGGGAGGGAAACGGAGATATAAAAAAGGAAAAATATGACTGAACACGTGTTTGAATCTAGAAAGGCTAAAAGACGCAATAGGTAGTAAAAGAAAAAAAATTCACGTCACTAGTGGACACAATGTAAGGAAATGGACAGAAAAGACCTTGGCTCTTATTCGAAACAGTCATTTCTTGGACGTTTTACGATACTTGGTCGTTTTATTTGAATTCAGCGGCAAACGCCGTGGAGAAGGTTCGCGAACAAATTTTAAAAAACTAAACTTGAGAAAAATATGTTTTTTCTTAATAATAGAGTTACGAATATAAAACCTAGCTAGTTTGATAGCCCATCTTAAGCAGAGAACTAATATACTTTCAATTATACAGACGGATAGATAACAAGGAAGATATTGACAAAAGACTGTGTTGTTCATATCAGACTAGCGACTGTATTATTCATACTTTCACTAAAGTTTCAAATTTTCGTCCTTGAGGTACGAAAATGCAAAAATCAAGCTGTAATGAAAGAGAGGGGGACGGTTGGAGAATTGTGGCTAAAAATAACTTAGGAGGCAGATTTGTGTAGGGGTTTTGCGTGTAGTTGGTCCAAGAAACAAGTGTGTTTTTGTGAAAAACCAAGTAGAGACAGACGGACCAACAGACAATAATACATACTTGACTGAGATCTGACTGAAATTTGACTTTTGGTAGTAGATTTGAAAAAGTTAGAGGGGGAAGTCTGTGATTGGACAAATGTATTCATATTAGCGGGATAGAGACGCGCGTTTTTTGCCATTTGATAATAGTCTGTCCAGGGGACACAGTCAGTATTTCCAGTGGTGTTTTTCCCAGAAGATATTATATACATTTTAGTGGGACGCCATACTATAGCCAGCAGCTCAGCTGAGTTTTGCTAGTAATAACTGTGTTCTCAATTCTGAATTCTGGTAATAATGAAAGCATTTATCTTGTATATTTTAATATTTCGAGTGATTGATACTGCCATATCATATAAAATGATTACGACAAGTAAGTGCTCGCTCTAGGTCCCCAGCCCAAGTTCAGGGTCTAGAGACATACAAAAAATATATGGACGCCTAACTAAGACTATGGAAGGCGGATCTATTATTGAGATCAGTGGGAACATATCACCTATCTTATTGAATAAAAGGAAACTATTGAACATATCTCAGATGCAATGCAGTTTTGGGGAACTGGTACTATATGAAAACAACTGGGTAAGATGTGCTACGTTGGTCAGAGAGATCTGACCAATTCTGTGTAATGTTGATGTGTTGTGCTGTGTGTAAGAGTGGTGCAGTGGATAGAGTACTGACACATAGCACAAATTTTGTTTCAGAATTGTGAGTTTCTGTTGTGGCACTAAGGTAGTGCCACATACTTAATCAAGAGTACACAAGCAGATGTGTGTGCCGCCTAACATTTGTGTCGGTGCAGCCTAGCATTGTATTCCAGCTACCGAGAGGAGTGGGCCACAGGAATCCAGTATCAGATCTTCACAGACAAGATGAGGATAGTGAATAAGTGGCCTGCTGAAGATTCACCAGAACTCTTAAAACTATTTATAAATATTTCCCCATCACAAATATACTGAATTCTTGGGAAATATAACATTTACTACAGTCTATAAGTCAATGGACAAAGCTTGTTGTAGTCACAGAGTGGGTGTGATGACACCACCCCAACAGCACATCCAGTAATAGTTCTCCCAGAGACATTATAAATATTATTAATATTAACCAGTCTTATAAAATACCTATGTACACAAATTCCATTTTATTATGCCATATATTTATGCATTCCATTTATAACTCCATAACATTTCATATGTTCTGACCAAAATAAAACATTGGTTCAGAACAAATAAATTTAGAAAAAATTGTTAAAATCAAAACTAAAACAGTCTGAGTTAGTTCAGTGTGTTATAGATTTTATTAATATTATTAGACTTATTAATTACCTGTGTGTGTTTGTATATTCTATTACAACACATTACATTTCAGTACCCTAGACTTGTTAACGTAGCTACATTCATAATAGTAAAAGAGATCTGTTTGAGGTCGTAGTGGTAGTAAGAAGGGCCTTCTGTAATTCACATAAACATTTATCTCAGGAGCCTTCACAGCTGACCTCATACATTACACTAGGTAACATAACAACCATACAATACCATCAAAACCACTACAAATATTGGGGTCTTGTCCAGGGATATTAAGTTTATTAAAGATATTAGAATCTCCTGGTGGGAGAATTAAACCAGTGGAGACAGATTGTATAAATTTAAAAAGTGTCCCTTAACATAAAAAGGGGAAAATAAAAGTTGGTGAATCTTCACAGCCAGTGGTAATTAGTTAATTAAATAATTAGAATTACCTTGGCCATTTTATATAATTAGAATTACCTTAGTCATTAATTAATTAGAATTACCTTGGCCATTATATATAAGTAGAATTATCTTAGTCACTATATAATTAGATTTACCTTGGTCATTGTTATTTTGTATGATGGCTGACCTAGCAAAATTTAGATCGGCTGCTGTGCTAACGGCGAAGGAAATGAATATGGAGGGTCAGGTTTTAATTCAGTATGTAACTTCTGAATGTGACAAGTATATTGAAAGGGAAGATAGGAGGTTAGCTGAAGAGAAGAGGTTACAAATTGAGGCTGATAAAGAAATTAAGAGGTTGCAGATTGAGGCTGACAAAGAGGCAAAAGCATTAGAGGCAGAAGAAAAACGACAGCAAAGGGAGGCAGAAGAAAAAAGATTGACTGCCGAAAGGGAGGCAGAAGAAAAAAAGGCCGAAAGGGAAGCAGAAGATAGAAGGTTGCAAAGGGAGCACGAATTACGACTAAGGGAGCTGGAATTACAAGGCCATGCTCCTGAAATTGGTGCCAGCCCTTTTGCCTCAGATGCTACGCCTAGTCAGGGAGCCTCAACCTCAGCTATGGGGTTTCATTTAGACCATTTTGTTGAGAAAGACGATGACATCGAGGGGTACCTCAGTAGATTTGAATTATTAGCTACTACATATGGGTTAGAGAGAGAGAGGTGGAGTCTAAAGTTATCACAGGGACTGAGAGGTACTTCTTATGAAGTCTTTGCAAAAATGAATAGAGAAGACCAAGACAATTATGACATGCTAAAGCAGGCTTTGTTATTGAGATATGAAAAAAATGGTGAATTCTATCGTAAGAAGTTTAGAAATGCCAAGCTGTTGTCTGGGGAGACATACCACCAATTCTCTGCCAGACTGGAAACCTATTTGGAGAAATGGACTGCTCTGGGGAAGACCCAAGATCTTAAAGAGATGATCATGATAGAGCAATTAAGAGAGTCCATGGCTCCAGACTTGAGAAAATTTCTCATGGAACAAGGTGCAGAGAGGTTGGGGGAGGTTTTAAATGTCGCTGAGAGGTATCAGGCAGCCCAGGCAGAGGTAAGTGGCACTAAAAAGAAGCACATAGAAAATTTTAAAGCTCCACAGCAATTTAGTAGATTTGATAACAGAGAACAAGGTAATAAAGGCAGGACAAACTTTGATAGGCCAAGAAATGACTATCGTGACAGAAACTCACAGTTCAATGACCAAAAATATAATGAAAGAAAACCGTTTAACCAAGGAAAAATATGGTGCAAATGGTGTAAGAAAGACAACCATAACACCGAATTTTGTAAAAGGAAACCTTCAAACATTGCTGCAATAAAGTCGGGGACTCAAAGATTAAAGGTTAATCCTAAGGGACAGCAGGAACCTTATCACCCCCCAGTTTGTGAGGATGTTATTTGTAATGGGGTCACCATAAGGTGCCTTTATGATACAGGTTTGGATTATGGTTCAGTTGTGAAGTCTAGCCTAGTGGACCCAAGTCAGTATACCACAGAAACAGTGGAAATACAAGGGGCGACTAAGGACATACCACTCATGACACTTCCCATCGCAAGGATAACGGTGAAAACTCGCTATGTGGAAGGAGAAATCAGAGCAGCAGTGATAGATGAACCAATCTACCCTCTGATATTGGGGTGCAGGTACGTCTTCTTGGGGAATCCCGAGAGACCTGTGACCATGGCGACAGTGCAGACCAGGTCACAGAAAAAGGAGGAAGAAGGTGAACCTATAAATGCTCATCCAGAGGAGATGAGGAAGGCGCAGGCTGAGGATAGGACACTCAAGCCATGTTTTAAAAAATTGCCCAAATGCCACACACCTCCAAGCAAGGGAGAGTACTTTATGAAGAACAAATTATTATACAGGAAGGCCGGAACTGGAACAAATGGTCACAACCAGCTGGTTCTTCCCACTTCATATAGGGATAAAGGGATGGAACTCGGGCATGCGATTCCCTTCAGTGGTCACATGGGGATCAGCGCCACAGGACAGCGTATAGCTTGTCATTACTTCTGGCCAGGGATAACGGAGGATATAAAAAGATATGTCAAATCCTGTCCAGAATGTCAAAGGGTAGCTCCAAAGCATTGGACTGCTCCTGCAACTCTAGGGGAAATGCCCATAGTGGGAACACCTTTTGAGAGGGTTGCAGTGGATATTGTGGGACCTCTCACTCGGACCAAGAGGAGGAACAGTTACATCCTTACTCTGGTGGACACTTGTTCTATGTGGGGAGAGGCGGTAGTCCTGCCATCAATTGATTCGAAACATGTAGCAGAGGCACTACTTACAATATTCACAAGATTAGGATTCCCGCATCAAATCTTGACTGATAATGGCTCACAGTTCAAGGGGAAACTAACGGTATGTGGGATCAATTCCTGCCCGCCGCGTTGTTTGCGTATCGGGAGGTACCACATAGTTCAACCGGGATGGCTCCCGCAACTCTGCTATTTGGGAGGCCAATAAAAGGTCCATTGGAAGCTTTATTAAGGACCTGGACAGATGAGAAGGCAGAAGAGACTGTTACCTCATCGTATCAATATGTGAACGAACTGACCACTCGTCTGAAAGCTGGATGGAAACTGGCAAATGATAATTTGAGACAAGCCAGGAAGAAACATGCAGCATATTTTAATAGGAAGGCAAAGGACAGAGAACTAGCTGTGGGAGAGAAGGTGCTTCTTCTACTACCCGGCAGCCAGAATAAATTACAAATTGGATGGCAAGGTCCATATACGGTTCTAGAGAAGGTGTCTAGAACAAATTATAAAATTGACAAAAAGGGGAAGGAGAAAGTTTATCATGTAAACCTTTTAAAGAAGTATCTGGACAGACCACTCCAGGAAAGCACCCCCTTACTGACCTTGGCTATCGCAACTCAAATGCAAAAGGAACCACTCACCTCACATGAATACTGTGGTAAAGTGGGATGATATAAATATTTATAGGGACTTAGTGTACTGACTGAGATCAGCTGTGAAGGTATCTGTATGTAATATGTGTAGTGTTTTACAGATAACCTTACTTACTGCCACATATTTATATCTCAGTCAGAATTATTCTGGAATATTGTGTTGGCAACGTTATATGTCTAGGGTTATGCAAATGATGAAGTGTAAGTCACCACAACAACAAACAGATAAACAATTTAATTATTCCACCATACTTGACAATACTGTGACACTCACAAACAGTCAACACTCTAGAAGACTATCTTAAAAGATTCAATGATAAATTTCAGATATATACAGATGTATTGATTTTCTCTACAATAGTGATCCTGATTCAACTACACAGTGAACCAGGCAATATAATAACATGTAATTTCAAATATTATGTACACAGATATAAATGTGGTCTTTGCATTGACATACAATATTAGTATTCTATGTGTGTGAGTTGTGATGTGGTAATATGAGGTAATACTGGTTTTGTTCTTCAAGATAGATTCTTATTAGACATCATGACTGCATGTGCTTGTGTATGTTTGGAACTAGTATTGGAGATGGTCTCAGTTCCGAACATTAAAACAATTAATTGCCCCTCTTTAATTAAGTTAGTGTCATTTACGAGGGGTACATAGTGTTGAGCTCTTTTGGCCACAGTGGGCTTAACTTTCGTGATGGCGGCAGGCAAGGACTCCTCTGCTCGACTATTCACTGTTTCTGAAGACACCTCACTGGTTACTACAGGGACCCAAGAGTATGCTGTCAGCCTCTGGATTCAGCAAACGCTCAGACCAGGTGCGGCTTCAATACTAGGACCACAGTCCCTGAAACAAGAAGGAGGTACCTCCTACTTCAGAACCAATTTATACTATCTGGCTAGACTGAGCACAATACATCACAAACACAGAGTTCAGAGCTTTAGTTTAACTGCTATCTTCTTCTGAAGCAGCTTACTCCAGTATTAACCTCCCTAACGGTTACTACGCCTCTGCACTTTCAGCTATAATTCCTTCCATGTCATAAGGTAGGTGTCAGTGTACTATGTGGTAATTCCATGTAGTTTGACTTTTCTCCGACACCTTCTGTTCAGGTTGGAGCAATATATATATATATAGATATAGGCCTTGTCTCATGTTCGCTACTGAACTGCACATATATACAGACATAAATTATCAATGTACATTCAATTTTCATTAAAAAGAGATCAAATATTTCAACCTACCAAAATTCAAGGAAATAAACACAGATACGTTGACTAGCACTGAATTCTGGCACAAATACTGGCACAAATTCCCATCTGCTTATGTTCCAGGCTTTTATTTAGCAAAAATATGAGCTGGCTTCAACGCACTGTTGCTTTATCAAGCTTATTTGAACTAGTGGTCTCGAACTAACGCTATCAATTAACTATATTAACAGACCTAACCAATCAGGCCATTTCTACCCCATCGTTTGAAAAAAAGTACTCTTACTTCCGTCTCCCTTGACAACAAAAGATAGCATTTATAGTCCGACTAATCGTGTTTAGCCTTACATATCATTCCATCCAATCAATTCAAATGTAACTTGTGGCCTATTTCCGTACAATGGTGGTTTAAAATTCTGCCACTGAGCGACTCCGAGTTTTTAGGTTGTCTGACACCCTCATTATTTTCTTTTGCCTATAATTTATTAATTCCTGGACTATTTGCGTAACACATAACATATTCTGTGTCAGCAAGCCCTAAGGAATCCAAATATCTCAATCTAAGGGAGCTAGGTGGCTGCGTTCAAAATGTGCATTTTCTACCACCTCCTGTTCACTTCAATCCCCATGTGGTGTCTGGGTACTGTCATGTTTTCAAACGTAAATCCATCTAATGTCATCTTTCCTAATAAGCGTTTTCCAGGTTTTTTAAAACCTAACTCTGGGAAGGGTAGTGTTTTTATCACTGTCCGTCTGAAAAAAAGTTAGTGCATGTGGCCTTACACGCGTGATAGTAGTAATTGTATATCGCGTTACGCTTGTTGGGGGTGGCATTAATAGCGAGACGCGTGTTTAGTGTTGCATGCGTTCCTGATTTTCAGCCCTCCCTTCTTTCCATCCTACATCCATCTGTCCATTCGTAGTGTAATTAATTTAGGTCATACGCAGTGTGCCTCTCAATGTTTTTTCTTAGAAATGCAATACCCGTTTTAATGTGTTGTGGAAACGCTTGTATTATGCAGTGGCTTATATTTAACGTGGAAACGTTACAATTTGCAGACGAAGCATAAAACAAAGGGGATTTCGAGTACTGTCATTGTGACAGCACTGTTCTTTACCATTCTTCTTCCTTTTATAGAATTTATTTGTTAGGCTTTACATTTACTTTTTTAATTTATATATGTGGATTAGAATTTCTCACGACAAATCCTCCCCTCTTAAAACAGACGTTATATGTCAGTCTATAATTCTATATACACATAGAGAAATTTATTCTTTCTGGGGCTTACGGTGATTCTCATCACACGGATGGCGGCTTAAAAAATCCGCTCCCAGATTTGTTTTTCCACTTATATACTCTATGCTAAACTCAAATGGCTGTAGCAATAATGACCAACGGAGTAATCTAGTGTTCTCATGCCTAGCTTGTGCTAGAAACGACAAGGGTTTGTGATCCGTTTGCAACTTAAATGCCTTCCCATACAGATAAATGTTGAATTTCTTTATCGCCCATATTACTGCAAGACATTCTTTTTCGCTAGTTGAGTAGTTGGTTTCAGCTTTATTCAACTTTCTGCTAGCATATGCCACTGGGCTTAATTCCCCATCCAATGCATCTGATTTCTGTAGCAGAGTTGCACCTAACCCAATATTACTGGCATCCGTTCTTACTACAAATTCCTGACTTAAGTCAGGTAGTTTCAAAATAGGTTTACTTGTGAGCTTTTCCTTCAATTCTTGGTAAGCCATTTCACATTGTGGTGTCCATGTAATTCGATCTGGGTTTCCTTTACGTGTCAAATCAGTTAACGGTGCACATATGGAATTAAAGTTTTTGATATACTTTTGGTAGAAACCACATAATGAGACAAAGGATCTCACGTCTTTCTTGGTTTGTGGTCTCGGGGCTTTCTTTAGTTTCTCCTAATTCTTTGGGTCAGGGGTCATATTTCCCTGATAAACTGTGTGTCCCAGGAATTCCAATTTTTTACATCCAACGCAACATTTGGTTGGTCGGGCTGTTAAATTCGCTTCCCTAAGTCGATTAAACAGCATGTTCAGAGAGTCAATGTGTTCCTCAAAGGTTTCTGTTGCTATAAGGATATCATCCATGAAATTTGTAATGCATGGGTTATTCAGAGGGTCCAATAATTTTCTCATCATTCTAGAGAAGACACTAGGTGCATTCTTCAATCCAAATGGCAATCTGTTAAACTCATAGTGTCCTTCTGAGGTACTAAAAGCTAGATATGGTCTAACCTCAGGCTTTACTGGAATTTGATAGTATCCTTTACTCAAATCCACTTTTGAGAAATACTTAGCTTTATTTAGCCTGGCAAACAACTGATTTGTATCCGGCAATGGATCCACCTGTCCTTCTGTAATAGCATTCAGTCTCCTGTAATCTATACAGAGTCTATGTTCTCCAGAGGGTTTCCTTAAAAGTACAACACTGGAACTATACGAAGATTCACTGTGTGAAATAATTCCTTCCTTCAACAAATAGTCTATCTCTTCCTTCAAAGCTTTCTCCTTAGCAAAAGGAATCGAATAAGGCTTCATACAGACAGGTGTGGGGTCTATCAGTTTCATATCATATTCCAATAAGTTTGTATGCCCCGGTCGATCTGTTAACACCTCTGTATGATTATCTAGAACCTGTTGCACTCTCTCCTTCTGATTTTTCGTTAAATGCGTACTGATTTTCACCTGTGCCGCTGTCTCACAGGGGTGTAATGGATATTCAAATGATGAAAGTGGTTCCTTCTTCATCTCCATTGCAATGGACAAGGTTAGCAAGTGTGTCTCTTCCTGATGTTCTCTTTCCAAATATTTCTTCAGGAGATTCACATGATAGATTTTTTCTTTCCCCTTCTTATCTATCTTATAATTGGTTCTAGACACCTTCTCTAGAACTGTATATGGACCTTGCCATCCAATTTGTAACTTATTCTGATTTCCGGGTAAAAGAAGCAGTACCTTCTCTCCCACAGCCAAATCTCTGTCTTTTGCCTTCCTGTTATAATAAGCAGCATGTTTCTTCCTGGCTTGTTTCAAATTTTCATTGGCAAGTTTCCAGCCAGTTTTTAAACGAGTGGTCAGCTCATTTACATATTGGTATGAGGATGTAATATTTTCCTCTGCTTTTTCATCCGTCCACGTTCTTAACAGTGCTTCAAGTGGACCTTTTATTTTGTGGACCTATTTGTCCATGCACCGGTATGGTCTCGTCCACTCGAAGCGCTATAGTGATGATTTTTCTTCCCAGAATTATCATGCATAAAACGACCGCTACCAATTTTCCTTTTGGGGCTTTCTCCCCACTTAAAATTCTTGATGAGAGATTTCCTCTCTACATCCTCTTCCTCCAGTTTGTTTAAGTCCGATTGAGGGATTTTCGGCTTATCCTGGGGTAAGACATCTTTTTGCACTCTCCGCATAGTGGCCATTGTAAAACAGTTAAGTGAAGCTTGTCCGTGAAAAGGGGCTTCCCATTCCATTTGGTCCACCTTATCAAATTTATATCTCTTTGTATTTTCAGGCCTAATTTTGCCCCTTGGCGTGTCCAGGTCCTGATCAATGTTCCCACTTGTGGGTGTTCCCTCATGTGCTATGCTACACCTTTCTACAAAATTCTCAATGTCCCATCTTGCTTTGGGCCAATAATAATTGTGAGCCACCTTTTGGATGATGGTACCTATTTTCTCATGGTCCCCATCTGGTTTCACATGTAGGTTCCTTATTAATTCTGCCCTATATCTTTTAGGAAGTACCAGCTGTCCCTGACCTTTGGATCTAGCTCCAGTCTTCCTATACATCAACTTGTTTTTCATGTAAAAATCTCCCTTGCCTGGAGTTGTATGACAAGTTGACAATTTCCTGAAACAAGGCTTGAGGGTCTTATCCCCAGCCTGTGCCTTCCTCATCTCTTCTGGAGTGGTATCTAACAGAATATCCTCCTCCTGTCTTGAGGTCGACCTGACCTGAAGGGTTGCCATATACACAGGTTTCCTTCTGCAATGGTCAGTGTCATGATTGTCCATCTGACAATTTTTACACCACCTTTTCCTTTGGTTGAAAGATTTTCTTTCATCATATTTCCTTTCATTGAATTGTGGGTTTTTATTTTTATTTTCATACCGTGGCCTATCAAATTGGTGCTTACCTTTGTTTTGATCCCTATGATCAAATTTATTTAAGTTCTGTGGTGCCCTAAAATTATCCACCTGTTTCTTTTTATTACCTGATACTTCTGCTTGGGCCGCTTGATACCTTTCTGCAACATTTAGCAACTCACCCAGTCTCTCTGCACCTTGTTCCATGAGAAACTTTCTCAGGTCTGGAGCCATGGACTCTCTTAATTGTTCTATAAGGACCATTTCCTTAAGATCTTGGGTTTTCCCCAGAGAAGTCCATTTCTCCAAGTATGTCTCTATCCGTGCAGAGAACTGGTGATAGGTTTCACCTGACAGTAGTTTAGCATTCCTAAATTTTTTTCTGTAAAATTCTGCATTCTTTTCATATCTTAACAAAAGAGCCTGCTTTAGCATGTCATAATTTTCCTGATCATCTCTGTGCATTTTGGCAAAAACTTCATAAGCTGCCCCCCGAAGTCCTTGAGATAACTTTAAGCTCCACCTTTCTCTCTCTAACCCATATGTGGTAGCTAATAATTCGTATCTATTTATATAGCTCTCAATATCATCGTCTTTCTCAACAAAATGATCTAAATGAAAGTTCATAGCTGAGGTTGAGGCTCCCTGAGTAGCAGTAGCATCAGAGGCAAAGGGACTGGCACCATTTTCAGGAGCATGGCCCTGAAACTCAAACTCCCTTAGTCGTAGCTCATGTTCCCTTTGTAATCTCTTCTCCTCCTTTTCTGCTTCCCTTTCTGCAGCTAATCTCTTCTCTTCCCTTTCTGCAGCTAATCTCTTCTCTTCCCTTTCTGCAGCTAATCTCTTCTCTTTCCTTTCTGCCTTTTGTTCTTCTACTTGGAGCCTCTTAATCTCCCTATCAGCCTCCAATGCTTTAGCCTCTTTGTCAGCCTCAATCTGCAACCTCTTAATTTCTTTTTCAGCCTCTAACCTTCTTTCGGCCTCTTTTTTCTAATCTTCTTTCTTCCCGTTCAATAAATTTGTCACATTCAGTAGTGACATAGGTAATCATAACTTGCCCATCTAATCCCAACTCTTTTGCAGTCTGTACAGCCGCAGATCGAAATTTGGCCAGGTCCGCCATTTTATATCAGGTAATTAAATAAAATATCTAACTAAACAATATAATCTGTAATTATATATCCAATGGACAAAACAGGCACCAAGAGCTCAACCTTATTTAATTCCACCCAAGGATACCTTTTAACTTTTTATATTCCCTGAAGTGAATTACCCCCAATATTTATACTAGTAAAGGATTCAATATCCCGGACCGGACCCCAATATATGTGGTAAAGTGGGATGATATAAATATTTATAGGGACTTAGTGTACTGACTGAGATCAGCTGTGAAGGTATCTGTATCTAATATGTGTAGTGTTTTACAGATAACCTTACTTACTGCCACATATTTATATCTCAGTCAGAATTATTCTGGAATATTGTGTTGGCAACGTTATATGTCTAGGGTTATGCAAATGATGAAGTGTAAGTCACCACAACAACAAACAGATAAACAATTTAATTATTCCACCATACTTGACAATACTGTGACACTCACAAACAGTCAACACTCTAGAAGACTATCTTAAAAGATTCAATGATAAATTTCAGATATATACAGATGTATTGATTTTTTCTACAATAGTGATCCTGATTCAACTACACAGTGAACCAGGCAATATAATAACATGTAATTTCAAATATTATGTACACAGATATAAATGTGGTCTTTGCATTGACATACAATATTAGTATTCTATGTGTGTGAGTTGTGATGTGGTAATATGAGGTAATACTGGTTTTGTTCTTCAAGATAGATTCTTATTAGACATCATGACTGCATGTGCTTGTGTATGTTTGGAACTAGTATTGGAGATGGTCTCAGTTCCGAACATTAAAACAATTAATTGCCCCTCTTTAATTAAGTTAGTGTCATTTACGAGGGGTACATAGTGTTGAGCTCTTTTGGCCACAGTGGGCTTAACTTTCGTGATGGCGGCAGGCAAGGACTCCTCTGCTCGACTATTCACTGTTTCTGAAGACACCTCACTGGTTACTACAGGGACCAAGAGTATGCTGTCAGCCTCTGGATTCAGCAAACGCTCAGACCAGGTGCGGCTTCAATACTAGGACCACAGTCCCTGAAACAAGAAGGATGTACCTCCTACTTCAGAACCAATTTATACTATCTGGCTAGACTGAGCACAATACATCACAAACACAGAGTTCAGAGCTTTAGTTTAACTGCTATCTTCTTCTGAAGCAGCTTACTCCAGTATTAACCTCCCTAACGGTTACTACGCCTCTGCACTTTCAGCTATAATTCCTTCCATGTCATAAGGTAGGTGTCAGTGTACTATGTGGTAATTCCATGTAGTTTGACTTTTCTCCGACACCTTCTGTTCAGGTTGGAGCAATATATATATAGATATAGGCCTTGTCTCATGTTCGCTACTGAACTGCACATATATACAGACATAAATTATCAATGTACATTCAATTTTCATTAAAAAGAGATCAAATATTTCAACCTACCAAAATTCAAGGAAATAAACACAGATACGTTGACTAGCACTGAATTCTGGCACAAATACTGGCACAAATTCCCATCTGCTTATGTTCCAGGCTTTTATTTAGCAAAAATATGAGCTGGCTTCAACGCACTGTTGCTTTATCAAGCTTATTTGAACTAGTGGTCTCGAACTAACGCTATCAATTAACTATATTAACAGACCTAACCAATCAGGCCATTTCTACCCCATCGTTTGAAAAAAAAGTACTCTTACTTCCGTCTCCCTTGACAACAAAAGATAGCATTTATAGTCCGACTAATCGTGTTTAGCCTTACATATCATTCCATCCAATCAATTCAAATGTAACTTGTGGCCTATTTCCGTACAATGGTGGTTTAAAATTCTGCCACTGAGCGACTCCGAGTTTTTAGGTTGTCTGACACCCTCATTATTTTCTGTTTCCTATAATTTATTAATTCCTGGACTATTTGCGTAACACTTAACATATTCTGTGTCAGCAAGCCCTAAGGAATCCAAATATCTCAATCTAAGGGAGCTAGGTGGCTGCGTTCAAAATGTGCATTTTCTACCACCTCCTGTTCACTTCAATCCCCATGTGGTGTCTGGGTACTGTCATGTTTTCAAACGTAAATCCATCTAATGTCATCTTTCCTAATAAGCGTTTTCCAGGTTTTTTAAAACCTAACTCTGGGAAGGGTAGTGTTTTTATCACTGTCCGTCTGAAAAAAAGTTAGTGCATGTGGCCTTACACGCGTGATAGTAGTAATTGTATATCGCGTTACGCTTGTTGGGGGGTGGCATTAATAGCGAGACGCGTGTTTAGTGTTGCATGCGTTCCTGATTTTCAGCCCTCCCTTCTTTCCATCCTACATCCATCTGTCCATTCGTAGTGTAATTAATTTAGGTCATACGCAGTGTGCCTCTCAATGTTTTTTTCTTAGAAATGCAATACCCGTTTTAATGTGTTGTGGAAACGCTTGTATTATGCAGTGGCTTATATTTAACGTGGAAACGTTACAATTTGCAGACGAAGCATAAAACAAAGGGGATTTCGAGTACTGTCATTGTGACAGCACTGTTCTTTACCATTCTTCTTCCTTTTATAGAATTTATTTGTTAGGCTTTACATTTACTTTTTTAATTTATATATGTGGATTAGAATTTCTCACGACAAATCCTCCCCTCTTAAAACAGACGTTATATGTCAGTCTATAATTCTATATACACATAGAGAAATTTATTCTTTCTGGGGCTTACGGTGATTCTCATCACACGGATGGCGGCTTAAAAAATCCGCTCCCAGATTTGTTTTTCCACTTATATACTCTATGCTAAACTCAAATGGCTGTAGCAATAATGACCAACGGAGTAATCTAGTGTTCTCATGCCTAGCTTGTGCTAGAAACGACAAGGGTTTGTGATCCGTTTGCAACTTAAATGCCTTCCCATACAGATAAATGTTGAATTTCTTTATCGCCCATATTACTGCAAGACATTCTTTTTCGCTAGTTGAGTAGTTGGTTTCAGCTTTATTCAACTTTCTGCTAGCATATGCCACTGGGCTTAATTCCCCATCCAATGCATCTGATTTCTGTAGCAGAGTTGCACCTAACCCAATATTACTGGCATCCGTTCTTACTACAAATTCCTGACTTAAGTCAGGTAGTTTCAAAATAGGTTTACTTGTGAGCTTTTCCTTCAATTCTTGGTAAGCCATTTCACATTGTGGTGTCCATGTAATTCGATCTGGGTTTCCTTTACGTGTCAAATCAGTTAACGGTGCACATATGGAATTAAAGTTTTTGATATACTTTTGGTAGAAACCACATAATGAGACAAAGGATCTCACGTCTTTCTTGGTTTGTGGTCTCGGGGCTTTCTTTAGTTTCTCCAAATTCTTTGGGTCAGGGGTCATATTTCCCTGATAAACTGTGTGTCCCAGGAATTCCAATTCTTTACATCCAACGCAACATTTGGTTGGTCGGGCTGTTAAATTCGCTTCCCTAAGTCGATTAAACAGCATGTTCAGAGAGTCAATGTGTTCCTCAAAGGTTTCTGTTGCTATAAGGATATCATCCATGAAATTTGTAATGCATGGGTTATTCAGAGGGTCCAATAATTTTCTCATCATTCTAGAGAAGACACTAGGTGCATTCTTCAATCCAAATGGCAATCTGTTAAACTCATAGTGTCCTTCTGAGGTACTAAAAGCTAGATATGGTCTAACCTCAGGCTTTACTGGAATTTGATAGTATCCTTTACTCAAATCCACTTTTGAGAAATACTTAGCTTTATTTAGCCTGGCAAACAACTGATTTGTATCCGGCAATGGATCCACCTGTCCTTCTGTAATAGCATTCAGTCTCCTGTAATCTATACAGAGTCTATGTTCTCCAGAGGGTTTCCTTAAAAGTACAACACTGGAACTATACGAAGATTCACTGTGTGAAATAATTCCTTCCTTCAACAAATAGTCTATCTCTTCCTTCAAAGCTTTCTCCTTAGCAAAAGGAATCGAATAAGGCTTCATACAGACAGGTGTGGGGTCTATCAGTTTCATATCATATTCCAATAAGTTTGTATGCCCCGGTCGATCTGTTAACACCTCTGTATGATTATCTAGAACCTGTTGCACTCTCTCCTTCTGATTTTTCGTTAAATGCGTACTGATTTTCACCTGTGCCGCTGTCTCACAGGGGTGTAATGGATATTCAAATGATGAAAGTGGTTCCTTCTTCATCTCCATTGCAATGGACAAGGTTAGCAAGTGTGTCTCTTCCTGATGTTCTCTTTCCAAATATTTCTTCAGGAGATTCACATGATAGATTTTTTCTTTCCCCTTCTTATCTATCTTATAATTGGTTCTAGACACCTTCTCTAGAACTGTATATGGACCTTGCCATCCAATTTGTAACTTATTCTGATTTCCGGGTAAAAGAAGCAGTACCTTCTCTCCCACAGCCAAATCTCTGTCTTTTGCCTTCCTGTTATAATAAGCAGCATGTTTCTTCCTGGCTTGTTTCAAATTTTCATTGGCAAGTTTCCAGCCAGTTTTTTAACGAGTGGTCAGCTCATTCACATATTGGTATGAAGATGTAATGTTTTCCTCTGCCTTTTCATCAGTCCACGTTCTTAACAAAGCTACATATGGACCTTTAATTGTGTGGACCTATTTGTCCATGCACCGGTATGGTCTTCCACTCGAAGCTTTATAGTGATGATTTTTCCTCCCAGAATTATCATTCACAAAACGACCGCTACCAATTTTCCTTTTGGGGCTTTCTCCCCACTTAAAATTCTTGATGAGAGATTTCCTCTCTACATCCTCTTCCTCCAGTTTGTTTAAGTCCGATTGAGGGATTTTCGGCTTATCCTGGGGTAAGACATCTTTTTGCACTCTCCGCATAGTGGCCATTGTAAAACAGTTAAGTAAAGCTTGTCCGTGAAAAGGGGCTTCCCATTCCATTTGGTCCACCTTATCAAATTTATATCTCTTTGTATTTTCAGGCCTAATTTTGCCCCTTGGCGTGTCCAGGTCCTGATCAATGTTCCCACTTGTGGGTGTTCCCTCATGTGCTATGCTACACCTTTCTACAAAATTCTCAATGTCCCATCTTGCTTTGGGCCAATAATAATTGTGAGCCACCTTTTGGATGATGGTACCTATTTTCTCATGGTCCCCATCTGGTTTCACATGTAGGCTCCTTATTAATTCTGCCCTATATCTTTTAGGAAGTACCAGCTGTCCCTGACCTTTGGATCTAGCTCCAGTCTTCCTATACATCAACTTGTTTTTCATGTAAAAATCTCCCTTGCCTGGAGTTGTATGACAAGTTGACAATTTCCTGAAACAAGGCTTGAGGGTCTTATCCCCAGCCTGTGCCTTCCTCATCTCTTCTGGAGTGGTATCTAACATAATATCCTCCTCCTGTCTTGAGGTCGACCTGACCTGAAGGGTTGCCATATACACAGGTTTCCTTCTGCAATGGTCAGTGTCATGATTGTCCATCTGACAATTTTTACACCACCTTTTTCCTTGGTTGAAAGATTTTCTTTCATCATATTTCCTTTCATCGAATTGTGGGTTTTTATTTTTATTTTCATACCGTGGCCTATCAAATTGGTGCTTACCTTTGTTTTGATCCCTATGATCAAATTTATTAAAGTTCTGTGGTGCCCTAAAATTATCCACCTGTTTCTTTTTATTACCTGATACTTCTGCTTGGGCCGCTTGATACCTTTCTGCAACATTTAGCAACTCACCCAGTCTCTCTGCACCTTGTTCCATGAGAAACTTTCTCAGGTCTGGAGCCATGGACTCTCTTAATTGTTCTATAAGGACCATTTCCTTAAGATCTTGGGTTTTCCCCAGAGAAGTCCATTTCTCCAAGTATGTCTCTATCCGTGCAGAGAACTGGTGATAGGTTTCACCTGACAGTAGTTTAGCATTCCTAAATTTTTTTTCTGTAAAATTCTGCATTCTTTTCATATCTTAACAAAAGAGCCTGCTTTAGCATGTCATAATTTTCCTGATCATCTCTGTGCATTTTGGCAAAAACTTCATAAGCTGCCCCCCGAAGTCCTTGAGATAACTTTAAGCTCCACCTTTCTCTCTCTAACCCATATGTGGTAGCTAATAATTCGTATCTATTTATATAGCTCTCAATATCATCGTCTTTCTCAACAAAATGATCTAAATGAAAGTTCATAGCTGAGGTTGAGGCTCCCTGAGTAGCAGTAGCATCAGAGGCAAAGGGACTGGCACCATTTTCAGGAGCATGGCCCTGAAACTCAAACTCCCTTAGTCGTAGCTCATGTTCCCTTTGTAATCTCTTCTCCTCCTTTTCTGCTTCCCTTTCTGCAGCTAATCTCTTCTCTTCCCTTTCTGCAGCTAATCTCTTCTCTTCCCTTTCTGCAGCTAATCTCTTCTCTTCCCTTTCTGCCTTTTGTTCTTCTACTTGGAGCCTCTTAATCTCCCTATCAGCCTCCAATGCTTTAGCCTCTTTGTCAGCCTCAATCTGCAACCTCTTAATTTCTTTTTCAGCCTCTAACCTTCTTTCGGCCTCTTTTTCTAATCTTCTTTCTTCCCGTTCAATAAATTTGTCACATTCAGTAGTGACATAGGTAATCATAACTTGCCCATCTAATCCCAACTCTTTTGCAGTCTGTACAGCCGCAGATCGAAATTTGGCCAGGTCCGCCATTTTATATCAGGTAATTAAATAAAATATCTAACTAAACAATATAATCTGTAATTATATATCCAATGGACAAAACAGGCACCAAGAGCTCAACCTTATTTAATTCCACCCAAGGATACCTTTTAACTTTTTATATTCCCTGAAGTGAATTACCCCCAATATTTATACTAGTAAAGGATTCAATATCCCGGACCGGACCCCAATATATGTGGTAAAGTGGGATGATATAAATATTTATAGGGACTTAGTGTACTGACTGAGATCAGCTGTGAAGGTATCTGTATCTAATATGTGTAGTGTTTTACAGATAACCTTACTTACTGCCACATATTTATATCTCAGTCAGAATTATTCTGGAATATTGTGTTGGCAACGTTATATGTCTAGGGTTAGGCAAATGATGAAGTGTAAGTCACCACAGCAACAAACAGATAAACAATTTAAATATTCCACCATACTTGACAATACTGTGACACTCACAAACAGTCAACACTCTAGAAGACTATCTTAAAAGATTCAATGATAAATTTCAGATATATACAGATGTATTGATTTTCTCTACAATAGTGATCCTGATTCAACTACACAGTGAACCAGGCAATATAATAACATGTAATTTCAAATATTATGTACACAGATATAAATGTGGTCTTTGCATTGACATACAATATTAGTATTCTATGTGTGTGAGTTGTGATGTGGTAATATGAGGTAATACTGGTTTTGTTCTTCAAGATAGATTCTTATTAGACATCATGACTGCATGTGCTTGTGTATGTTTGGAACTAGTATTGGAGATGGTCTCAGTTCCGAACATTAAAACAATTAATTGCCCCTCTTTAATTAAGTTAGTGTCATTTACGAGGGGTACATAGTGTTGAGCTCTTTTGGCCACAGTGGGCTTAACTTTCGTGATGGCGGCAGGCAAGGACTCCTCTGCTCGACTATTCACTGTTTTCTGAAGACACCTCACTGGTTACTACAGGGACCCAAGAGTATGCTGTCAGCCTCTGGATTCAGCAAACGCTCAGACCAGGTGCGGCTTCAATAACTAGGACCACAGTCCCTGAAACAAGAAGGAGGTACCTCCTACTTCAGAACCAATTTATACTATCTGGCTAGACTGAGCACAATACATCACAAACACAGAGTTCAGAGCTTTAGTTTAACTGCTATCTTCTTCTGAAGCAGCTTACTCCAGTATTAACCTCCCTAACGGTTACTACGCCTCTGCACTTTCAGCTATAATTCCTTCCATGTCATAAGGTAGGTGTCAGTGTACTATGTGGTAATTCCATGTAGTTTGACTTTTCTCCGACACCTTCTGTTCAGGTTGGAGCAATATATATATATATAGATATAGGCCTTGTCTCATGTTCGCTACTGAACTGCACATATATACAGACATAAATTATCAATGTACATTCAATTTTCATTAAAAAGAGATCAAATATTTCAACCTACCAAAATTCAAGGAAATAAACACAGATACGTTGACTAGCACTGAATTCTGGCACAAATACTGGCACAAATTCCCATCTGCTTATGTTCCAGGCTTTTATTTAGCAAAAATATGAGCTGGCTTCAACGCACTGTTGCTTTATCAAGCTTATTTGAACTAGTGGTCTCGAACTAACGCTATCAATTAACTATATTAACAGACCTAACCAATCAGGCCATTTCTACCCCCATCGTTTGAAAAAAAGTACTCTTACTTCCGTCTCCCTTGACAACAAAAGATAGCATTTATAGTCCGACTAATCGTGTTTAGCCTTACATATCATTCCATCCAATCAATTCAAATGTAACTTGTGGCCTATTTCCGTACAATGGTGGTTTAAAATTCTGCCACTGAGCGACTCCGAGTTTTTAGGTTGTCTGACACCCTCATTATTTTCTTTTGCCTATAATTTATTAATTCCTGGACTATTTGCGTAACACTTAACATATTCTGTGTCAGCAAACCCTAAGGAATCCAAATATCTCAATCTAAGGGAGCTAGGTGGCTGCGTTCAAAATGTGCATTTTCTACCACCGCCTGTTCACTTCAATCCCCATGTGGTGTCTGGGTACTGTCATGTTTTCAAACGTAAATCCATCTAATGTCATCTTTCCTAATAAGCGTTTTCCAGGTTTTTTTAAAACCTAACTCTGGGAAGGGTAGTGTTTTTATCACTGTCCGTCTGAAAAAAAGTTAGTGCATGTGGCCTTACACGCGTGATAGTAGTAATTGTATATCGCGTTACGCTTGTTGGGGGTGGCATTAATAGCGAGACGCGTGTTTAGTGTTGCATGCGTTCCTGGTTTTCAGCCCTCCCTTCTTTCCATCCTACATCCATCTGTCCATTCGTAGTGTAATTAATTTAGGTCATACGCAGTGTGCCTCTCAATGTTTTTTCTTAGAAATGCAATACCCGTTTTAATGTGTTGTGGAAACGCTTGTATTTATGCAGTGGCTTATATTTAACGTGGAAACGTTACAATTTGCAGACGAAGCATAAAACAAAGGGGATTTCGAGTACTGTCATTGTGACAGCACTGTTCTTTACCATTCTTCTTCCTTTTATAGAATTTATTTGTTAGGCTTTACATTTACTTTTTTAATTTATATATGTGGATTAGAATTTCTCACGACAAATACCCATTACATCCTTGTGAAACAGCTGCACAGGTAAAAGTCAGTAAGCACCTGACTAAAAATCGGAGGGAGAGAGTTCAACAGGTTCTGGAGGAACATACAGATGTATTAACAGATAAACCAGGACATACAAATTTGCTACAGTATGACATGAAACTGGTAGACTCAAACCCAATCTGTATGAGAGCCTATTCTATTCCGTTCGCGAAGGAGAAGGCATTGAAAGAAGAAATAGATTATTTGTTGAAGGAGGGGATTATTTCACACAGTGAATCTTCTTTTAGCTCCAGTGTAGTTTTGTTGAGGAAACCGTCTGGGGAACATAGACTGTGCATAGATTACAGGAAACTGGAAGCGCCAAACACGGCGCATAAGGCAGAAACCAGTGCTCTCTCCAGGTTGTTCGTTGTGACGCCACTCCTCTTAGCTCTTGCACATTATTTAGGCCCAACGTTCTTCCTTCTCTTATTATTGTTCTTCTGAGTGTTTCTTTTGGTCTTCCTTTTTTCCTCTTACCCTCAGGAACCCAAGTGAGCGCCTGTAGTGGTATTCTGTTGTTTTGCATTCGTAGGACATGACCGATATATGACCATCGTCTTTTCCTTATATAGTCGGAGACATATTTCTGCCTAGAGTCTTCTCTTATTTGTCGATTAGTCTTGAATTCTTTCCAACTGATGTTCATGATTTTTCTAAGACATTTGTTCTCGAATGTATTCAGCTTGTTCTCCAATGATTTTGTTATTTTCCAACTCTCACAGCCGTATGTTAACACTGAGATAACATTTGAATTAAACAGACGAAGCTTGGTATGTATATTCAATGATCGTAATTTCTAAATGTTAGATAATCTATTGAAGGCGCTAGCTGCCAAAGCAATTCTAGTATGGATTTCTCTTGTTGTGTCACCATCCTGAGTCATTTTACTGCCTAAATAATTGAAACTTTCAACTTTCTGTAGTTTTTCCCCGTTCAAGATGATATCAAAGGGCTCGTTAGAAAAGTTCATAGCTTTAGTTTTAGAGGCATTTATTTGGAGACCTATTTTAACCGAGAGATGACACAAATTATTTATTGCTTCTTGGGATTGTCTTGGTGTTGAACTTAAGAATGCTACATCATCTGCGAAATCCAGGTCCCCCAGGAATTTTCCATTTGTCCATTTTATACCTAATTGTTCATTGTGGGTATAGTTTCTCATAACCCAATCAATAGCTATTCCAAAAAGTAGTGGTGACATAATACAGCCTTGTTTCACCCCTGTTTCTACTGTAAACCATTCTGTATTCCCTTTATTGTTCTAACACAACATCTTGCATTGTCATATAGCGCTTTGATTATATTCACATATTTTGTTGGAAAACCATAGATTGTAAGTATCTTCCACAATGATGGCTCCGAGTGTATTTTCAAGGATGATGCGCAAATTGTTGGATCCCCTGAATAATCCATGTATCCCCCCCCCCCCCCCCCCTTTTCCCCCGCTAGCCCCTATACGCCCATCTTGATACCACTGTCTGTTCCCCTGAAACTACCCACAACGCTATCAAAGTATATGTACGACTTCCACATCCTGTAGGGGTGTTTCTTAACCTGCGATCATTATATCACCAGCGGCTTTTACTCTCACAATCCATGTCCCTTCACTGATGTTTGATTTGCTTGACCTGTTCATGAGTGCTGAAGGTCTTGTGACTTAAAGTTGCTAAGGGATAGGTCATCGGCTCCATAACCACCCCAACTTAATCCTCTTTTAGTGGTTGCTTTATATGTTACAGCGTTACTATTCTTAGCTCCATATTCGGACCTCGGTAACATCCTGGCGATATTATCATGGTACATGATTATACCAGCATTATTATATCAGCCTTATTTTACTAGCATTATATACCAGCTTCCCGACGTTTGTCTTTCCCTTAAATACCGTGTCCGGTAACCAGTTGCGTAACTACCGCCCGGGGGGACCGGGGTCGTTCCAAGATCTCGTCACTGAATCGGCCCAGAAAGTATTGGTCTGAAGAGACCCGAACTGATGACGCCACAAATTATTTGATTATTTATATTAAGTTTCAAAATTAATGTTAATAATTTGTTTTTTAAACAAACAGTAATTATTAAATAAGTATTGTAAATTTTTGTATACAGATTTGCCGTACACTGATAATGGTTGTTGAATCCATTATATAAGAGAGACCCCACTGAATTTGTGCCAAGGGGCGCGGTCCTATGTAATTACGTCACTTGCAGGAACTAACCTGTTTTATGTTGCTGTTGTCAAGATCTATGTGTAAATTACACCCTCCTTGGTTAAAGCATTACCGAATGGAGGCAGATATCAAGAAGAATTCAGATAAAATCTCTGCAGGTCAACAATGAAAAAACTTTTGTTTTTATTCATTTACTTTTTTTTTCTTTTAAGTCTGAGACGCTCAGATTTCTAGGTACTTTCCAAAGAACTTAATATCGTCCAGGGAAAAATGGAAATCTACGTAAAGCTGTTGCAAGTCAGGAGATTACGATAACGACCATGTAAAAGATGAATGGGCAGGTTTAAATGGAATAGAAAAAGAATGAATTTGAGAAGAACTGTGTTGTCGGAAATAGAACCCCTATAAAGGTCAAGAAGAAAAGAAAAAGAAAATGCACTAATTATGCACAGACATTCCCACAAGATTTTAGCTCCAGACGACAGAGATCTCGTTAGTTTCGAGTTTAAATAATGGGCGCCGGACTTTTGGGAAGGGGATTCAAGCAACCCCAGTACATAAAATGTTTCTTCCCCCCCTCCCTTTACACATTAGTTATTGTGCTTTTTTTTCAGGGACGAATATGTTTCTTTTTTCCTTTGGTATGAATAGGTTCCGTATTTTTATTGTGCTTGCATTTAATGCCGTCTTTCATCTCCTTACTTCTTTTATGTATATCCCTAAAAATAAAAAATAAAATAAAATTATTATAGCGTTCATGTTTTATTGTTGTGACTTTTCTCACCATATTTTTTACTGTCGTGTTTCCTTCTGTTACACACGGTTCGCACGTTGTTGTAAGTTTTGTTCTTGCATAGTGTGGCAGTGTTATAGTAGTTGTTCATGTTTTTTGGTTGTTATTCTTATTCATTGACACCGTGATAAGAAATGAAACCCGTATAGCCATCCTTTACGTAATTTCTAAAATAATTGTCAGGTTCCATAAACGGTTGATAAATGTGACACAAAAGATAAGAAAAATATACTTTATCTTCACTGGTTTTGTGACGAGAAGATGAACTACTGAAAACACCGAGAAGATGAACTACTGAAAACATCGTGATTAAAATTGAGGGCGAGGAAAGTTGAGGCAAACAATGAGACAAGATAATGGATGTGCTACTTAACATTGTTGCGCTTGAACAAGTGAATATTAGAATTGAGACGTAGCATTAGAGATCGAAGTCTGTGGACAGACACGATCGCTTGCACCTCACGGCACATACATGATGATGGTGTCTCGAACTTTGTTTCTTACGTATGTTTTTATGTCGGTTATTTTCAAGTATAGATGCTTCTCTACTATTTCCTGTCTTCATTGTCAGTTGGCTGAAATCCAAATGTATAAAATGCACTTCAAAGGTAATTATTTTTTTTAAGTCAAATAATGTCTACATGCTGATGCTTCACAAATAACTTAATTAGTCGTTCCTCTTTTAACTTGTAGAGGTTAGCTAAAGAGAGCGCAATACTATCTTATAAGCTGTCTTCCCTTTGACCTGGTTCAGGTCCAGTCCTCGGTCCTTGGGAGATTTCTAATGTCTTCACAGAGAACTCGGAATCATCCTGGAGGTCTGTTTCTCTGTCTCTTCGCTTTGCATAATTAGTCGTGGTAGATATCTTATCCCATTCTGCAGACATGACAAAACCATCGCAACTGGGACTGTTACACTCGGGTCTGCGGTGGACACATTTCAAGGCCATGACATATCTTTTGGTTGCAGGTCCTTATCCCTTCATGTTACTTGGACCACGTTCCTCAGAGACCTCATTTGTGCTGTTTTTAGCTGGAACGTGTGAGGTTGTGGTTACTGTTCAGCACTCACATCCGGTCAGGGCTGCGACATAGATGAAGATGTATTCAAACATCTTCATCTTTTTGCCAATATTTACAAGTAACAATAATATTGATTATAACAAGCTTGAAAAGTAATGAATCATGACCCAATGAATACGTAATGGGAAAAGCGTGTTTTTCAGCACTTGATAATACACATCAACTCCTTCACTATCAGGGGCCGCATAGTGTGCAGGATACGGTGCATTAGTGTCCCAAGAGCCGCATACTACCGCCCTTTTGTTTGTAATTCGATTTTCTCGTGTCTGAAGTTTACACGTTACAAAACAAATTTTATCAGTTGCTTATAAGGCTTTCGACACATGAACACATATTCAGGCAATTTATAACGATTTTATATACTGTTTATTATGACTTAATATATCCCGATGTTTCTGATAAGACAAAGAAAGAATAAGTCTACTCCTTCGTCAGACATCTCATAAAAGATTAATATGAGGTTAGGTATGGCGCTGACAATCCTGTCATGTCAACCGAATTGCTACAGAAACTACCGCTTCATAAGCATTTTAAGGTTTTGGTTTATGCGTCATGTCTGGTGACAGCTGTAGTAGTGACTCCTTGCTCGAATATGTTCTTGTCAACCTGCGTCAACCATTCACATACGCTTGCAGAGTGGTTTCTGTAGCAATGTGCTTTACATAATGAGGTTGCAAGTCTCACGCTCAACTACACTATGTAGATTTATTTTTAAAGAAGAAAACGTATGCGGTCTTAAGATATTTACACTGGTACTGGCAGTTATAACCAAATATCACTCTTGTAACTTTGTCTTTCGCCATCATCATGTGCCATCTTCACATCTATGGTCGGCTGCAATGGATCTCCGTCGTCTTCTGTCTCCTGTCGTGATGGTGCACAATGATAGACTCTTTCCTGTCCATCTCTTGGTGTTATCATCCCAAGTACAGCGCTGTATTCCTCTTGCACGTTTGCCTTGAACTTTGCTTTCTAATTTGGTCTTCAGTAATGATGTTATGTCTTTTTTACATGGCCACTTTATTTTTGCTATCTTATTTTGATCTCCTTCATTAATTCTCTTCTCATTCCTAGGTTTTCTAGGACCTTATTTTTTGTTTTCATCTCTTTCAATGAGAAGTGTATCAGTCTTGTCTTTAGACTATCCCTAGTTTAAGAATATCGATGGATCCCAGCATGTAGCGTTCACATAGAGACATGAAATGCTTCCCCATTCCCTGGAACCAGATATTGCCCCGCTAGCCTGATGGTTTAGTATCATCTTGTATACTTTCTACGTTTTCAGTTTTGCTCCTAACAAAGTATAGAGTCACCATTGTTGTTGGTCACCTTCCAAGACGTCTGCGTCAAAACATTCATATGTTTTTGCTATGGTAGTGTCTGTAGCAATTAGTGTTGCCTGATATGGTTGCCAGCCTCATGCACAACTTCATTTTAATCGCCGCTTACAGATGCCAGGAGCATCCCATTGACAGTGTGGTTAGAGCGCTCGTGCCGAGTTTGATTCACGGTATCGACATGCTCCAGTTAAACAAGCTGTAAATGGATTCCTGATTTGCTCTTGAGTTAGGGAAGGAAAAGGCAGCGAGAAAGGGAATTTGTCACCCCACCTCTGTATGCTGGACCTAGTATAGTGAAGTCTCTAACACTTCACTTCCTTACGGCAGTATCTGCGATGAGACTACCTTTACGATATACCTGATGGAGCAGTAGTCCAATGTCTTTTTTTATTTTCTCAGGAACCCCCTGGGAACCACATGGGGGCAATTTCAACTTGTGGGGCACAACAAATATCTCGACCTTCTGCTTTGGAAGCTGGCGAAAGAATAATTAACTAAGTACTTGCATTTATATATATACGTATGTCATGACATGATCGCCTACGCCGCCTGGCATGATACTTGAAAAAATAATACAGGGTGTTTATAAAGTCGCTGTGCAGTGAAATTTACGCCCGGGCGAGACTACGTCACCAGAAATGTGGTTTTCAATTGGGGCTTGTTGTGTAATGCTGCACACGGGATTGTGGAACACAGCATTGGAACACAGAATATCATGACGTAAATTTGCATCATTCATGACGTAATTTCTAAAATATTTTTCAAATTCACTGCACAGCGACTTTATAAACACCCTGTATATAGGACATGCGTATTTTTCTTAGTAGACACACACCATACGGCCGCTGCCCTAGCAACAATTTTGCAATTAGGAAAAAGCTGCCCACCACACACATTTTTATTGGGATCCTCGCCGGTACGACGGAAATCGTGCACTGTGCTGACATCCTCTTTGTGTGATCTAAGGGAGGAGATCGAATCACTGATGGAGTTGTCCATGTGAAAAGAAGATGGTTCGTAACACCATACCAAACCAAACCACACACAACTGTGGTAGTAGAAAACTACGGTACAATCGTAGCAATATATACTTACTTGCTTAGTTATTCCTCTTCTACCCTGAAGTGTAGAGGTTTGCCAGAGAGAGCGCCATACTACCCTATCGGTTGTCTTCCTTCTGGCCTGGTTCCAATCTAGTCCTAGGTCCTTCAGAGATTGTTTAATGTTTTCCTCCCAGCTGACTTTGGGTCGTCCTGTTCGTTCGTCCTGGAGGTCTGGATCCCTGGCTCTTAGTTTCCAATATTTGTCGTGCTAGCCAATCTTCTCCCATTCTACAGACACGGCCAAAGCCAAACCTTCGTAGTTGGGACTGTTCTACTCGGGTCTGCAAAATACAGGGTCGTGGCAATATACAAACAATCATTAAAATACATCACCTCATGTACCAAAAAATGTCCCGCACAAATTCTGATATAAATTGACACCACCAACAGCAATCAATTGCAAATGACGATAGGTATTTGAATATAACACAAAATTGAAAATAGACTGACACTAAATGCCTTAATTATAACCGACAGTTAGGTTGAACACAGGGTAGACCGAAATGGTGGACGATAGAAGACAAATGACCATAAGATGCTTGTCCACTCTCCGCCCATTTCATTTTAAAAAAAAACATTTCCGCAATGTTGCGGTGTTGCTGTAACATACATGGATTGTTGCCAACAAACTACTTACACCCGGGAGCAATAAATGTCCATAATTTGAGCAGTGGAAGTTAATTCATGTTGTGGCAAAATTCTGTTTAGCTTTAAAATGCATATGAGTATTCATAACGTGTACGGATCTGCCAGAAATGCATGCACAGTTACATTAAAAGTTTTTCAGAGGAACGTTCTCCGAGCACGCAAAAATGTAAACGGACAACAGGAAAAGTACAAAAAAGTAAGCAAAAAACAAGGAAAAAAATCTGTTTAGACCTAAGCAGAAAAAGAAAACTCACTTTAGACCTACACATTGACACATTAGCGCAATGAGATATACTAATTTTGTGCGTAGAGTACAAAGGAAAATACATTATAAGAATAATTATCCTTTCTTTTTTCTTCCCGTCATTTCCGAATTAAAAATTATTTTCTACGAACACTTCAGCCGCTTGGTCTAATTAATTAATAACTATATGTTGACGCCAAACTTGCCGTCCTGTGCCATCCGTTCAAGTTTTCCTATGTCCTTTATTCTAAAAATTAATTTTAATTCCCTTGTTCACACAATCCTGTTTGCGCCTGAAGCTTCTTCTTCTTCTTTGTCAGTTTTTAATTGCTTATTTTGTTTTAAGCTGAAAGGGCGAAGCATATTTGACTGCTGCAAGAGATCTAACATTTATCTTTCATCTGCCCTAGGCTTGGTTTTAAATGAGCAGGGTTCAGGTCAGATATTCTTGAAGTCAACTATTCTGAGACCCTTAGACTAAGATCTTATCAGACTAAAAGGTAAAGTTAATCCCATAGAAGATACTGTCGTAGGGGAGTGCAGTGTTAGATACTTCACTATACTAGATCAAGCATCGAGAGGTGGGGTGACCATTTCCCATCATCGCTGCCTTTTCTTCCCTAACCCAAGAGCGAAGTCAGGTACCCATTTACAGCTGGGTAGACTGAAGCGTGTCAACACTGTGAATCGAACACGGTACCTTTGCCGCGAGAGACCAGCGGTCTAACCACTTTGTCAATCGGACGCTCCTTATCAGACTCTTCCTTTTGTCTCGGTGTCGCTCCTAGCGGCGGAGCATGGAGCCAGCACTGTAGTAGGTTCTAAGAGAGCTTGTTAACCAATTCGCTCCTTGTGGAGCATGAAATCAATATGCAAGCATAGTTTTACACACTATCATATAGAAAATTAAATAAAAAGACAATGTCTGCTTCAGATTATTTAAATGCTTAATTTTTATTTTATTTTTGAAACGTTCACACAAAGTTGATTCAAACTGGCAAAATATCGCTGGATTAAAATCTGCAAATACAAACTTTAAATGGCAAGGACCGTACCAGTTTAATTCATTTATTAATTCCCCTTTCTGATCCCCGCGAAGAATGGGTTCTTCATTGCTGCTGTTCCCTTGCAAGAAGTCCACAGTTAAGCCCTCACGTGATCCTTCATGGGTAATTTCCGTAGCATTTTGTTTTATATTATAACTAGTGTAAAAGCCTGTCATAAGACGGGAATTACATTCAAAAGCACCAATACCTAACGGCAACAAAAGTATTAAACAAAACCACTGCGCATCACCACAGTACACGAACTACGTAGCAGCAGCGAGGATCCCAATGTGTGTATACGGGATCACACATTCTATAAATATTTTTTGTGCACACCGTCATTTGCGCATTCTTCTTTGGTAAGTGTTACTATTTTCGGGAGAGTACATATAAGGGAAACAATACAATTAATGTCTAACTTTCAATCAAAGTTGCATCCCTTGGCGTTACGCACTGACAGAAAAAGTTGGGATTTTATATATAGGATATTACGAGCTCCACGCCCAGCCTGATAATAGTCACCTCTTACGATTTGCGTGCAGTGAAGGAACTCTATTGTTTCTTTGTCTCATCAGTGACCAATGTGAACTTCATGGGACAATGACCGCATAGCTACAGTTATATACTTGATATTTTGCTTCTTAAATTAAATGTACTTCAGTTACGCCAATCTCAAAACCCTACTTCAGCAATGTTCCATAAAAATTCTACATCAAGAATGTTCCAGTAATATAATATATCAAACTGACTTCTGAAGAATAGTTTTACATAGTAAGACATTTCTCAAATTTATCGATTACATAGTTGCTTGTTAACACAAAGGCATTGCTTACCAGATAAGTTCTTATTCTTTATTAAATATATGCAGTTGCTCTCATGCTATTACTACACAAATGATAAAAGTTCTAACTTACGATTGCTTTGACGCATTCCGCAAAAAATTACGAGATAACTCGAAATCACTAAATATAATACCCGTCAAATTAAAATATATACTTATAAAGATGTTCCATATCATATTCTTAATATTGTACTCACATTCCAACGAAACAAAATTCGCTTTTTGCCTCTCCCGGCAAAATACAAGAGATTTTCATTTTGTTACCAAATTAGGACGTTTCATACTATAGTTTGGATCGGTTTGGTTCATTGTGTCTATCGACATCCTTTTTGGTTGTGTGCCATCCCTGTTTACTGTGTTAGTTTAACGCCATTCCAGTCTGATGCATGTACCTGAAATGCAGGGTGGTCCAAAAGTCTCCATACGTAGGGAAAATGATCACTTCTTTAACAAACTGTCACTTTATGTGGTCTGTGATTCGCATTTTGTCCTGGTACACCATAGCCATGAAAAAAAAAAATTGAAAACAAAGAAAAAGATAAGAATTATTCCCTATGTATGGAGATTTTTGGACCACCCTGTTTATTTTTTGTACTTGCCATGTGCCATCAAATATCTGACTGCCTCAAGTTTTGCTTCCGCCCTTACAATACATGTACACGCCGTGTGCCATCAAATATCTGACTGTCTCAAGTTTTGCTTACGCCCTTACAATACATGTACACACCGTGTGCCATCAAATATATGACTGCCTCAAGTTTTGCTTCCGCCTTTACAATACATGTACACGCCGTGTGCCATCAAATATCTGACTGCCTCAAGTTTTGCTTCCGCCCTTACAATACATGTATACGCCGTGTGCCATCAAATATCTGACTGCCTCAAGTTTTGCTTCCACCCTATCAAAACATAAACAACGACTTATTGATTTCTTCTTCTCAACATCTATAGTGTAATAGTTATCTCATTAAATATCTGTGCTCTTCGACGCTGCCCACTACTTTTCAAACTCTCCCCGCTACTCTTCACTACCTTATTCCTGTCACAAAAGAAAAAATAGCAATGATCCATACGGTAAAAATATACAAGGAAGCAATCAGGATAGTTTATGCAATATGAGTTGTTGCCCCGTGCTCATCAAGAAGACCATCTGTGGATTATGGGAAAAAAATTGCTATGGAATTGTTTGCAGACGTTGTGTGAAGGGAACATTCCTGTTTGGTTATTATGGGAGTCATTCGACGTTGTTGCGAAAGAACCAAAATGTTACATAACAGGAGGTTCCAGTCGGTAATATAAGATGGATTTTAAGTTATTTACGCCATCCAGTTTGTAATTAATTCTAATATACGACATTTCAGCAAAAGTAGAAAACAAGATGTCGCCACACTAGGAAAAAACATATTTCCATTCCACTATTCTTATTTTAAACATATTGGTAATATATATTATAGCACTTCACTGAGAATTCCCACAACCCAACCGTCACGTCAGACCTTTGCATAGTTAGTCTAATACAAGCTACACCCTACTTGCCTCACACAACCAAAGGTTTTATTCTCAGAAGTTCCAAGATTTAGATATGTATCTCTGTGTCTTCCCCGGTAAAATTCTCATCGTTTTGCTGTTTACATCATTACTTTTACTTTAATCAACGGAGCTAGGGAGATCTGGCTGAAATCATTAATAAACTTTAGAATCATGGCTCCTGTTCTGTCCAAAACATTCGTTACCCCTTTCTCGATAGTGTGGGTGCACTCTACCACATTTGATTCTCATGATTTTAAGCATTTTCGTACATTTCTTATGTATGCTATTTATGTAGGATCTGCATCTCATTGCAAGCACATATTCCACTGCAAGCTAGGGTATATCTGCGAGAAAGTGCATAATTCCAGCAGCTGAAAGCATGTTGAGCCACTTATCGAAAAAGATGTCTTCTAGTACTTGGGTTAACTGTCTTCCAAGCATAAGAAGATTTTGTCACGCAAATGGGGGGGGGGGGGGGGGGGGGGGGGGGGGGGGGTGGGGGGGGGGGGGGGGGGGGGGGGGTGGGGGCGGGGGGGGGGGGGGGGGGGGGGGGGGGGGGGGGGGGGGGCGGGGGGGGGGGGGGAGGGGGGGAGGGGGGGGGGACCTTACGTCTGGCTCACCGGACAGCTTAGAAACACAGGCTTCGATTTTCTCCCAGCGTTTTCATTTACATATATAACATATTTATATTTGTGTTGCTTTTGTTTTATGAAAAATGTTGAAACAGTTATACCAAACGCTAAAAGCTGAGACAATGAACTGCAGAAGACAAAGCACTATGAATTACACCAATACTGTTACATAAATGTTTAGTTTTTCATTTTTTAACTTGTATAAACGTGTTTAACCACTACACCTCACGGTAGAAGGGGAACGACTAAGTAAGTAAGTAATAAAGGTGTTTAATGTTCATCAGAACAAAGTCAAAAGAATTAGTGAGACCCTTAGTTATGTTTTTGGAACTGTATCTAACTTGCATTAACGATCTCAGAACCTTAAGTTTTTATTTTTATTTGAATATATTTTCATACTAGATTGAACCAACCCCCCACCCCCACCCCCAACCCCCCCCCCCCCACCCCCCAACCCCCAACCCCAACCCCCACCCCCCCCCCCAACCCCCTACCCCCACCCCCCACCCCCCCCCCCCCCACCCCCCCCCCCCCCCCCCCCCCCCCCCCCCCCCCCCCCCCCCCCCCCCCCACACCCCCCCCCCCCACCCCCACCCCACCCGCCCCCCCCACCCCCCCACCCCCCACCCCCCCAAGTAAAAAGGAGTCCCCCCCCAAACCCCCAAACCCCCCCCCCCCCCCCCCCCAACCCCCCCCCCCACCCCCCCCCCCCCCCCCATATCACCACAAAGTCCACCCTTACCATATGTTTTTGGAACCCCCACCCCCACCCCCACCAGACCCACCCTCCCCCCCCCCCCACCCCCCCCCCCCCCCCCCCCCCACCCCCCCCCCCCCCCCCCCCCCCCCCCCCCCCCCCCCCCACCCCCCCCCCCCCCCCCCCCCCCCCCCCCCCCCCCCCCCCCCCCCCCCCCTATATGATGGATTCCTTACAAGTCTCTTATTCTTAGTTGACCTAGAAATATTCTTATGGGGGTTGCACCAAATCTGAGACTACGGTTTACAGAAATGTGATTCAGTGAACCAGCCTCGCAATATTGTTTTTTTCCGATGCTCTGGCTCTTCTGTCCTTTGACCTTATCCACATGCAAGACAAAATGAGAATACTTGAAGAGAGGTCACAGCAAACTGCGTTTGACAATACACATAAAAAATGGAAAAAAATTATAGAAATAACCACGGCAAACAACACGCAGATTGAACTAGAAATCACTTCAATATTTCAAATCACACATATAATTTGACTTAAGGATTGAAACAGTAGAACGAACAGATATTGATATTTAAAAAAAAAAGGCAAAAAGACAAGAAGAGCTTTCATTGCATGGCAAATGTTGGAAATCAGAAGAAATTAAGCCCAACACAGAAACAAGAATATTCAACTCGAATATATACTCTGAGTGTTTTGGAGTATGAAAAAATCGATATTTGTTGAGGATCCTTTATTGCCTGATTAAACACAATTACTTTTACCATGTCTTTTCCTCACAGCCATAGGCATGGACAGCTGCAAGTGTAGTGTTTAGTCAACTACAAACTCATTCTCACGTTACCAACAGCAACAATGACCTTTGTCAAGTTACATTTAAAAAAAAAAAAAAAAACCCACAGCTAATATGTCACGAGATGTTGAAATATCACGTTTGGTTGTCTTGTAGGTGTTTATGCAACAAACCAAACTACGCCATTACTTGCATCAGTGCAAAGTCGCGAGATAAAATAACCCAATTGAATTTGATAGATTAAGGCATTATTTGCGTAAACTTTATAAATACGTCTTCGGCAAGTGGCAATGTGACAATGTGGAGATAATTTTTTTTAGATGGATCACAAAAAGCCATTAGGAGTTAACAGAGTCCTTTGAGGAGGCGCAGAAAGAAATAGAAGCACTACTCCATCATGTATGTCGTAAGAGGCTACTAATGCAAAATTGTGTATGGCGCTAGTATCATCATCTTAAAAAAAATGTTGCTCCTGAACTAACGCCAAGAGCACATGAAGCGATATGGTGCAGGCTTCCTTCAAGGAGATCATATGCAGCGGTTACTCCATTCTCCTTCTTCTTCTTATGTGATCCTTGGCCGCTGACTGACAAAGCAATCGGTGGCCATCACGCCAGGTAGTGTCTTGAAGGGCAGCAAAAAACTGTCTCCACTTCGCACGGTCGGCAGCCATCCTTCTTATGTTGCCCCAGCTCTGGGTCCTGTTATGCATATGTGCCTCCACAGTTCTCCGCCAGGTAGGTTTTGGCGTTCTCCTTAACGTGCGAAAAATAGAAATTACGTGATACAAAGACAGCGTATGTTATAATATTGAAATCACAGTGTTCTTGCCACTTTACTTACCCTTCTAGAACCTGGTTAGTTCCTAGGGGTCTCTGAGAAAGTAAAGAAATAATAGAGGGGCTGCTCCCTCATGGGGGTGGTAAGAGGCGACTAATATGAGACTAGGTTTGAGGCTGCCTGCCTCATCACGTCAAACATGTTGCTACATAAATGACTACTACAAAAAAGAGCATATGTATGTTTTAATGCAGGTTTCCTGCAAGGAGACCAGCTGCAGTGGTAGCTCCATGCTCCATAAGAAGCCAGAAAGGAAAAGAAGAACGTATTTTATAGCTTCACAGAATCACAATGTTCTTCTCACTTTACTTTCCTTTTTTATAACCCTGGAGGTAATAACTCACACAGAATTTTCAAATGTAAGACATGACTATGAACTGTAAGAACTTGGTTTTAAAAGTTCACGAGACTCCCCGAACGTCTCTAAAATATCCAGAATGGAGGTCAGCACTTCCTCTCTTGGCTTGAAGCTAGAGAAAATAGTCTGAAAAGTACAAGAATGTTTGAAGTTTTCCAGATATATCACCCAGACATCGTTGTTTTAGACCAGGGGTGACCAACCTTTTTTCTGTTCCCGTACCTACTTGGCTTTTAGTAAACCATTCCATACCCCCAACTCATTGTGACAAGAAGAATGTTCTAGAGTTTACCCTGTATATGCACATAAGGAAATAAACAGATTAATACGTTTTTAGTAAATAAAACTGTATTAGGTATATACCATTGCTGAATAGTGTAAACTTGTTAAATGTTTATCAGTGTTAAAACAAAGGAATTAGTAAGATCCTTAGTTCTGTTTATTTTTTTTTTTTTTTTTTTGTCAACCGAAAGTTTTATTCTTGGTACAGTTTTTGAAAGGAATAGTCGCATGCCAGGTTCAGCTCTCAGTTTGTTTCGTGCTTCAGATCTGAGTGAGAAGAGACTCCATGGACTCTCACCAATCAACAATTACTACTTGTGGAATATTTCACTTGGGTAATATAGTAATTTAACAAATAGTCCCTATACTCCCTTGATAAGCTTCCAATACTAGCTAAAGGTACGCGTACCACAGGCTGGGAATCCCTGGTGAAGAGGGGCTGGGGGTGTCGATCAAAAGTAACAATATTCAAAGACATTGTTTAAAAGAACAACACTAGTAAAGCGACGCTGAGTGTTCAATTGGCAGTGGTTAGATCGCTGGCCTCTCCCAGCAAAGGTGTCAGGTTCGGAGCACGTGTTTAGAACGACGGCCTACACTCTAGTCTACCCAGCTGTAAATGGGTACCTGACTCTACACATAAGGTAGGGAAGGAAAAGGCAGCGAGGAAGAGAACAGGTCACCCGCACTTTAACAACTAATCTAGTATATTGAAGTCACTAACACTTGACTGCCCTACGGCAGTATCTGCGATTGAACTACCTTTACCTTTTTCTTAAAGGTACGTCGTATTCATCATCATCATTTCATTTGTGCTCCAGGTGTAGAGTCCGTGACGGTGTTTTAGTCACATGACAACCTATTAACCTTTAGTTAAAGTTTAAAATGGATATTGATCGGTCATACAAAACCTGTGCCTTTCCTTGAGATGTACTCCTCCGTGTACACTTTCTCAGGGAACTGGCAGCCTTATCACGTAAAAACAAGTTGCTACAGATACCACTACTACAGAAAAGAGCACATGGATGCTTTGATTTAGGTTTCCTGCAAGGTGCCCAGTAGCTCTTTGCTCCATAATGAGCTGAAAGGAAATGAAGAAGTACTTATTTCAAAGCTTCACAAAATCACAATGTTCTTCCCACTTTACTTTCTTTTCTATAATCCTGGGGGTAATAACTCACACAGGATTCTCAAATGTCTTTACACGGGACTCCACATCAATGATTCTCGTGCTGTTCTGCACAACGCTTTTCTCAACGTATAGTTATTATGCGACTGCGTACCCGTCTGTGCTACAATAAGGAGCGCTTTAGCAAGCCTCGGGTTCCCCTTCCTTATGTGTTATAAATCCCTATAACGTGCATGATAGCACAGCTGTAGTAAGCAGGCTCTTTATAACTGCGTGCCTGCGTAAGTTACGTTGGTTGGTGCTCGATTCTGACTTACAGCGATGTTTTTGCTAAATGACTTGCGAGCAATTGAACTATGAGACATGACCTACAAAGGTATTTAACAACCGTAATACACTTATTAAATGATAACCTTTTGACAGATAAACATGTTAACACCTTCCAGCTCCCCGTCATAAATTACAAACACACCTTTCATCGCCTTTACCAATTACAGCTCGCCCCCTCTCTCTCTCGTTTGCTGGAGGTACAGTAAACTTTGACTTGACACAGCGTTTTTGCTCGCCACAAAGCGAGTATGCCTTGCATGTAGACCCGACGTAAACTGGCCTTCAGAGATAGGCTCTCTTAGACCGAAAAAAGTGAATAAAAAGGCGCTCACTGTAGGCTGCGTGAAAATGTAAAAAAAAAGAACTCTCCCGGACCTGCGTTTAACAGGACACTTACATTCACAAATAATATATATATTCTATATATATTCTATATATATATATATTCTATATATATATATTCTATATATATATATATATATATATATATATATATATATATATATATATATATATATATATATATATATATATATATATATATATATATATATATTCTATATATATATATATATATATATATATATATAACTATTCACGCTGCTATTATAATCCACCTGGAATAAAATGCATGTATCGCCCCAAACGATAATCATAAAACAATGATAAATGAAAAGATAATATTTACACATGCCCTTGGGGCATCCCTTTTTTCCGGAGGCCCGCCACACAAAAACCTAAACCAGTTTCCACAAAAGATTTGCGAGCCCAAAGCCATAATTTATAGATGAGTTTATCTCAAGTAAAACTTTATTTTAATTTTCCCTTTCGAGGGATTGTACACATACTAACACTACGTTGCGTAGCCATCTCACTTCACTCATTAAAATTACGAAGATAATTACCCTAGATCTATTTCTCATAGTTAATTAGCATCTGTTTACATGATAATCCAATTATAAACAATAATCAACCAAGGGTCTCTTACCTAAAACAGAAAAAAGTATCCGTTGTTTTCTAACAGAAAAGTTACCCGTTGATTTTTCATGTCTGAATAACAATGACTTCAAGTATTAACTTCACATAAAAATTCCGTGTTTGTTGCTACTAGTAGGTAGGAAGGTTCTTAGTGTTATTTTATTTAGGGGAAATTGACCCGTTTAAGAGCCTCTGATCTCTGTCATCTTGCGTGCAGGTAGCCACTAATAGTCGGGGGGACTGCCCGTGACAAAGATACTGGGGAAACGAAGATTTTCCCCAATGCAACAGGATAAAAGAATTAAGATCTCTTGGTTGATTGGGAGTTTTGAGAAGCGGCCGGGTCCTCAAACGGTCCCAAAAAACCCGAGCAACTCAGGGGACATGAATAGACGCCGAGTCGCCGCTGCTCGCCTTCTCCCACGTAATTCATAAGACATGTGAAGAAACGTGCACACCAACAACATAGAGTTTTGGTCGGCTTGTGTAGACGAGCAAAAGATGCATGAGTGAAGAAACCTCTGGGGCTATCTAAATGAATATTGACACTGACAGGGGTTTGGAATTTTTATAGTAGACTCAACGGAAAAGTAGAGGTGAGGGGACAAAAATCAAAGATAAAAAAGGGCTGAGAAAATCGACAGAAATTCTGAGTCAACTTATCACATCCTTCCACAATTGTCTATGATCTCTGTCACGGGATTGCCTCCCCTTGCTTTACAGTAGTGGTCCACTAATGGTCACAACGCAAGCATATCTAAACGTAGGTCGTCCAAGGTATCTATCTTCGCGCAAGATTACTCTTGGCAAAGATGTAGATAGAAGATGAATGACGTTTCTACCTTAGGGGAGCCTTCGCAAGATATTCCCAGAAGTCAAGAACAAACGCTGCTTAAGGGCTGAGCAAATTTGTTAACTTATTATCTGACCCGTCGCCTATTGTGAAGGGTTTTATGCAATGATTTTGGCCCGTTCAAGCCCCCAGCTGGAGTAATCCAACGAATGCCCTCTTTTAAGTAAAGGCTATATATATATATATATATATATATATATATATATATATATATATATATATATATATATATATATATATATATATATATATATATATATATATATATATATATATATATATATATATATATATATATATATATATATATATATATATATATATATATATATATATATATATATAAATATATATATATATATGTATTTATCAAGAAAAATTGGCTCATACGTTTGATTTCGTACATATAAACTGAACCAACTATTATTGTTTAGTTTAAAATAACATACAACAAATTTAATAGTCATTTAGTCTTTAACGTCGGCGTCTGTGGCCTAATGGATATGAACGTTGTTTCATAATCCAGATATACCAGGTTCGAAACCTGCTGCAGGCGGTTTGGTAGCAGATCGCTTTGTGTGGATTTTTAACAACGGTATAAGCGCCGTACCGTTCAGAAAGCAATGGCAAACTACTGAATGAAAAAATTGCCTAGAAAAATCACAAACAGCCAATAAAAGCTGGGGTTGATTGCCACGTCCTGTAAAGGATAAGCAACTAACTTAGTCTTTAACATGGGAAAATAAATATGGAAATTTGGGGGAAAATTAAAATTAAAGTTTCCTCACTGAGGTTTAAAATGGGCTTTAGAATGTCTTTGATTTTTGCTGTAGCCTGTTACACAAAACTTAGCTCCAGATGAGTCCTGTAGCTGTGGTTTCCGTCACTTCGTGGTGATGAGGGTATTTCTTCACTCAATTTGTCTGATTTCGGCGGTTGGTGGTGATGCTCTTCTCTCACACTAGCGGCGTTATTACCACATTCGTCTGGTGGCTTGTAACCACAAACTGTGACAAATAGACACAAACAAATGCCTTCTGCTGAGTACATTTGTTCTCCACAAACTAACAGGCCCATTGTGATGCGCTTCACCCACCAATGTTAGCCTCTCAGAAGAATTAAATTCCCGAGCACACAATGTAACTCAGGGAATATGATGAAAATTCACCAATATCCTTCTGGGTGTCAACAAGGAAATTGCATCTGAGTGCATGAATAATGATTTGCCCGAATTACAATTAAAAATGGTATATAATTCTCACAAGATAATATGTTACACCTTAGGCACATGTGATGTAATCACCACTCATCACCGCTCCAGTTGGAGTGTGGGGTCGCTCTGCTGTCGGGTTTCCCGCACGACTAGTCAGAAACAATCACCAGCTCTTGCAGTACTGGTTCATGCATATGCTATTTTCATATGTTGAGGTTGCCAGCCTCATATATATACCAGCAAGAAATCTGTAGAATTTACATTAGTAAATAAATTGTTTACCCCAAAATTTTGGGAATACACACTTCTCCTTGCACAGATTTAGAATGGACACAGCAGTGTATTATAAGCTTCAAATCACTTAGGTCTGGAAATATGAGTTAATTCCTCTAACGGCTGGTGTTCTGCAAATTCCTGGCCTGGAAAAACTGTTTGTATTATTCCTCTTATGACTTGTTCTGGGAAATATGAGTTAATTCCTCTGACGGCTGGTGTTCTGCGAATTCCTGGCCTGGGAAAACAGTTGTTAGAATTCCTCTCTGACTTGTGATAAAATTCCCAAGTGTCCAGTCTTGTATTAAAATTGCGGGTTGCACAATACTCGGTCTGGTACTTATAGTTGTGGAATGATAAGCCCTATCCTCATTACTCTGGCTTGTATGAGGTGTTTAGTTGACGCTGCGATGCAGTATGTCCTGTTCTGTGTCTGATTTCTACAGTATATCTCACAATCCTTAATTTCAAATCCCAGCTGTATTTCCGCCGAATGTTCCAATCAACTCATTGTAGCTTCTGGCGACCCAATCAAATCTATTTAGCACTGCTTGAGTGCGGAATTTTATCATTATTCATCCCACGCGTATTTGAAAATATTAAAATTAAAATACACGCTTGGCCTCTTACAACAGTGATGTCATATCGTTACATAAGCCTTCCAGCGCACCTCTGTCTAACTCTAACACAATATTGTGACCATGTGTTTCTGGCGTAATGACTTCCGCCCAGATGTCTATCGCGACAGATTATCTAATTATCCTCTTTATTTGCGTGCCTCCGCCGGACAGATGTCTGGTCAGACAGTGTTGTCTTCTTTCATCGGAGCACAATACAAGCTTGTGTCAACATGATCAACAGCTTTCCAATGGAGTCAAATGTTTGACAGACACGTTTCCACAAGTGGTGAGACGGATTCAAAGAGATAAGCGGGTGACTGGTCTGACGACTGGGTATTGTTACGATAATACGTCTGAGAAGTGGTAAACAATAAGATACGCATTGCTCCCGTAGCAAATACTGCCATAGGGGAGTGGCGTGTTAGAGAATTCACCATGCTAGTGTACAGCATAGAGCAAAATAATGAAAATAACGAATGAAAAGGCATGATTTATACCCAAAAAAAGCGATGAGTGAGAAAAATGAAGAAAAAGAAAGCATACTGCCGGAGGGCTGAAGATGTGAGAGATGACACAAAAGAGCATGTTCAGACCTTATGTCACAATTTCTTGTAATCTCTTAAGAGTAATTAATTCTGTTTAATTCTTCCATTGACACAAATATTATTTATCCTTCATAATGTGTCATCATTGTCAACATTTTTCTTTTCGCTACCTATAGAGCGTGGAGCCACGAGTGCCGCTAGTCCCCCTTGCAGGAAGCGTGCGCGGCGCATTCACGTGCTCTTGCAGCCGTGGTTTCATTAGCGAGTTAACTTGCTCGATCAGGTTGTCAACCTCATGTTAGTCGCCATTTACGACATGCCTGGAGGAGCTGTCACCTTTTTTTGTCTCATCATTAGAGACCCCTGGGAAGTACACTTCTTCTTCTTTGATCCTTAGCCGTCGACCGTCAAAGCAGTCAGTGGCCATCACGCCTGGTGGCGTCTTTTACGGCAGCAACAAATTGCTTCCACTTTTTTGGGTCGGCGGCCATCCTTCGTACAGTGCCCCAACTCTCGTTCATTCTTTGCATCTCAGCCTCCACAGTCCTCCGCCAAGTTGTTTTTGGTCGGCCTCTCTTTCGTTTTCCTTCAGGGTCCATAGCATAGCTGTTCTTGTGATGGCATCGGGGTCTCTTCTGAGGTGCTCACATTGAGCGTCATGACCTCTGTCTTCTTTAGATTAATGGTCAAGCCCTCCTGCTGGCTATACTTATTAAGTCTATCTTTTTTTCCTGGATGTGTTGATGTGAATGTGCTAGCAGTGCAATGTCATCGCATATTCCAGATCTTCTAATGTAGAAAATGTAGTCCATCTTATTCCTCTTGGACTGCCCTCTGTTGTCTGGCGCATCACCCAGTCTATGACTGTTAAAAATAGAATGGTTGATAAGGGGCATCCCTGTCGTACTCCTGTCTTTACCTCAAAGGTTAGGTTGCTCTGCCCAACGCTACACGTAAAGTTTGCAAAGAGGCTTTTTATGATTGACACTATGCAGCTTGGAATTCCATAAGCCCTCAGTATTTTCCATAAACTGTCCCTATGTATACTGTCAAAAGCCTTTTCAAAATCAATGAAATTAATGTACAGCTGTCTTTGCCATTCTGAGCACTGCTCTATAATGTTCCTGAGGGTAAATATATGATCTACACATCATCTTTCTTTCTAAATCCTGCTTGTTCTTTCCTCAGTTTGTGGTCCACCGCCCTAGAAATTCTCTGTATAATTATCCTGCATAGTATTTCGCCGGGAACCGAGAGAAGAGCCATTCCTCTCCAACTATTGCAGTCTGCAAGATCTCCCTTCTTTGGCAATTTGACAATTATTCCTTTGTTCCACTCCGTTGGTGTTGTTCCTGTCTTCCAAACTTGTGCAAATAGTGGTTTTAATAGTTCTGCTGCTAGCTCAGGGTCTGTCTTATACAGCTCTGCATTTAAGTTATCATTGCCAGTAGCTTTTCCATTCTTTAACCCTTTGATTGCTGTGATGATTTCTTCTTTTCGTGGAATGTCTGTATTAACATCTAGATCATTTTCAGCCTCATGAACATTCAATTGTGTCTCTGGTGGTTTCTTGTTCAGAGTTTCTCTGAAATGCTCTGCCCATCTTGTTTCCTGTCCCTCTGCTGTCGTGATGAGATTTGCTTGCTTATCTCTTACTAATGTAATATTGTTTGCACCTCGTTTTCCGCTGATGATTTCAGTTATTTTGTATCCTTTTGTTGGCTCGGGTTTGGCGTTTAACTTCCTTGTCCAGCTGACTGTACCGTTCGCTATATAGTTGCTTTAACCCGGGGGACTTCGCCTCTGTTTTCCTTCTTTTCATTTCCTTTCTCAACGCTATGGTGTTCAATGTTTCAGGTGTTATCCAGTTTTGCCTCTTCCTTTCCTGGAATCCCAAGCATGATTTCTTTGTGTGGGAAAAGTGTTCCTCCAATGACCAGGCTGTCAATGCCTGTAGTGGATTTTGATGGTATTGTATGGTTGTTGTGTTCCTAGTGTAATGAATGAGGTCAGCTGTGAAGGCTCCTGAGATAAATGTAGATGTGAATTACAGAAGGCCCTTCTTACTACCACATACGACCTCAAACATATCTTTTATTTTTCTCTACTAATATGAATGTGGCTACGTTAAAAGTCTAGGGTACTGAAATGGAATGAGTTGTAGTAGATTACACACACACAGATATTTAATAAGTCTAACAATATTAATAAAATTTATAACACACCTCTGACCACACAGCACATCTTACCCAGTTGTTTTCACATAGTACTAGTTCCCCAAGACTACATTGCATCTGAGATATGTTCAATAGTTTCCTTCTATTCAATAAGATAGGTGATATGTTCCACTGATCTTAACAATAGATCCGCCTTCCATAGTTTTAGTAGGCGTCCATATATTTTGTTTGTCTCTAGACCCTGAACTTGGGCTGGGGACCTAGAGCGAACACTTACTTGTCGTAATCATTTTATATGATATGGCAGTATCAATCACTCGAAATATTAAAATGTACAAAAGAAATACTTTCATTCTTACCAGAATTCAGAATTGAGAACACAGTTAAATGCTAGCAAAACTCAGCTGAGCTGCTGGCTATATGATGGCGTCCCACTAAATGTATGTAAATCTTCTGGAAACAACACCACAGGCAATAAACCACTGTGTCTCTGGACAGTCTTGTAACGAATGGCAAAATGTGTGCCTCTATCCCGCTACTATAAAAATGCGTTGGCCAATAGGATCAGAAGACTAAGTTTTTCAATTCAAAATTTGAAAAAAGGTTAAAATTACATCTTCATTCTCTCAAATGTACGTCGGTCACATTTTATCTTTTTCCAAAAAAGTCAAAAGTACATCTAAATTTTCAAAATGTACGTCGGTCACATTTTAATTTTTTTCCCACAATTCCACATGTACAACTGCACGAGTCTGATCCTAAGTTATTTTTAGCCACAATTCTCCACCTTTCCCCTCTCTTTAATTACAGCTCGATTTTTGCATTTGCGTGTCTCAAGGACGAGAATTTGAAACTTTAGTGAAATTTTTAACAGTGCAGTCTGATATGAACAACACAGTCTTTTGTCAATATCTTCCTTGTTATCTATCCGTCTGTATAATTTAAAGTATATTATTTCTCTGCTAAAGACGGGCTATCAAACTAGCTAGGTTTTATATTCATAACATTATTATTAAGAAAAAGTTACTTTTTCTAGGTTAGTTTCTTTTTTTTTTTGAAATATGTTCGAGAACCTTCTCCACGGCGTTTGCCGCTGAATTCAAATAACAACCAAGTATCGTAAAAGTCCAAGAAATGACTGTTTCTGACAAGAGCTAAAGTCGTTTTTTGTCCATGTCCTCACATTGTGTCAACTAGTGACGTGAATTTTTTTTCTTTTACTATCAATTGCGTCTTTTAGCCTTGCTATATTCAAACACGTGTTCAGTCATATTTTTCCTTTTGTGTTCTCCGTTTCTCTCCCGTCTACAAAGGGTAAACGTTCCGTCTGCACGTCTAACTAGATAATTTGAATGGTGGCAGGAAAGGCGGGCATGGGCGAGATTGTCGCCTAGTATCTTACGCATTATTTTTATCCCTACAATTTATCGTTAAATTTGGAGATATTTTAACGTTGTATCATGGTAAATTAATCACACATCTCCCCTCCTGAGAACATGCACTACGGCAAGTTCCAAAACCAGTGATACACATAGATAAAATTACTCCTCACGCCTGCCACTACTCTAATTTTGATCACAGGGGTGCCGACTGAGAAAATCTGCACCGACATTCAATGACCCTGGGATGTATTCGATAATAAACTGATAAGGTTGCAATAATAAAGACCATCTCAACAATCTTGCGTTTTCATGCTTAGCCTGAGATAAGAATACTAGGGGCTGATGATCCGTCTGGACCACAAAAGTCCTACCATACAGATAGATTTGGAACTTTTTTATTGCCCAGATTAACGCTAAACATTCTTTTTCGCTTGTGAAATATCCTTGCTCCGCTTTATTCAATTTGCGGCTTGCATAAGCGACTGGGTTCAGTTCCCCATCGGGTGAAGATGACCTTTGCAACAGAGCCGCCCCGAGGCCTACATTACTTGCATCTGTTCTCACCACGAAGTCCTGTGTCAAATCTGGCAATTTGAGAATAGGCTTGCTAGTGAGTTTATCCTTTAACTCTTGAAAAGCCAATTCACATTGCGCAGTCCAAACAATTTTATCTGGATGTCCCTTGCGAGTCAGATCAGTCAAAGGAGCACAAATAGAGTTAAAATTTTTGATATATTTTTGGTAAAATCCACATAACGACACGAATGATCGCACGTCCTTTTTTGTTTGTGGTCTAGGTGCTCTCTGCAGTTTTTCCAAGTTCTTGGGGTCAGGGGTCATGTTACCCTGATATACAGTGTGTGCCAAGAATTCCAACTCTTTGCATCCAATACAAAATTTTGTTGGCCTAGCAGTTAAGTTCGCCTCCCTAAGCATATCAAATAACATTTTTAGAGAGTTAATGTGTTCTTCAAATGTCTCTGTGGCGACGAGAATATCATCCATGAAATTCGTGATACATGGGTTATTCAGGGGATCCAACAATTTGCGTATCATCCTTGAAAATACACTCGGAGCATTTTTCAATCCGAATGGTAGCATGTTGAATTCATAATGTCCTTCCGAGGTGCTAAAAGCTAAATAAGGTCTCACTTCAGGCTTCACTGGAATCTGGTAATAGCCTTTACTAAGATCCACCTTTGAAAAGTATTTTGCCTTGTTTAATCTGGCAAATAACTGTTTTGTGTCTGGTAATGGATCCACTTGTCCTTCTGTGACAGCATTCAGTTTCCTGTAATCTATGCACAGTCTGTGTTCCCCAGACGGTTTCCTCAACAAAACTACACTGGAGCTAAAAGATGATTCACTGTGTGAAATAATCCCCTCCTTCAACAAATAATCTATTTCTTCCTTCAATGCCTTCTCCTTCGCGAACGGAATAGAATAGGCTCTCATACAGATTGGCTTTGAGTCTACCAGTTTCATGTCATACTGTAGCAAATTTGTATGGCCTGGTTTATCTGTTAATACATCTGTATGTTCCTCCAGAACCTGTTGAACTCTCTCCCTCTGATTTTTAGTCAGGTGCTTACTGACTTTTACCTGGGCGGCTGTTTCACAAGGATGTAATGGGTATTCATGTGAGGTGAGTGGTTCCTTTTGCATTTGAGTTGCGATAGCCAAGGTCAGTAAGGGGGTGCTTTCCTGGAGTGGTCTGTCCAGATACTTCTTTAAAAGGTTTACATGATAAACTTTCTCCTTCCTCTTTTTGTCAATTTTATAGTTTGTTCTAGACACCTTCTCTAGAACCGTATATGGACCTTGCCATCCAATTTGTAATTTATTCTGGCTGCCGGGTAGTAGAAGAAGCACCTTCTCTCCCACAGCTAGTTCTCTGTCCTTTGCCTTCCTTTTAAAATATGCTGCATGTTTCTTCCTGGCTTGTCTCAAATTATCATTCGCCAGTTTCCATCCAGCTTTCAGACGAGTGGTCAGTTCGTACACATGTTGATAAGATGAGGTAACAGTCTCTTCTGCCTTCTCATCTGTCCAGGTCCTTAATAATGCTTCCAATGGACCTTTTATTGGCCTCCCAAATAGCAGAGTTGCGGGAGCCATCCCGGTTGAACTATGTGGTACCTCCCGATACGCAAACAACGCGGCGGGCAGGAATTGATCCCACAGATCCGGTTTTTTGTGTGCCAGCTTCCTCAGGATAGAAATGAGAGTCCCATTGAACCTCTCTACCTGGCCGTTCCCTTGTGGATGGTACGGACTACAATGAAAGTGTCTGGCTTGAAATAGCTTAAAAACTTCTTCCGTTAGTTTCTCCTTGAACTGTGAACCATTATCAGTCAAGATTTGATGCGGGAATCCTAATCTTGTGAATATTGTAAGTAGTGCCTCTGCTACATGTTTTGAATCAATTGATGGCAGGGCTACCGCCTCTCCCCACATAGAACAAGTGTCCACCAGAGTAAGGATGTAACTGTTCCTCCTCTTGGTCCGAGTGAGAGGTCCCACAATATCCACTGCAACCCTCTCAAAAGGTGTTCCCACTATGGGCATTTCCCCTAGAGTTGCAGGAGCAGTCCAGTGCTGTGGAGCTACCCTTTGACATTCTGGGCAGGATTTGACATATCTTTTTATATCCTCCGTTATCCCTGGCCAGAAGTAAGGACAAGTTATACGCTGTCCTGTGGCGCTGATCCCCATGTGACCACTGAAGGGAATCGCATGCCCGAGTTCCATCACTTTATCCCTATATGAAGTGGGAAGAACCAGCTGGTTGTGACCATTTGTTCCAGTTCCGGCCTTCTTATATAATAATCTGTCCTTTATAAAATACTCTCCCTTGCTTGGAGGTGTGTGGCATTTGGGCAATTTTTTAAAACATGGCTTGAGTGTCCTATCCTCAGCCTGCGCCTTCCTCATCTCCTCTGGATGAGCATTTATAGGTTCACCTTCTTCCTCCTTTTTCTGTGACCTTGTCTGCACTGTCGCCATGATCACAGGTCTCTCGGGATTCCCCAAGAAGACGTACCTACACCCCAATATCAGAGGGTAGATTGGTTCATCTATTACTGCTGCTCTGATTTCTCCTTCCACATAGCGAGTTTTCATCGTTATCCTTGCGATGGGAAGTGTCATGAGTGGTATGTCCTTAGTCGCCCCTTGTATTTCCACTGTTTCTGTGGTATACTGACTTGGGTCCACTAGGCTAGACTTCACAACTGAATCATAATCCAAACTTGTATCATAAAGGCACCTTATGGTGACCCCATTACAAATAACATCCTCACAAACTGGGGGGGGGGGGTGATAAGGTTCCTGCTGTCCATTAGGATTAACCTTTAATCTTTGAGTCCCCGACTTCATTGCAGCAATGTTTGAAGGTTTCCTTCTACAAAATTCGGTGTTATGATTGTCTTTCTTACACCATTTGCACCATCTTTTTCCTTGGTTAAACGGTTTTTTTTCATTAAATTTTTGGTCATTGAACTATGAGTTTCTGTCACGATAGTCATTTCTTGGCCTATCAAAGTTTGTCCTGCCTTTAGTACCCTGTTCTCGGTTATCAAATTTATTAAATTTCTGTGGAGCTTTAAAATTTTCTATGTGCTTCTTTTTAGTGCCACTTACCTCTGCCTGGGCTGCCTGATACCTCTCAGCGACATTTAAAACCTCCCCCAACTTCTCTGCACCTTGTTCCATGAGAAATTTTCTCAAGTCTGGAGCCATGGACTCTCTTAATTGCTCTATCATGATCATTTCTTTAAGATCTTGGGTCTTCCCCAGAGCAGTCCATTTCTCCAAATAGGTTTCCAGTCTGGCAGAGAATTGGTAGTATGTCTCCCCAGACAACAGTTTGGCCTTTCTAAATTTCTTACGATAAAATTCACCATTTTTTTCGTACCTCAATAACAAAGCCTGCTTTAACATGTCATAATTGTCTTGGTCTTCTCTACTCATTTTAGCAAAGACTTCATAAGAAGTACCTCTCAGTCCCTGTGATAACTTTAGACTCCACCTCTCTCTCTCTAGCCCATATGTAGTAACTAATAACTCAAATCTACTAAGGTACCCCTCAATGTCATCGTCTTTCTCAACAAAATGGTCTAAATGAAACCCCATAGCTGAGTTTGAGGCACCCTGACTAGCTGCAGCATCTGAGGCAAAAGGGCTGGCACCATTTTCAGGAGCATGGCCTTGTAATTCCAGCTCCCTTAGTCGTAATTCATGCTCCCTTTGCAACCTTCTATCTTCTGCTTCCCTTTCGGCCTTTTTATCTTCTGCCTTCCTTTGCTGTCGTTTTTTTTCTGCCTCAATCTGCAGCCTCTTAAGTTCTCTATCAGCCTCAATTTGTAACCTCTTCTCTTCAGCTAACCTCCTATCTTCCCTTTCAATATACTTGTCACATTCAGCAGTTACATACTGAATTAAAACCTGACCCTCCATATCCATTTCCTTCCCCGTTAGCACAGCAGCTGATCTAAATTTTGCCAGGTCGGCCATCATACAAAATAACAATGACCAAGGCAAATCTAACTAATTAATGACTATAGTAATTCTAATTCTATACTAAGGTAATGTGTTAATTAATTAATCAATTAATTACCACTGGCTGTGAAGATTCACCAACTTTGATTTTCCACTTTTATTTTAAGGGACACTTTTAAATTTTTACAATGTGTCCCCTCTGGTTTAATTCTCCCACCAGGAGATCCTAATATTTATGATAAACTAATTATCCCGGACGAGCCCTCAATATTTGTAGTGGATTTTGATGGTATTGTATGGTTGTTGTGTTCCTAGTGTAATGAATGAGGTCAGCTGTGAAGGCTCCTGAGATAAATGTAGATGTGAATTACAGAAGGCCCTTCTTACTACCACTTACGACCTCAAACATATCTTTTTTTTTCTCTACTAATATGAATGTGGCTACGTTAAAAGTCTAGGGTACTGAAATGGAATGAGTTGTAGTAGATTACACACACACACACACAGATATTTAATAAGTCTAACAATATTAATAAAATTTATAACACACTAAACTAACTGAGGCTGTTTTAGTTTTAAATATTAAATCTTTTGTTAAATTTATTTGTTCTGAACCAAATGTTTGTTGGTCAGAACATATGAAATATTATGGAGTTATAAATGGAATGCATAATTATATGACATAATAAAATGGAATGTGTGTGTCACGTAGGGTTTATATTCATTTAATTTCCTACATCTTCTTCCTATTCTTTCACCCGAATTCTCTCTTTTATTATCTCTGTATTTCCTTTTTTTCCTGTATATTTTTCATCCATTCGTTTTGCGAATATTATTTTCATATAATTCGCAAACTTTACCTGTTTTCCTTTCTCTAAAACTGAGAATCGCACCTGGGTGGTATTGTGTACATGTCAGTCGCGCTGGTCGGATGATAGGCGTGAATTTACAGCATTCGCTAGACATTCGTCTGAGGGTCTCTGGCCTGGGGCGTGAAAATTCACCCGAGGGACATGGAAAGTAGACAGAGAGTCTGCATTTCAGTAAACGCATGAGGTTTTTCGTCAGAAAAAAACCCGGCTTAGCGTGAAAATCCACTCCGCACTGCAGACGGTGGTCTGAGATTTGCAACTCATGCAAGCCCTCGGCCACTGATGGCTGTTACGTCACGCGATAAGCGGACGAAGGTGTTATACGGACAGGGGAGACTATTTCGCTTGGCGAAATAAGATTAGGATCCTGTGTCCGATTTTAAAGATATTGGCCAAGTTTGAAACTTTATTTCATTCTCGCTCATAGACTCACAGTAGATAGGTTGCTCGTAAACAGAATAGCTGTTAGCGAAGATCTCAGTTTGTTTCGGCAATTTGTCGAACTTCTAGACTTCCAGAAATATTTTCAGCATTTTTATTCTTAAGTTGTGCGACTACCTGTAATTCTGTGGTTGAGGTAATTAATATGATAGATATATAGATTTTGTGAGTGTTAAAGTGTTTAATCGCTTAATTCATTTTAATCTATTTCTTTAGCGCAGAAGAGAAATAAAGTGGTAGGCTATTATATTTTCTAGGGAAGCATTCAGTGGAAAGCAGAATAAAATTAAAATTTCTAGCTTATAACGGCAATTGTAGCTATTTATGAATTTAATTTAACCGCTAATACTCAGTCGAGTGTATTTTTCTAAACTAACGTATAAACTCTAGAATCGAGCCTCATGAATGGTGACGGAATACGCACGTGTTCCTAATTCATGAGGATTGCTGATTTTTAAATATAACTTACGTCACGGGAAGTTTAAATGATAAGCAAAGCTCTCTGCTTGCAAGTTTAAATGTAAGTTAAAACCAGTACAGATTCTGTTTATTATATTATATGTGTTATTTTTCCTCCACACAGTGAAAGTTTTGGGGTGACCCTAACTTTACCAGCACCTAGTAGTAGTTTCCATACTTGTGAAGAAATAGACAGTCCTTATTTTGAACCACGTGGGTTTCTCAAGTACCACTGGTCTAACAGTGCATATGCAACCCGAGTTAGCCAGAAATACTATATCCCAATAACGGGTTTTTCAAAGACTGTAATGATAAATACTGGACCTTGGAGCCAGATCTTAATTTCTTCTAGAAACTCTACGTAATTTTTCTGCCTGGTGGCGCGAAATACTTCAAGTATTAACTAACATTTCCCGACTATATATATATATATATATATATTTTTTTTTTGTGGACAAATCTGTGGTGTGACTAAAGTGAATCCTATACTGAGGGAAGGCACCGACCTGACATTCACCATTTCTAGAAACCTACGCTATTGACACTGTGCTCTGCTAACTCCCGCGCCTGGAATAACTGTTAGGTGACTTAATCAGACATTTGAACAAATTTGCACACCCAAGTAGTCGTTCCCGGAGACTCCGAGTTAAATACGTCTTTTGGAACTGGGGACTTCTTGGCAGAAGACTGCATTTTTTGAGTCTGTGTGAAAATCTAAAATCAGTGTGTTCCAAGAGGCAGCGAGCAAAGTCGTGAGTACCTGTATGAGAGGCCATGGCGGAATGAATGAGTGTACGCTGGTTTGAGTGATATTTTCACTATTATATCTTTGACACCCTGTTGCTGTCCTATTTTTTTTTTCAATCTGCATAATTTGTTGCTAAGGCTAGAGTTCTTGTGTTTTTGTCTTAGGTTAAATCAGATTTTTTTCAAACTCTGTGCATATAATTACGAGATAAAACAAAGAAAAACTCTTAGACTCAAACCCTATGTATCTGTGACTCGGGCGCCATCATCTGTTCTCTTAACGGGGCCGGGCTAAACCTAGAGTTAACACTATAACGGGGCTATCATCCTTGCAACATTTCCTTGAATTTTTATGACTATGTGTATATGTATTTTCCTTGATGTACTTTCTTTGATGTTGTGAGCCGATTTTTCCTGATATTAAAATCGCTCTTGAACTTAATAATCGTGTTTGGTCAGCTCGTTCTAGATAATATATATATCATTGTTATAGTTTTCCCACGTCTGTGTGTTTACCTGTCGTCACGTGTATGTGCGTGCCTGTGAGTGATAGAAATATACGTAATATGTATATTGGTGTAGTCTGTCTGACGCTGTAACAACTGTTGTAGAAGATAGGTGAGAGAGAGAAGAATTCTTTTTTCGCTTTCAGAGACAGCCACTATATCAAAATCTATCATCTCACGTGGGTGGAAATTCTATTACCTTTCACTACTCTCACTGAGTCTATCACCTATTCAAACCTATTCAGAAGGGACCAAACCTAGTCTTAATTCTCCTATCGAAAATCTACGACAAATGGTCGCTCGTTACCGGGAATTGAACCCAAAATCCTAAGGCGATACGACAAATGGGTTCTCGTCCGTAGGATTTTTGAACTTAGAATAGGAAGACGAGTACGACAAACGTGGACTCGTCTATCTGGATTTTGAACTTAAGATTCTGTATTCTGATATAGAGTAAGAGTGTGATGTCTTGTGACTGTGTATCTTTTAAAAAAATATTACCCCCTAGACTAGCGATCTGTTTACGGGCGTGCTGACCACACAAACTAATAAGTTTTTTTTCCACAGCATCTTTGAATAATATACATTTTGGTTACAGGTTGATTTTGTCGGGATATATGTTAACTGCTGATTGTAATACTAAATGCTGGTAAAGTGGTGAGTGTATAACATTCACTGGGTACTGAGGCAGAACGGCGTTTGAACTAAGTTAAGGAGTGTGTTTCGGACTTTTTGTCCAGATTAATTCCCTCCCTTACCCGATCTGACTTCAGGGGCGAACTTATAGTGGATTTTTAAAAATTAAGGGATTATTTTTCTCTTTAATTTTTGCAATATTCTTTTGCTTTTCCACTGTAGCAACTTATTTTTCAGTTGTAATCTTAACTACCATTTATTTGGCGTAGTCGTGTTTTGCATTGAGTGCTTTATTGCCGATAATAGCAGCGATAGTTAGATTTTATTTTGGAGGAGGTATCCCAGGGTTAAATATATCATCTTTTTTTTTTGGTAAATTTTTTCTCGTAAGTGGTAGGAACCAGGTTATTCTTTTTCCTATTTTCTTTCTCCAACAGTCTCAGTCACTGACATAATATGGCCGAGAGGGCAAAGCTTAGACAACTCCTCAGGGACGAAGCGAGAGAGGAGGGACTGGAAGGAGAGGAAGCGAAAGCTTTTGTCAGAGACGAACTTGAGAGATATGATGCGGAGAGGAAAGAAGAAGAACTAAGGAAGAGAAGGAGAGACAGCATGAGGAAAGAGAGAAGGAGAGACAACATGAGTTGGCTCTTAAAGCTCTAGAACTTCAAAGTCGTGGCGCTGCCTCTACCTCCACCAATGGAGAGTCTTCTCCTCATTCTTCCTTAACTGATCCTTCTAACAGTCAATCTCTTCACCTCACTGCTATGTCTTTTCCGCTAGAATCTTTCCCTTGTCCAAATGAGAAGATTGAAATTGGCTAGAAAAATTTGAAAAAATTGCAACTCTGTACGGTTTAGAGAGGTCGCGTTGGAACATGAAGCTTTCCCAGGCTTTGAAAAGTTCTGCGTATGATGTTTACGCCAAACTGGAAAGCAGCCAACAAGACAACTATGATCTGTTGAAGAAAGCGTTATTGGAGCGCTTTGAAATGAACGCTCGAAAATTTTTGCAACTGTTTCGCAACAGCCGGAAAGAGAATTCTGAAACTTTTCAGCAGTTCTCGTCTCGTTTGAAGGGTTATCTGACAAAGTGCCTAGAGCTCTCGCAGCACCCCTCTACCTATGAAGGTCTGGAGGAATTTGTTTTAACAGAACAAATAAAGAACTCATTGTCTGCTGATACCCGGAGATTTCTAGCTGAGCAGGGTGCAGAAAAGCTCGAAGACATCCTAGAGAAGTCTGAGCGTTACCAAAATGCGCTGGCTGAACTACCGGCCACAAAGCGGAAACCGACAGAGGAGCATTTTCGAAAACATAACCTAGAGCAATCTTCTCAGGCTTCTAACCAAAATAACCACAGAGAAACTGGACCTCAAAACCCCCCTCCTGAAAAATCCAAGTTCTACAAGAACAAGTACCCCAACCACCCCAAACAGTCTGATCAACCCGACCGCCCTACATGGCAGCGCAGCCAGAAAGGACAAGGTGGCAAAGGGAGAACCCCTGAGCACGGGACATATGATCAGACCGAGCACACCGAGCCAAAACGCATCGGATGCTTATTGACAGTCTCGCAAGGCGGAATTATTGACAGTGATTCCCAACCTGTTGGGGATAGACCTTCAACGCGAGGTATTGTTATTTTGAACGGTTCTCAAACTTCTTGCTTATTTGACACGGGGCTTTCTTACGATTGCATTGTTGCCAGAAACCTGGTTAAACCCGGTCAAGAGACAGGAGAGACCGTCAAACTTTGTGGAGTTCGTAAGAGTGATGCACCTACAGCGCTTCCCATCGCATTGGTGGAGATACACTCTGACTTTGTCAGAGGTGTGATCAAAGCGGCTGTTATGGATGATCCCATCTACCCAGTCATACTTGGCGGGAGATACGTGTGTATTGGGAAACCGGAAGAGCCGATTGTGGCAGCAGTAACTATAAGAGGGCAAACCAAGAAGGAACGGGAGCCTGCGCCAAATTTGCTACCTATGGAACTTAAAGAAGCGCAATACAAGGACCCTACCTTGGCACCCTGCTTTAGGAAACTGCCCATGGCGAAGGAACCAAAACAGCACGGGGACATTTTTTCTGAGGATGGCGTACTTTATCGGAGAACGGGCAAGCCTGACCAAGGTTACAACCAGCTCCTAGTACCGAAACAGTACAGAAGCCAAATCCTAGAAATGGGGCACTCTCTTCCCTTTAGCGGACATATGGGACAGAACGCCACAAACCAACGTATAACCACTCATTATTGGTGGCCAGGAGTAAATACTGATATTATCAGATATGTCAAATCCTGTGCCCAGTGCCAACGTGTGCCACCCAAGCAACGGGCACCCCCAGTCCACATGGGTGAAATGCCAATAATGGGAACACCATTCGAACGGGTAGTGATCGACATTTTAGGGCCTTTCGAAAGGACTAAAAGAAGGAACAGGTTTATCCTGACCTTAGTCGATACATGCACTTTATGGGCAGAAGCTATCCCGCTAACATGCGCAGATGCCAAGCATGTCGCAGAAGCCCTCGTGCAGATTTTCACTCGGTTGGGATTCCCTCAGCAAGTGTTGACGGATAATGGATCTCCATACCGAAACCTGTTGATGGATGAGATCGTTAAGATCTTGAGGACCCAGCACATCCACACTAAGCCATATACTCCGGCCGGAAATGGGCTCGTGGAACGTGCTAATGGAAACCTCACCATGATGCTAAGTAAGCTGGCACAAGTGAAACCTGAAGATTGGGATCTCTGTATTCCTGCAGCATTATTTGGCTACAGAGAATCTCCTCATACTTCCACAGGATTTCCGCCAGCTACACTCTTATTCGGCAGACCCATTAAGGGCCCGCTTGAAGCCTTACTTCAGTCTCTGACAGACGAGAAGGCTGATGAGACAGTTGTCTCAGCCAGCAAATATGTGTCGGTTTTAAAGGAACGGTTGAAACTAGGGTGGGACCTAGCAACGACTAACTTTAAGCGAGCACGCACCAAGCACGCTAACCGATACAGGAAAGTCGCGGAAGAGAGAGAACTGGAAGCAGGAGAGAAAGTTTTGGTGTTGCTCCCTACCGAGAACAACCAACTGAAGATCGGATGGCAAGGGCCGTTTACCGTCCTGAAAAAGATTTCTAAGGCTAACTACCAGATCTCTATTGAAGGAAAGGAGAAGGTTTTCCATTTAAATCTCTTAAAGAGATACTTGGAAAAACCAGTGCCAACCTCCGACCGTCTCCTGACGATCGCCAAAACTGACGAAGATGACGATAGTGGCAGGGATATTCCACCGCTATCACAGGAAATCTTTCAAAAATGTCAGAAGCGGCGACGCTCTTTCAAGCGCGCATATGAGACATTCCAGGGGAAGGAAACTTTGAGGAGTGGACTTGAGTAGGAATTGGACAGAGATGGAGGGGGAAGATGAGAGGGAAGAGGACAGACACCCTGAAGCTACGGTTATAGGAAATTAAACTCCATAACGTAGACATGGAGTGCTTCCATATCTTAAAGGAGGGAGGCTCTGTCACGTAGGGTTTATATTCATTTAATTTCCTACATCTTCTTCCTATTCTTTCACCCGAATTCTCTCTTTTATTATCTCTGTATTTCCTTTTTTTCCTGTATATTTTTCATCCATTCGTTTTGCGAATATTATTTTCATATAATTCGCAAACTTTACCTGTTTTCCTTTCTCTAAAACTGAGAATCGCACCTGGGTGGTATTGCGTACATGTCAGTCGCGCTGGTCGGATGATAGGCGTGAATTTACAGCATTCGCTAGACATTCGTCTGAGGGTCTCTGGCCTGGGGCGTGAAAATTCACCCGAGGGACATGGAAAGTAGACAGAGAGTCTGCATTTCAGTAAACGCATGAGGTTTTTCGTCAGAAAAAAACCCGGCTTAGCGTGAAAATCCACTCCGCACTGCAGACGGTGGTCTGAGATTTGCAACTCATGCAAGCCCTCGGCCACTGATGGCTGTTACGTCACGCGATAAGCGGACGAAGGTGTTATACGGACAGGGGAGACTATTTCGCCAAGCGAAATAAGATTAGGATCCTGTGTCCGATTTTAAAGATATTGGCCAAGTTTGAAACTTTATTTCATTCTCGCTCATAGACTCACAGTAGATAGGTTGCTCGTAAACAGAATAGCTGTTAGCGAAGATCTCAGTTTGTTTCGGCAATTTGTCGAACTTCTAGACTTCCAGAAATATTTTCAGCATTTTTATTCTTAAGTTGTGCGACTACCTGTAATTCTGTGGTTGAGGTAATTAATATGATAGATATATAGATTTTGTGAGTGTTAAAGTGTTTAATCGCTTAATTCATTTTAATCTATTTCTTTAGCGCAGAAGAGAAATAAAGTGGTAGGCTATTATATTTTCTAGGGAAGCATTCAGTGGAAAGCAGAATAAAATTAAAATTTCTAGCTTATAACGGCAATTGTAGCTATTTATGAATTTAATTTAACCGCTAATACTCAGTCGAGTGTATTTTTCTAAACTAACGTATAAACTCTAGAATCGAGCCTCATGAATGGTGACGGAATACGCACGTGTTCCTAATTCATGAGGATTGCTGATTTTTAAATATAACTTACGTCACGGGAAGTTTAAATGATAAGCAAAGCTCTCTGCTTGCAAGTTTAAATGTAAGTTAAAACCAGTACAGATTCTGTTTATTATATTATATGTGTTATTTTTCCTCCACACAGTGAAAGTTTTGGGGTGACCCTAACTTTACCAGCACCTAGTAGTAGTTTCCATACTTGTGAAGAAATAGACAGTCCTTATTTTGAACCACGTGGGTTTCTCAAGTACCACTGGTCTAACAGTGCATATGCAACCCGAGTTAGCCAGAAATACTATATCCCAATAACGGGTTTTTCAAAGACTGTAATGATAAATACTGGACCTTGGAGCCAGATCTTAATTTCTTCTAGAAACTCTACGTAATTTTTCTGCCTGGTGGCGCGAAATACTTCAAGTATTAACTAACATTTCCCGACTATATATATATATATATATATATATATATATATTTTTGTGGACAAATCTGTGGTGTGACTAAAGTGAATCCTATACTGAGGGAAGGCACCGACCTGACATTCACCATTTCTAGAAACCTACGCTATTGACACTGTGCTCTGCTAACTCCCGCGCCTGGAATAACTGTTAGGTGACTTAATCAGACATTTGAACAAATTTGCACACCCAAGTAGTCGTTCCCGGAGACTCCGAGTTAAATACGTCTTTTGGAACTGGGGACTTCTTGGCAGAAGACTGCATTTTTTGAGTCTGTGTGAAAATCTAAAATCAGTGTGTTCCAAGAGGCAGCGAGCAAAGTCGTGAGTACCTGTATGAGAGGCCATGGCGGAATGAATGAGTGTACGCTGGTTTGAGTGATATTTTCACTATTATATCTTTGACACCCTGTTGCTGTCCTATTTTTTTTTCAATCTGCATAATTTGTTGCTAAGGCTAGAGTTCTTGTGTTTTTGTCTTAGGTTAAATCAGATTTTTTTCAAACTCTGTGCATATAATTACGAGATAAAACAAAGAAAAACTCTTAGACTCAAACCCTATGTATCTGTGACTCGGGCGCCATCATCTGTTCTCTTAACGGGGCCGGGCTAAACCTAGAGTTAACACTATAACGGGGCTATCATCCTTGCAACATTTCCTTGAATTTTTTATGACTATGTGTATATGTATTTTCCTTGATGTACTTTCTTTGATGTTGTGAGCCGATTTTTCCTGATATTAAAATCGCTCTTGAACTTAATAATCGTGTTTGGTCAGCTCGTTCTAGATAATATATATATCATTGTTATAGTTTTCCCACGTCTGTGTGTTTACCTGTCGTCACGTGTATGTGCGTGCCTGTGAGTGATAGAAATATACGTAATATGTATATTGGTGTAGTCTGTCTGACGCTGTAACAACTGTTGTAGAAGATAGGTGAGAGAGAGAAGAATTCTTTTTTCGCTTTCAGAGACAGCCACTATATCAAAATCTATCATCTCACGTGGGTGGAAATTCTATTACCTTTCACTACTCTCACTGAGTCTATCACCTATTCAAACCTATTCAGAAGGGACCAAACCTAGTCTTAATTCTCCTATCGAAAAACTACGACAGTGTGTACATAAATATTTTAAAAGACTGGTTAATTTTAATTATATTAGATTGTCCCAGGAGAACTATTACTGAAGGTACTGTTGGGGTGGTATCATCACGCCCAATCTGTGACTACCAAAACATTGTCCATTGACTTGTGGGATGAATACATGGTTTATTTTCCCACAATGGTATGTCTTTATTAGATGGTGAATTAGTTGGTAAATTAGTTGGTGAATTTCCAGCAGGCCAGAATCTCACGTATCTCGACTGCGTCGATCTTGTACAGGAGTCTGGTGGCCCCTCCTCTCCGTGCTGGAGTACAATATTCGGCTGCTCTGACACAATGTTAGACTGCACTGGTCCACGCTTGTGTATTTCACAACAGCATTTGGCACCTCTTCGGTGCCAAACAGAAACTCACAATTCTGAAATAAAAGTTTTGTAGCATGTGTCAGAACTCTACCTACTGAGCCACTTCTGCACACAACACTACACAACAACACCACACAGACTGGGTCAGATCTCTCTGACCACACAGCACATCTTACCCAGTTGTTTTCACATAGTACTAGTTCCCCAAGACTACATTGCATCTGAGATATGTTCAATAGTTTCCTTCTATTCAATAAGATAGGTGATATGTTCCACTGATCTCAACAATAGATCCGCCTTCCATAGTTTTAGTAGGCGTCCATATATTTTGTTTGTCTCTAGACCCTGAACTTGGGCTGGGGACCTAGAGCGAACACTTACTTGTCGTAATCATTTTATATGATATGGCAGTATCAATCACTCGAAATATTAAAATGTACAAAAGAAATACTTTCATTCTTACCAGAATTCAGAATTGAGAACACAGTTAAATGCTAGCAAAACTCAGCTGAGCTGCTGGCTATATGATGGCGTCCCACTAAATGTATGTAAATCTTCTGGAAACAACACCACAGGCAATAAACCACTGTGTCTCTGGACAGTCTTGTAACGAATGGCAAAATGTGTGCCTCTATCCCGCTACTATAAAAATGCGTTGGCCAATAGGATCAGAAGACTAAGTTTTTCAATTCAAAATTTGAAAAAAGGTTAAAATTACATCTTCATTCTCTCAAATGTACGTCGGTCACATTTTATCTTTTTCCAAAAAAGTCAAAAGTACATCTAAATTTTCAAAATGTACGTCGGTCACATTTTATTTTTTTTCCCACAACTCCACATGTACAACTGCACGAGTCTGATCCTAAGTTATTTTTAGCCACAATTCTCCACCTTTCCCCTCTCTTTAATTACAGCTCGATTTTTGCATTTGCGTGTCTCAAGGACGAGAATTTGAAACTTTAGTGAAATTTTTAACAGTGCAGTCTGATATGAACAACACAGTCTTTTGTCAATATCTTCCTTGTTATCTATCCGTCTGTATAATTTAAAGTATATTATTTCTCTGCTCAAGACGGGCTATCAAACTAGCTAGGTTTTATATTCATAACATTATTATTAAGAAAAAGTTACTTTTTCAAGGTTAGTTTTTTTTTTTTTTTTTTAAATATATTCGAGAACCTTCTCCACGGCGTTTGCCGCTGAATTCAAATAACAACCAAGTATCGTAAAAGTCCAAGAAATGACTGTTTCTGACAAGAGCTAAAGTCGTTTTTTGTCCATGTCCTCACATTGTGTCAACTAGTGACGTGAATTTTTTTTCTTTTACTACCAATTGCGTCTTTTAGCCTTTCGATATTCAAACACGTGTTCAGTCATATTTTTCCTTTTGTGTTCTCCGTTTCTCTCCCGTCTACAAAGGGTAAACGTTCCGTCTGCACGTCTAACTAGATAATTTGAATGGTGGCAGGAAAGGCGGGCATGGGCGAGCATGTCGCCTAGTATCTTACGCATTATTTTTATCCCTACATTTTATCGTTAAATTTGGAGATATTTTAACGTTGTATCATGGTAAATTCATCACAATGCCACAAAAACCCACCAATTCATCCCCATTTTCGTTTGCTGTTCCGCTGCTGCATTTCCCCATTACTCTTTCATTATATGGGAAGTACACGAGTCTGTATAATGTGTGTGATCCTCTAAATCTCTCTTCTTTGGCACCTAACCAGACAGTTTTCTGGTAGTTTCTTCTCTACACCAAGGATGGAGGATCCCGTTACACGCCCATTGAGGTATATAGGGAATATGGTGTTAGGCCCATATTTTCGTGACAGTCGGCACACTAGGGGTGATGTGGTCAGCATCACACCGGCCCCCTTAACCTTCCCAGAGTTGCTCTGGTACCCATTTGGGGCTGGGTCAACCCAGGAGCCGTTTGCGGCCTTAAAAAAAATCCCACCTCATCTGGGGATCGAACCATAGACCACTGAGCTAGGAAGCTAGTGCACTAACCACTATGCTACCGCGGCCCCCTCTCACACCAAACTTAACTAAATAATTTTTTAAGTATCTCTTTTTTCATCAATTTATTCATCGATGGTCTCTAGAGGAGTAACACCTGGAATGTTTTTGACCATTTTTGGTTTTCTTTCTTACTTCGTTGAAAGACAAAGTATTATCCGTTGCTTGTTGTCTTTGCTCTTTTAGCATACACATCTTTCTATGATTAAAAATGTCACCGTGACATCAAGTCACGACTTTCGTAAATGGCTGCTTGTGTGGAATAGAAGGACAGAAGTGATATGCCAAGATTATCAATTTGGAACCGGTGACATGTTCATTGGTTACTGGTTTCTTCTTCGCTAGGTATTATTGTCCTGAACAGGCTGATCCTTACAAATGTCTATTTTACAGACAAAAAACACTTGTCCTATAAGATTTATACTTTTGCCTTGCCTGTCATAAAAACAATACCTCTCATAATCTATGCAAATGTGGTTCTGAAATCTAGGAAACTGTCAAAATACATGTATTTCCTTGGGAACCATCTGTATGAACAAGGACCGTTGAAATAGGATGAGTAGCGCTAGAAAAATCCTTAAATAGAAGTGGAAACACATGGTACAGACAAGACGAGAAACAGCAGTAAAATAATACACGTAATTTCACGCAATAAAAGCGGGAGCAATAATCGCAGCGAATTTATCTGCGGAGTAAAGATCGAATTCTTCGCCAATAAATTTTTTTTTCTTCAGAATTCTTCGTAGATGTCGTAAATTTCAGCTGTCTGAAAAACAAGCTACGGGAAGCCATTAGAAAAGACAATATTTTCTGAAGTTCTTAAACACAATAAAACCAAGGATGTCCAGAAATTGTTTTCTTCTTCTTTTTTTTTTAATAGTTTCTCTTGAAGATTTTTTTTTTCTTTCGGGTGCATTGTTTCATACTTTCATTTATTTTCTATATACAGAGTCAGTGTCGCTGACACTGACATGAACAAAACCTAAGAGTTAATTTACCTTTCCAAAGCACTCGATGAAAAAGACCCAGATATTGGAAGTCCTCTTTCAAACACACACACACACGCACGCACGCACACACACACACACACACCCACACCCACACACCCACACCCACACACACACACACACGCCATTAAACATTTTCCCCCACCTATTCACCCATTTGTACTGAAACTTGTCTGAAACAAAATTTCGCATTTCGCTGTTCCATTAAAAGTTCATTCTATTGTTTACTTTAATGATCCTGTTCGCACCCTATGGAGCATAGAACCACCGCTGTAGCTGGTATCCTTGCAGGAAGCCTGCAGAAAGCATTCACATGCTATAGCAGTAATGGTTTCTTTAGCAATGTGTTCTACATGATAAGGTTGCCAGCCTCCATGCATATCCCCATATTAGTCGCCTTGTATGACAATTCTGTTGTTTCTGTGAACGTAATTGTTGTTAGTTGAAATGAAGATCGGTAGTAACTATGTAGCAATTCAATGATAATCTAAATTAAACTTCTCTTAGCAACACATACATTTCTGTGATGAAACACATTCCACCGATCCATCAAGCCACGGTGATACCAAATGATTAAGCTGAAAGGAATATCACAGTAAGGAAAAAAATTACCGTTCGTGTTTACTGAGGTAGATACCAGGGTTGTGGAGTTGTGGAGTCGGGTAAAAAATGTTCCGACTCCGACAACAGTTTTGTACTAGTCATATGGCAAAAAATTTCGAATGGAAGTCCGATCATTTTTTTCCGACACCGACGCCACTAAATAAAAAAAGACCGACTCCTCCACTTCAACTCTACGGCCCTGGCAGATACAGTGACGGTCTTAGTTTGTGTGAGGCCCTAGGCAAGCGTGAACTCGCAAGGTCCCTTTTAAACAAATTCATGTTGTATCGACAAGAATATATGTTAGCCCCGGGACCTTAAAATCGCGAAGTCCTAGAGGGACAAGCCCTTGCGCATGCCTAAAACCACCAGTAGGTAGATATTTTAAAAATCATATTATTTGTCCTATTGCTTATCTCGGATTCTGTGGGCGGAATTGAAGAAGTGAGAGCAGCCCTCTTCGGCAAAGAAAACATGGTTATTCATAATATTATGCCTCGAATTCATGACAGTTTAAAGCTCTCCAAAAATGCTACTTGAAGCCAGTTAACTCATGTAGCCATTTTTGAAACGGTGCATAGTTGATGGCCTAACGCCCAATCGTCCTCAGTCACACTTTGCAATCATGCGTAATGGGACACAGTGGGTCTATTCTTTCATTCAAACTAACACGTACACACGCACGCTCACCTACGCATTAACTCTAAATTTCTAATGATACATACCCGTTAGGCCCCTTTCTCTGGCGCGTGCAACACAAACACACACACACACGTGAGTTCATACATTTGATTATTCATACAGCAAGACAGAAAAGACAGACAAACACGCCTAAGAAAACATTTTCAGTTTTCCAACTCAAAAACCAAATTACAGACGTAACGACATGATCAAAGTCCTGCGTCTATTTTTAGTGCTTGAAAACTCGCCTACATCGAACTGTCCGAAGCCACAAAGATTTCTGTAGTTATCCGAACAGTTTTTTTTTCCATCACAATTGTTTACTCGGATCTTGAGTGGACTCTGGAAAGCGACGATTAAAAGAGACAAGACCAGAAATAAAAATAAAAATGTTTTCTCATGTCTACATTCTCGAATGATGGAATCTAGGAGTGATGTATTAGACGTCATGGATTACTAGAAACGATCAAATAGGATTTTTGAGGGCTTCCATTTGCACTTCATCCCAAACATTTTCAGTATTGACTCCTCTATAGTTCGTTGCTTGTGGGACTGTTCGATTAAATACTTAAATTGTGTACATACAAGGAAGTATGGGAGCTAAAATATTTTATTCGAATATTGATTTTAAAGTATGTCCTGAAAGAAACATTTGATAGACGTGTGAAAGTTACAAACGAACCAATGTGCGAACGAAAGCCTTTTTCATCAGGCTAAAGAAATAGGCACTCTTGCGTTTTTATATTTTTACCGTGCAATAATTCAGTTTAGTGAATAAAAGATCGATAGAAACAACAGATTATTAATACTGTATAATCAAGTAAAAATTAAAAAAATTATAGTGGAAAAGTTGCGCTGAGGAATGCAAGTTGTGAACATTGTAATTCTAACATTGCATTCATTAACTTAACTGAGAGAGGGCTAAACCGACAGACAGACGGACGGACGGACAGATGGATGGATGGACGGACGGATGGATGGATGGATGGACTGACGGAAGATAGATAGATAGATAGATAGATAGATAGATAGATAGATAGATAGATAGATAGGTAGGTAGGTAGGTAGGTAGGTAGGTAGGTAGGTAGATAGGTAGGTAGATAGATAGATAGATAGATAGATAGATAGATAGATAGATAGATAGATAGATAGATAGATAGATAGATAGATAGATAGATAGATAGATAGATAGATAGATAGATAGATAGATAGATAGATAGATATGTGGCCGTGTACATAGTTGTTCCTTTGGAAACAGACTATATTCTTACAAGACAGAGGAAGCACAGACCACCCCATAATTTTATATTTTATGAGAAACAGAAAATAATAAATAGTGTCACATATTTAGGGTAGAGTCGCTTCTACACGCCATTTCTAATAATTGGGTGATTTTCCCCTGACCAATCGGATAGCTCAGATTTACCCCGGGGAAAGTGGAACAACGACGCCATTTGGCAGTAGAATGAAAGAGCGCAACTCAAGAGGTCGTATCTGGTCCAGCTCTACATATTTCTTAGTTTGAGAAAATCAAACTTCAACATTTCTTATAAAATGTGTATTTCAGGACATTGAGTGGTTATAATTTTCTTACTGGCGTAAGTAGTGACAATCGTTAAATATGTATTTTGAATAGAGCTCCCAACCCTAGTCGCAGCAGAACTAGGTTCGAGGATTTGAGTCTGTCACGTAGGGTTTATAGTCATTTAATTTCCTACATCTTTTTCCTATTCTTTCACATAAAATCTCCCTTTTATTATCTCTGTAATTTTTTTTTCCGGTGTATTTTTCATCCATTCGTTTTGCGTATATTATTTTCATATAATTCGCAAACTTTACCTGTTTTCCTTTCTCTTAAACTGAGAATCGCGCTAGGACGATATTACGTAGATGTCAGGGCTGCAGGGCGTCAGAAGGCGTGATAAGTCGGTTCGCTGAACACAGGACGTAGCAAATCGTCTACATTCTCAACGAGCGCGCGAGCTTCTTCTCGGCATAGTCCCGGTGAGGTGTGATACTTTACATCTGCACCGGTCAGTATCCAGACATTTGTCTCGAAAATCCCAAACTGACACGGCGCTCACCGTGGGCCATGGTCAGCTGTAGTGTGAAAACTGCCCTGAAATGGAGTCAGGCTGTCTGGGATTTGAAACTGACACGCGTACATCGTGGTCAGTAGGTGACAGTTACGACACGCGTTAAGCGGACGTAAATGTTGGGAGTAGGGGAGATAATTTCGCGTGGCGAAATAGTTTGGGCCCTTTGTCTGATTTTAAGATATTGGCCAAGTTTGAAACTTTAATTTCATTCTCGCTCATAGACTCCACAGTAGATAGGTCGCTCGAAAAACAGAATAGCTGTTAGCGAAGATCTCAGTTTGTTTCGGCAATTTGTCGAACTTCTAGACTTCCAGAAATATTTTCAGCATTTTTATTCTTAAGTTGTGCGACTACCTGTAATTCTGTGGTTGAGGTAATTAATATGATAGATATATAGATTTTGTGAGTGTTAAAGTGTTAAATCGCTTAATTCATTTTAATCTATTTCTTTAGCGCAGAAGAGAAATAAAGTGGTAGGCTATTATATTTTCTAGGGAAGCATTCAGTGGAAAGCAGAATAAAATTAAAATTTCTAGTTTATAACGGCAATTGTAGCTATTTATGAATTTAATTTAACTGCTAATACTCAGTCGAGTGTATTTTTCTAAACTAACGTATAAACTCTAGAATCCAGCCTCATGAATGGTGACGGAATACGCACGTGTTCTTAATTTATGAGGATTGCTGATTTTTAAATATAACTTACGTCACGGGAAGTTTAAATGATAAGCAAAGCTCTCTGCTTGCAAGTTTAAATGTAAGTTTTAACCAGTACAGATTCTGTTTATTATATTATATGTGTTATTTTTCCTCCACACAGTGAAAGTTTTGGGGTGACCCTAACTTTACCAGCACCTAGTAGTAGTTTCCATACTTGTGAAGAAATAGACAGTCCTTATTTTGAACCCACGTGGGTTTTCTCAAGTAACACTGATCTGACGGTGCAAGTTAGACAGAAATACTAATATCCCTATAACGGGTTTTCAAAGACTGTAATGATAAATACTGGACCTTGGAGCCAGCACTTAATTTCTTCTAGAAACTCTATATAATTTGCTGCCTTGTGGCGTGAATATTAACAATCATTTCCCGACTAGATTATATCTTGTGGACAAATCTGTGGTGTGACTAAAGTGAATCCTATACTGAGGGAAGGCACCGACCTGACATTCATCATTTTTTAGAAACTACGCTATTGACACTGTGCTCTGCTAACTCCCGCGCCTGGAATAATTGTTAGGTGACTTAATCAGACATTTGAACAAATTTGCATACCCAAGTAGTCGTTCCCGGAGACTCCAAGTTAAATACGTCTTTTGGAACTGGGGACTTCTTGGCAGAAGACTGCATTTTTTTGAGTCTGTGTGAAAATCTAAAATCAATGTGTTCCAAGAGGCAGCGAGCAAAGTCGTGAGTACCTGAATGAGAAGCCATGGCGGAATGAATGAGTGTACGCTGGTCTGAGTGATATTTTCACTATTATATCTTTGACACCCTGTTGCTGTCCTAATTTTTTTTCCAATCTGCATAATTTGTTGCTAAGGCTAGAGTTCTTGTGGTTTTGTCTTAGGTTAAATCAGATTTTTTTTTTTCAAACTCTGTGCATATAATTACGAGATAAAACAAAGAAAAACTCTTAGACTCCAACCCTATGTATCTGTGACTCTGGCGCCATCATCTGTTCTCTTAACGGGGCCGGGCTAAACCTAGAGTTAACACTATAACGGGGCTATCATCCTTGCAACATTTCCTGATTTTTTATGACTATGTGTATATGTATTTTCCTTGATGTACTTTCTTTGATGTTGTGAGCCGATTTTTCCTGATAATAAAAATCGCTCTTGAACTTAATAATCGTGTTTGGTCAGCTCGTTCTAGATAATATATATATCATTGTTATAGTTTTCCCACGTCTGTGTGTTTACCTGTCGTCACGTGTATGTGCGTGCCTGTGAGTGATAGAAATATACGTAATATGTATATTGGTGTAGTCTGTCTGACGCTGTAACAACTGTTGTAGAAGATAGGTGAGAGAGAGAAGAATTCTTTTCGCTTTCAGAGACAGCCACTATATCAAAATCTATCATCTCACGTGTGTGGAAATTCTATTACCTTCACTAACTCTCACTGAGTCTATCACCTATTCAAACCTATTCAGAAGGGACCAAACCTAGTCTTAATTCTCCTATCGGAAATCTACGACAAATGGGTTCTCGTCCGACGGATTTTTGAACTTAGAATAGGAAGACGAGTACGACAAATGAGGGCTCGTTTCCGGTCTTTGAACTTAGAATAGGAAGACGAGTACGACAAACGTGGACTCGTCTATCTGGATTTTTGTACTTTTAGATTTCTGTATTCTGATATAGAGTAAGACTGCCATGTCTTGTGAGTTGTTATATCTTTAAATAATTTACCCCCTAGACTAGCGATCTGTTTACGGGCGTGCTGGACCACACAAACTAAATAAGTTTTTTTTTTTCCACAGGCATCTTTGAATAAT